>JAYRBT010000042.1:69707145-69809212 GCA_036023395.1 Myiotriccus ornatus
CCTCTGCCAGGTGTAAAGTTCCATCTTCAGTATCCTAGCTTACAGAGAGCCCAGAGCCAGCTGGGCTCCCCCACAATGCATGATTCCTAATAACTTTTTGCTGTTCATGTCAGAAGCTCAGGATTATAGAAGGAAAGGTGTAGACAGGGTGGTCGCGCTTCCTGGCACGGTGGTGGCACTGTCACTACCACTGCAGTTTGGCAAATGATAGCTCAGTAACACACAGGTAATGTTTTGCTTAACTATCTCTATTTCTAACCATAGAAGTGTGGATGAAAAAGTCATCGATACCAGAGTGAGGCTCTGAAATATTGCTACAAATTTTACATAGATGATTTTTTTTTCCTGTAAGAAAGGCATAAAATGAACTGTCTCAATGAATAGTGACATTTAATAACTTCCCACTAAATACCCATGAGGATACATGTACATCTAACACAAAGAGAGTTTGATATTCAATTTCTTTGATTCGCAGTATTTCAGTAAAAAGAGCAGAATGTCAAAGTTCAAAATGATAATATTTATCTAGTGTATGTTTTCAAAAATATAAACCCTGTATATAAAGTGTAGGTTTGAAGATTGAAACATCATCTTTATTTTACCAGTGGACTAATGGAATGAACATTTCTCTATCAGTTTCAATTATTTTTTAACCAAAACCCACAGTTGTTTAATTAGACTGTTGGTACTTTTGGTTTGAGATGCTCACCGTGATTGCAATCTGTGATAAGATCAGCACACAGGCTGTTGACAAATGGAGGTGGAGAACAATGCCCCAGTATATTAAATACCTTTTTAAGAGTTGCTGCCTATTTCTGATGGTGCTTAAGGGTCTTTTTGATTTCCTTCATTTTTTAAAGTATTGCTCAGTAGATTGTTATGCCAGAAAAGTCTGACTGAATTTATCAGCAACACACCTTCATGAGTCATCCCTTTGAAATAAAATTGTTAGTTTTGCTGTGTAAGCACTGTTAATAATACAGTGGGAGAAAAAAAGAGATTTCTTAAAAAAAAACCCAGAAGTATGTCTTTTCCTGACCCCCAGCAAAGAGGTGCCTCCTGCTTGGAGTGTGTGGCTGTACAGTCAGGGGTGTTGGTTGTTTTTTTTGTTGAGGGGAACTGGCAAGCTTTTTGGTATTCAAGCTACCTAAAGAGCTAGAAGCACTATAAAACAACCCTAGTGACAGTGGTGAAAACACCTCTCTCTACCTGGAAGTTCTCACCCACATTGCAGCCTATGCTTCTGGCGTATGTGGGCTTTTGCCAGATGTGAAATTAGCAAGGTGGAGAAAGAAGGAGGAAAAACTCTGAGGGGCAAAAATTGGTAAGTAGGAGCAGTGAGTAAGACTTGCTTTTTAAAAACAACCATAGCTTGCCACTGTACTGTGCTGTTGATGTGTAGGTGAGGTCTTCCAAGGTCTTATCCCTTATCTTATCCCTTTAGATATTTGTTGCATCAGGAGTGCACCTGCACACAGGAAGTCCGTGGTAGAATCTACATGTTTGCAACTTGATTATATCCAGGACTTTGGGGTATCATAAAAAATGAGCTCAAAACGTCTAACATTTTCCATGATTACTGGAAGTGGAATATTCATCCCTCTATGCAAACCCTCAAGTAATCTGTTCTACCTGATTTGTAAAAGCCGGGTGGAAACAAACAAAGAACAGATGAGTCTGGTGAGATCTGGCATCTTATATTTTTTGGTTTTCGGGCAAAGCCAAAAGTCAAAACATTGACAGTTCCAAGTGCTCAAGGAAATGCCTTTGATACTGGAAATGCCCCTAGTGCTAGAGCCTCTACCTGTGCCAGCTGCCTTTTATTGTATGGAGTGGTGTGGAAGAGTGGCTGATGCTGGCTGTTTGTCCTCTGCATTACAAAGAGGCTGGATGCTGGACAGATTCTGACTGTGGCATTAAGACATGACTTTTAAATCTTAAAAATCAATCCTGCCTTTCTCTGTGCTAGAGTAAGAACAGAATCTTAAACTGCTTTTAACATGAGGTGTTGAAAAACACTCAAAATGACATTGAAGTGTCATGATTTTGGCTGTATTATGTATGGGTTTTTTTTAAAAATCTTTAAAATTCATAGCACCTTCTTGATAAAGTAGACTGATTTTCTACTTGCTTTATTCAGTGTGGAATATTTCCAAATTGATTTTAAACAGCTATTTTTTCAATTTGAGTAATTTTGTTACAAGCTAATAGACAATGCGTAAGCATACCGGAATTTTAATGTTAACATATTTGTTTCAAAGCTGTTATCAACGTTAAAAAGCACAAAGCTAAATGTGGTTGCTAAAACATGGGATGCAATATGCCATGTAGTGCTGTGATTCTAAGCCGTCATGCATATTTATTATTTTCTTCCAAATTGCAATGCTATTACTGGTAGATATATCAGCGTTTTAGACTCAGTCTGTAATATGTCATGTAGTGGACAACATTTTGAGAGGCTGAGATGTATTGATCCAAAACTGAGAATGCCAAGAGGGAAAAAGCCTGACCTAGACCAGTGCTGGTTTAATTATATTGCAGTTTGAGATAGTTTATCATTGTTTAGGTTAGTTTAAGTGTAACGAAGTGATGCAATGCATTTCAGTGTTTGTGAAGGAAACTTAAAGGGTGGGATTTTAAAATCAAGTCCAGTTTCTGCCACAGCATTTTGCTTTATCACCCGCCCAGCAGGCAGACATGGCCCAGTGCTGAGGACCCGAGTGCCTACATCCAGTCTGAGAGGCCAACCCTTCTGTTGCTTCATAAAGCAACAACCTCCTTTTGCAGCAACCTGTGTGTTAATGGTAAAGCAATGAGAATGAATGTCATGGTTCCTTCTCAAACACCTTCTCAGACACTGACACTCTGCCAAAGCATGGAAAGTCACCTTCCCCCCTCTTAGCCCCTGGCCATGTCCATATCCTTGCACAGAGACAATGTGTTATTTTGTAATCTGTAGCTTTTTTAATGTAAATTATGACTTCTGGATGTTGGGACAATCTGCAGAATTCAGCCATCACTATCTTTGCAGTAGAATGAGAACAAGGTTTTGAAAGATGCCTTTTTAATAGTAGTTGCTGTGTAATTGCAGGGATGATGGTGATGGTGGCAATGAGAGGGAGCAGGCCTGCTGCTCCGTGCCTCCATGCACACAGCAGAGCACTTCCACTAGTGTTTACGAAGATGCTGCAGCTACTCTCACCACTAGCACACTCTCCATGCTTTTTCCAACTTGTTTGTGGTTCTTCTGCTCACCCCTTTACTCTTCAAGTATTTTGGTAGTTGGTGGAACAGCCACATCTTAAAGCTCATGGCAACCAATGGGCTTCTATTACCATGTACCACTTCTGCTGCTCCCTTGACCCTGTTCACTCCTCTCTCCATAGGATAAAATGTCCATGGCTGCCTGCTTGTTTTGTCATCACTGTGTGCTGGAGGAGGTCATGGGTTTGGGAATCTGGGGCCAGAGCTGTGCCACCAGCAGCGCCTTCTGCCCTGGGTGCTCTGTGCTGCACTCTCAAGCTGAGCCTGTCTTAAAGATGAGATTTGTACTGATGTCTCTTGTGTCTTGCTCAAAATCAGGAGTATGGCAAAAAGTAGCCAACAGCATAGTCTGTAAAGGAAAATAGCATTACGAGGGGATAAGATGAGAGAACGGTGTATTTTTTCTCAGTGATGATAGTAAGGTTAGGATTAGGTGTTGGGATGCATTGGTTTATTTCTTCTCTCTGCCTTTGGCTCGTCATGTTTCATTAGGCAAACTGCTTAACCAGTTCCAGTAATGCCATCTGCAAAAAGAAGGTTAATATAGGTCATACACTGTGAAGCTCTTGGGTATAGTAACGTGGTGCATCATTTTAAAGAAGAAAAATGAGATTGTGGTAAAGAAACATGAAACTTAGCAAGTAGATAACAGTACAGGAATCCCTTAAACTTCCTTGTTGTCCCACTAGTCACTCTTGGGCAGATATACTTGGGCTGCTTTCTCCTTGGAGAGGAAGAGGAATGGCTGTTCCAGCAGCCTGAACTGCTCCTGTACCCTGGCATCCCCCAACACTGCTTCTGCATGGCAATATGGGAAGGTGACTTGGGAGCATGTTTCCTTCTGTGCTTTAGTGTGGCCCAAAGCCAAGTGCCCCCACTGACAGGGATTCCAGCTGTGGTCTTTGGACCTGGAGCACATGTCAATTATTTATCTTCTCTTTCTCCATACCACATAGGGGTTGGATTGGAAGGAATGCTCTAAAAATAGCAAGTGCCTAAGCTATGTAGCTGAGCAACAGAAGGTGGTATGGCTCTTCCTGTTGAACCTTCTAAAGAAACACATTTTAAATGAACACACAAGAAACTAATACTAATTAAGTAATAGTATTCTATGGAGACCTGTGGTAGACACTATAAGAGTGCATTAGCAAGCTATGCATAATTCAGCAATGCTGAATTCTTTCAGACATCATCTACAGGGAATTTTGCATAAGTATGGACTTAATAATTTGTCCCTTTGTGTGCATGCATAAGTGTTCCTAAGGGCATCATTTGGCCTGCAGAACCCCTGTTACTAGAGGTGGTATGTAAGAAAGGAAGCATCCATTCTGAGTCTTGAAAACTAAGCTGAGATGATACGATGGGTCTAAATGTTGTCTTATTTGTAAACAGACATTACATGTGGAGCCCCATGATGGGGTTATTATTCCCCTCTCCCCCCCCATTCAGGCACTTTTTTGAAAAGAATTGCAAAAAATGGGCAGTTCACAACAGACCAAGTTATAAACTAGCATTTTTCAAAATGGTAGCTGAGATACAGGCATGTGGAAACATGCATAGGCTCCTCACCAAGTGGTCTGGCACTGCGGCCTCGTGATGGAACTAAAGCTGCTTGCTGAGCTACTTCTAAAGTGAGTTATTACAGCTTTGTATTCTCTTCTCCTCAATGGCAAAGTTAAGATAGCAGGGAATGTATTTTATCTTGCCACTGGAGTAGGATAAGGACACGTTAAGTGGACAGTTATGATGACTCAACTGACAAGAATTAGCTACTACATTAGCCTTTTATATCTTGCCCTGCCTCATATTTTCAGAAGGTTGATAACCTGGTCTCCCCTAGCCAGGCTAATTGTGTGTGAATCTGAAGACCCTTAGTTTAGGTACTCATAAAACAGAAATGGGACTTGCTAATGGGACTTTATGCACATTTGATACTGTGCAATTTTATCATTGCTACCTTGTCAGCAGAAACAGCGGGTGATTTTTCAGGTCCTCTCAGCAGCATGCCTCTTTTTGCCATGAGTCCTAGAAAGCTTGGAAGGGTGTGTGTTCGCCCTATGTCACTGTATATTGTTATTTCTAAGTTGCAGCAACTGAGATACATTTGTGCTCATTGCAAATACTTACAAAGTAGCATGGCATCATTGTCCCTCTGCAAGCATCTCTGTCTAAACTATTGTTTAAAACTGCCAGACACATCTTTGTTCTTTATTAAAGACTAAAGCAACAAGAAAAATTCTGTAGTTATCAGGAGATAATCATTCCCCAAGGGCATTTGGAACACTTCACAACCAAAAGGTTGTGATTACTCCACTATTGCTATGCTGCTTATTATTCCTTATTGCTTAATTATAGAATCAGAATGTGTTTCCTGGATGTCATCTAAATAAGATTCTCCACTTCTCATGCTCTGCTTCAGTGTTCTGTGGACTGGAAAGCTTTGTAGTGTTTCGAGATGATGCAGAGGAGAGAAATAGGGCAGGCCAGTTAGGGAAGCTCTTCTGACCTTTGGGAGACCAGGAGATTTAATCTATGCCTTCTCAAATGCTTGCTGAGAGACCTTGGGCAAGTCACTCAGCTTCTGTATACCTCAGCTCTACACCTTTGTTCAGGTGCTACCATAAATGAGGCTGTGTATCTAGAAATAATTTAATGGACTTCATCCTGATCTCTCAATATGGGTTCAGGCAGTGTGGTATGAGGACCCTGACTTTCTTTTTGGTGTCTGGACATTCAGCCTGATTATTTTGAGTGGTCCTTGGTGGAGTGCAGTGGCTGAGGGGTATAGGGGGTGAGAGTGCAAAGGAAGGGGAGATTTAATATCTTAAACCAACCAGGTTGACAACTGGGTTAAGACTGGTTGACAGCCAAAAGGGTTGTCAAGCACTGGAACAGGCTGCCCAGGGAAGTGGTTGAGTCACCATCCTCAGAGCTATTTAAAAGAGGTGTAGATATGGCACTTAGGGACATGGTTTATTGATGGATTTGGCAGTATTAACAATTAGACTCAATGAACTTAAGGGTTTTTCCAACCTAAATGTTTCTGTGGGTAAATGAAAGCACTCCACCTGATTACACAAGACCTGTGACTGGAGCACAAGTGGTCTGGGTCCCAGCAGTGCTGAGAGCTCAGTTGCTCTTGACCAGAGTGAGCCTCTCAGACAGAGACTGCAGCACTGTTCCCATTTCCTAAGGTTCCTTCAGATTTACATCTGCTGAAAGCCAGCAGGTGCAGTTGGTGCTTGCCAGGCTGTGGGGCTGTAACGCATCACACACCAGTGGGTCGATGGGTTGGCCACAAGCCCACCTGAAACAGGCCTGTGACGTTTCTGTGTTTCAAAAAGGCTTCGATGTCACCACTCTTTACTGATTCTATGGGTCTTACATGACTTGCTGCCTTGAAAGGCAACGTACTGTTGTGGTTATACATTGGAAAAGAGTAGAAAGAGTGGTTTTTTCCAGGCTCACGGGGCCTAGAAATGTCCCCCAAATAACTCATTTTGTAAAATCTTTGATTTAATGCTTCATTGAATCATGTAACCTTACTTACTCTAAGGAGGGGGAAAGCCACCCAGCATGCCAGCATGTATTTTAGCCTTAGCCTTGATTTTTTGAGTGTATACATTCAGAAGAAGATGAGATGGGTGATAAAAGTCAGGTTTCTAAATCATCACCTAAATTTCCAGATGAAACTCCTGCTGAACTTCATTCCTTGAACTTGTTTTTGAAAACTTGAATAAGAAATAGACTTGGTGAAACTCCCTTATTATTACAAGGTTAGCATAAAGTCTGCTTGATGAGGTGCCTTTTTGGTAGCACTTGATTTTTAAATCCCCCTTTTCATTCCTGAAATCCAAACGTTAATAACACCTTTCATTGTGGCTCTCCCTGCTAGTGTGCATCTTCTGTCTCCTGCAAGAGGCTGCATGCAGTCCTGCTAGCGAGCTCTTGTGTCATAAAAAGAATTTGTTCAGGAAATAAAAATGTATTGTTTTCATTGTTAGAGGATGCTACTAAATTGGCTGTATGTTTGTCTAATAATCACATCTAGAACTGATTATTCTGGTAATAGCCTTAAGATATTATTTAAAAATAAATATATAAATGCACTACTTTTGTACTAATACTAGTTTTTAATCTCTTCTTGTTTCTATGAAGTCTGAATGAGATTTTCAAAATTGAATAATAATTTGATCCGTTAATCTTTTGAAGCTAGTAATTTTATTTTCCCCTCTTTGCAGTCTCTGAGGCTCGCAAATGAATAGAGCTTCATTACTGGAGTCTGCATTTAATAACCATTATCCATTATCTTGTAATTAAGACTCCCTGTAACGAATCATGAGGACAATGCAAAAATACATAGTACATTTCTTTAATGAACTGGAAAATGTTCATCTTGTTCTATTTAGTAATGAGTTGCTGAATAGTCGTTAAATCCACTGGAGAATAGAACTAGATGGATTTTGAAGACTATCTTGAGTTTGTGGTTAATCTATTAGAATTAAAATTTCATCTTCTATTTTTATCAACAGCTGATTAGAAGTCATTCTGTTTGACCAAATTGATTAGAAGACCATATACAAGGGCAGCTGTTGTTTAATGAAAGTTTTTAATGAAACTGTACCATAGAGACTTGTAATTATAAGACTTATAAAAGCTTTGACTTACCTTATAGTAGAAAAAAAAAGAAAAGTACTGCACTGAAGGACTTTAAGTGCTACATTTCAAAAGGGAAATTAAAAATATAATTTGGCAATGTTGAAGTTTCACTTCCACTGTTCCTTGTTTTATTGTGACTATCAGATGTCCGCAGTGTCTCTCTGGAAGGGAGTAGCTCTGAAATGTGTAACTCAGTTCTCTCTCCTGTGTGCTTCGTTCTTTGCAAAGCTCAGTCATCTAGTAATTGCCTCTTTTGCACACTGCACGTTCTCTGAAGTCAGAATATTTTTCACAAACAACTATTTTCCTTTAGAATGGAAATGGTCACAGGAGGGTGCGACTTAATCACCAGTGGGCTGAGATGGTGCCTCATCAGGAAGCCTATAGAGAAACCCATGGTCTAACAAAACCCAAAGTTGGTGATACCATTCTGTTATGTTTAAATCACAGGACACAGAAACATGCCTGGCTTTGTCTTAACTTCCCATCAGGCTGGTACCCAGCTGTGTGCCAGTCAGCTGTGTCCTCGGGAAGACGGCTCTCTGGAGTGTGCTGCGGCACACCGTCAGAATGTAGCCTAGGCAACTCTTCACTTTGAGCCAGTAGTGAAACTTCCCTTCCTTACTCTAGGGGATGTTGTAGAGGCATCATCACTCACGTAAGAGACAAAATGGACCCTAAGCCAAATTTGAAGTGGAAGCAGATGCAGTTCCAATTGACTTAAGTGGATGATGCACTACTACACGATGTTTGAATTATCCCTCTTCTTCTCCCAATTACTTTTGATAATTAATGATCCCACAGTACACCTTTTCTAAGAAGTAGGTTCCTAGGGATGAAGTGTGTCCTAATGAAATGAAAGAAGTTTTATCATTGTGTTGTGTCAATGCACAGTCATACGCTGCAAAGCACATTTTTTTTGGTAGTTTCTTAGCTTTTTGTTTTACTGTGCTGCAGGATTCATTTTAAGCCAAAGCAGAGCAGCAAGAATACACAAGAATGTTACACAAGTATTAAGATAGACAGTGGAGAGTGTTGTTCACAATACCAGAAAAAAGTAAGCTAAGGCTAACTTTTGTTCTTCAAATAATACACGTTTTGACCTTGCTGCTGCATTGTATCAGGCCATGGCTAAGTAGATGCAATGTTAAATTAAAAAAACTGATGAAAATAATTTCTATTCAGAAAGATCCTTGTGGAAATACTAAAATGTTGATTTATATGAAAATTTTTTTCTGAGGAAATAATTTCCCTTGTCATGATTAGTCAGACACAGTCCTGTTAATGTATAGGTACGCAGCTATTGAGTATCTGTGCAGGAACCATGTATTATGTTTGACTGTCCTGAAGAGGTTGTTGGTTTGATTGCTCATTGAGCTCACTGAGAGCAAATAATCAGGAGCTGGGATGTTCATTTAGCCTCTGGGATGTCTGAATTACTCTGAAACCATGTGGGCATAGTCTTTCTCCTCTGTCTTGACCAGAGCAAGTTTAGCACTGACAGCACAGGGACATACATGTAAAGGAATGTGTTGTAATGGCTGTGAAGCAGGACGACATCTTTGGAGGGTGTGAGCTTTCTATGTGCAGAGTGACTCTACTTCTGAGTCTACTGTAAAGCTTTTTGCTTCCTTTCAGGTTCTGATTTTATAAAGACATCTACAGGAAAAGAGGTGGAAAATGCAACCTTTCCAGTCGGAATAGTCATGATGCGAGCCATTAAAGAGTACTACTGGCAAACTGGCAACAAGGTAATTCTCACAGTCATTATAAAATTAACCAAACAGGCTCACTCAGAAAGAAGCAACAATGTAATAGGATTAATTTGCTAATATTTGTATACTTTTTTTTAAAAATGCACTTTGGATTTTCTCCCTCGAATAACCGTTCCTTCGTTCCCTAAAGGATCATGCAATCTCAATGCATCGCCTGCTGCATTTGAATTTTAATTTTTTTTCACTGTTTAAGGTATTTAAATGGTAATCTCCATTAATAACAGGGCAAATCCCAAGCTAGTAGTGATTGGCCAACTCCCATAAACCTCAGTGGAGCTGTACAAATTTGGAGCCATTGAGTCTGTCCAGTGTGCACAACTGTATTTTCTGACTTTGTTCTGGCAACCCAAGGGATAAATTTTGCTCTCTCTTGCCAGAGAGGCTTTCCAAGGGAACAAGAAGGCAGATCTAGTTGTATCCTGTTGTTTGGGATGGAGGGAAGGAAGGAGGGACAGGGACTGGAAGAACCTGGTACACCAGGTTTATCTGTTAGGTCACTGTCGAGTGGTGTCACTAGAGGGAAGAACCAATGAGGAGCATATGGCAGACAGTGGTGAAATGTTGAGACATTGAGAAAGGAGGAGGTTAACAGGAGAGCTTAAGCCACTTCTCATCTCTTTTATCCACAGACAAGTGGGGGCTGCCAGTTAGATCTGGGCTGGTGTTCAGCAGTGGGCTTTGTCCACACCATCAGATTCAGGGAAGGGAATCGTCTCTAGCTAAGAGCCTCTCCCTGTTTCTGAACCACCCTTCCTTCCTCTTCAGGTAATCCTTCTATCCCTTCTGCAGGTGGCCTTTCAAGGTACAATGTCAGGACATGGGATGAGCAGTGGGATAGGATCTGAGATGTCTGCAGGGCCTGTTGGAGCTTGAGGACAGCAGGTTAGATGTGTGTCTGCCTGCTCTCTGTAGTCATCTAGATGAGGCCAGCATGGATCCCTGGGCTGTCCTCACTCCTCCCTTCCCCAGCCTGCATCTCTCTCTGCCACACAACAACTTGAGCAGCTCTGACAGTCTTGTTTTTGTGGGAGCATTGTCACTGCACCAACACGAGGCAGATCCCTGGGGCTGGGTGACTCACCTCAGCACCAGTGCTGCTTACACGAGCTGTGTGCTGGAAGTCGGGCTCTGCTGCATTAGCACAGCTTTGTACCTTATAATTGGATATAAATGTTGAATTCACCTTTTGCTTTAAAAGGATGCATTCATGGTATAAAATGTGTTATTAAGAATAAGTGCTTATGTCTGTGTGCATGTGTGTGTCAGTGAATTAGATGTAAACTGACTTTGTGTACTTTTATTAAATGAAGACAATATTATCAGTGCCAAGAGATTTCTAAATGGTTTCTTTAACAAACTAATTTTGCTGCTGTAGGGATGCTTTCTAGCAAGGCGTTGCCTGGGAAAAACAGGTTAATACAGAAATTAAACTTCTTCAAGGAAAGGAGCAAGTTGCAGAGTAACATTTATTGACTGATAAGCTGTGGTGGTGATATGAAAAGTGTGCAATATAATGGGAAATAATCTTTTCCTGTCATTATTGAAGGACATACATAAATTGGTTTTTCTGTTGGGAAAACCCCCCATCCAGAAAAACTTATTACTTTTAATAATGTAAGGTGAAGAGAAAATTCTTGAGGAGATGAACTTATTAAGCAAAATAATGAAATGCAGTGAAACAGCAGGAAAGTGGTAGCTGGACTTTGTACTGCTCTTGAATTAAATTCCAACCCCCCTTCCTTTTTGCGTTTTTATGGTAGTCGGATATTCTGTTTGGAAAGCTGGTAAATGGAGGAGAGGACAGGCTTGCCTTTGTCAGCTTTTTTTTGCAAAGAAAAGAGCTTTCAGAATTCGCTAAAAGGGCAAGGAATTCTGAATGATGTTTTTAATTCTCTTCTTAACTTAGTTTCATTTGGTTTTGTCACAGATTACCTCAAAGAGCTGTAACATTTCTAGGAAGAAATCTAAATTCGAAGTTCATTAGAATTTCTCTTTCTGAGGGAAAACACATTCCAACTATTTTAATTTATTATCTAGAAGATGCTTTTCCAGTTGCTGTGGTTTAAATTGTTTTTGGAAATCTAATGGTAACAGATGGATGCATACACTTGCATGTCTTTGTCCGTCCACAAACCCACAGTCTTTGTGGTTTGGATATATCATGCTTTTCCTGCTATTTTTCTTTTAATCTTATTTAAAATATGCCATTATCACAATGCTCTGGCATGAGAGAGAAGGATTTATTCTGTGTTTGTTTGTCCTGAAATCACTATATAAAGATTATCAAACACATTTAAAACCAGATACTTTCAGATTCCACTATTCTATCCATAAGGTACAAAGAAATCCTCAATGCAGTGAGGTTTCAGAAGCTTGTATGTAAAAAGCAAACCAGTAATTCTTGCAGAAGGTGGAGGTTTATGGCAGAGGGAAACATAGGAAGGATTGCTGTGTTCCTCATATTGTTTTGATTTGCTTTTTTTTCCTACTTCTCCTTGTTTTCCAAGAGTTTAGTTAGCTGCTAAAGGCCAACATTTTAACTAATGCAAATTTTTGATAGCTGTGTATCACAAACTGTGTCTCGGAATGAGATGTGTTTAAATGGCACATGAAAGACTGGCATTAGGGGTATATGCCAAGTCACCTCAGTGCTGGCTCTGCACAGCAGGTCCATCATAGGATTCAAGATGTGCTTTACCCCAAAGATAGGCTTTACTTGGCGTGTGTGCCTCTAGTGCATGGCAGTTCACCTGACCAAATATGACACATATCTCACATCAAGTGAAAGCATATCCAGCATGGGAGAGGAGTTCTGCAGTTCCTGTGAAGCACAAAGCTTTTGATTTGTGATAAAGACAAACTTAATTTAATTCCCATTTGGAAAATTTTAGTGAAAATTAAACCTCTGATAGGTTTGAACGTACAGCCAAATCACGTGTAGCTCTAGTGCACAGGGTTTTTATGAAGTACAGCCACCTCTCACTGCTGTCCATGAGTCAGCTGCCTCACATGCTTTAATTCAGCATCTTTAGTGTTATTGCATGTGTATTAGTTATTATGTATTTGGAGTTAGATTGTGACATGGGCAGCAGGTGATTGTGCAGATGTCCCAGGTCTGGGCTAAATCCCTCGGCCTGGTATGTGCAGTAGGCAAAGTAGTCCCATTAGTCCTCAAACTGAGCTCCTGAGAAAGTGCACGGGGTTCAGTAGTATTATTCCCTCAGAATGAAAATGTTATCTTTCACAGTGATGGCTGAGGCTTGATAGCCCTCAGTGCTAGAGCTTATCCTCTTTGCAGTCAGGTCCTTCCTGGGCAGAGCTGTTACACACACCACAGACACTGTGAGACTGCAGGTGTACGAACATTGATTGCTCTTCCTAGTGCTGCTGATGAATGAAAATGAAAATGTGTATTGAACTTTTTTTTTTTTTTTCTGTATGAAGGTTGGATTTAAACCTGCTGGGGGCATTCGGACAGCAAAAGAAGCGATTACTTGGCTTATGCTGGTGAAGCACGAGCTGGGAGTGGAGTGGCTGACACCAGAGCTCTTTCGCCTGGGTGCCAGTAGTTTGCTGGGAGACATTGAGCAACAGGTTAGTTGTTGACAGCTTTCAACTTGTGAAGATAAAGTCATCTTTCTAGATATGCTGGCTTACTGATTTTGCACAAGTAGAACTACATTTGATGACGTGTTTCTTTAAATATGGCCTGTCATCACAGACATCTGATACTCCAGCAGCTGACCATTATCTCTTTGCAATGCAGTGAGCAAAGAGCCTCAGTTTGTACAAGTGTGGAGCCTTTTGCAAATGCATGGCAGTTCACTCCCTGCACTCCCAGCTGTTGCCAGTTCAGCTGACCTTCAAAATACCTCTCAGACCCTTTATGTCACTGTACCACAACTGTTCACAATATATTTCCATGCTGTGGAGAAAGTTGCATCTCATACAAATGCTGCTGATAGAGAAGCTTTTACATGTTATTTCCAGAGGAAGAAGTTTCCAATGGGAAGAGGGGTTCTGACCTGTCTACCCATGAGTTATATCACTAGCACAGGGTATCAACCCTAAAGGATGCAGCATAGTTGGGAACAGTGTAGTGTTGCAGGACCTTCCGAAACATTAAGGCTTCTGAACTCCACTCCCGTGTTCACTGAACCCAGGAGGTAAGGTGATACTAGCTTTAACCAAGTAAAAGTTTGAGAGTCCTTGTGCTGTTGGTGCTGGGAAAACGTGAGTTTTGAGGGAGGAGAAAAGCACCAGTCTGTTCCCTTTCCCCACCTTTCTAACAACTGGAATACTGACATGTCTTAAGAAATATAGAACATTTGAGAGATGTCAGTTATATTTGTGACTGTAGAAAACTCACTCTTGCAATGAGAATAATATTGTCTTGCTTCATTGCCAGACTTCCTCTGCCTCACTCTTGACCTAAAATTATGTTCCTGGTTATGACAAAGCAGCATGAGCTTTCTCGTTGCCACTGCCGTGGCTGCTGAGTTTTAGGACACAGCCAGTGATTGTGTCACACGATTTCTTCTGATTTTTAAAGGGTTGTGTCCTTTTATATGCCAGGGATTGCACAATTGCCCCAAGTTGTGACTGAAGTTCTGCTATACTGTGCCATCTAAAATCATGGAAGATAAAATGTCCCAGTCATTATATTCAGTAAAACAAACACTGAAATCATCAAAATCAGATGACAGATAAAAGCATTGGCTTCTGCCTGGCTCTTTTTGAAAAGCAACAAGAGGCTTTCCTTTTTACCTTTTTTTTCCAAACACAGCAGCAAGAGCTGCTATAGTTCATATTCTACAAACAAATATATAAAGGTATATTACATCATATTTTATGCACACACACACAAAACCAAATATCTGTCATCTTCATCTGGCATGCCTTTAATTTGTTACTTCCTTGACGCTTTCAGTTTTATAGTCATATATAATTCCATCATAAATTTTCTTTTTTTCTTGCAGATTTTCTATCATGTGACTGGCTCTTATCCACTTCAGCATGAACTGGCAATGGCTTAGACACAAAATCAGCTCAGGATTACTTTTACAAAAGAGGTCTTTAAGCAAACAGCATTCAAAAGTCTTCTGACAACCAAGTGCATATGATGGAATGAAAGGCCTAATTCTCCCTTTTTCATATTTTATAGTATTTAAAAATATGCTCAAGTCTGCTGGTTGTACTTGATCCAAAAGCAGAAAAAAAATGGTATTTCTGAAATAGTTAAATAGTTAATACTTACAGATTTGCAAAGTTAATCTTCCAAAGTTCCTCAGACCAGGCTGAAAAGCTTATTAATGGCAACACTGAAATACTGTGAAAGAGATTTAGGTGGCCTGGTAACATTTTGCAGTCACAGAATATGAAGAATCTATGGAATGTTTCAGATTGCTAATTAAGAGCTACTGATCTTGAAATAGATTTCCATTCACCTCAGACAAAATCTTCTGGCACAAAGTGTTGCACTATTAATTGTTATGTTGATTCAGTGTCAAGCATTATAACTGGAAAGAAGAATGAAACTTGGCTATTACTGTCTTTTATAAAATGTCTTCTGTATCAAAAAAACCCACCTCTTTTTTATTTTTTGTATCTTTCCCCTCAAACTTGGGCGCAGACATCCATATTTAGACCCTTGAATAAAAGTGGCTTGATTTCTAGAGCAGCTGAGTATCCACAGTTGCTCCTGAAGTTAATGGGAGCTCTGGGTGATCAGAACAACTGAAAATCAAGCAGTCTCTATATAGGTGCCTAACTATGCATTCAGGGGCCTATTTTTAGCCATTTTACTCTTAAAATTTTAGTCTAACTTGCTTAGAAGCTCCCATTCCTGTCTCCTGTCATTTTAAAACACATTCATGCAAATCTTTCAATTTTAATGTAGAGGGGGTTGACTGTCAGTTTGCAGGTGTCACTGCTGGCTAAACTTCAACTTTGCCATTCTAAAAGCAATTCTTTAATTTAAAAGGTGAATTGAATTGTGTCCTATATAGGGTTTAATGCTTTAATGTAAAAAAAATGTACTTTCCTCAGAGAACATTAAGAATAATACTGAAATCATCAACACCTTTTGAATATCATACTGGAGCTGGTGGATTCATTATATCAGAACTGCATTCTGCTCACTAACCAGAGTTGTACTAAAAGCTTAATTATCTTATCGTCATGACTAGTCTCACTGACTTAAGTAGGTCTCATCATGGAAGTAAGAGTAGGAGGATTTTGCTGTAAATCAGGCTGCAAGGTACATTTATTACAAAGAGATTTATTATAAAGAAATAACTCAGTTATTTATCTGGTTATACCACCTGAATCACTAGCGTGCTACAAACTACCTTGGACAGATAGGAAAGCTGATTAGGAAAAAAATCAGAAAAACAACCTATACAGAAAGCAAAATCCTATATGCAATGCTCAGTACTAAAAATGGGCCTTAATTTCTCAGGAAGTAGTTCATCTGAGGTTCTCTGTTTTTTTCTGCTTTAGGTGTCTTCACAGAAAATGAAGCTGAGCTGTAACACTATTTTCATGTTTGTTTTCCTGAAAAGTGGCCCTTTTTGCTATGGGTTTCCTTCTGAGTTCATTGCCAAGGAAAAATCCAGTGCCTGTTTGTAGATTGAGAGGAAAATCCTGCTGCTCAGCTTTCTGAAATACAGAGCCTGTTATTTGAAGTCAGCTCCCACCAGGTGCTTGCCAGGCTGACCCTCTGCTATGCCCTCCCAGCAACCACACACTGGATTTTGCTGCTGTTTAGCTCTAGCAGTATAAGTGTTGGTGTGTATTTCCATACTTTCATATTAGAAAGTAGTGCCACTTGCAAAGTATTCTTTTTTGTTGTTGGTTGACTTTTGGACATTTAGGGTGAAGATACAAACTGTTTTTGGAGATGCTTCAGTTTCTAGGTGAAGGACTGTGTAGTTCCTTAAGATTAATGGAGGTCCAGCTTTGCCACCTCACAGTGTAAGGTGAGTCTCACCTCTGAGAACAACCTTATTGTTTCCTCAGGAACTGTGTCGATTAATGAACTTGCCAGGAGGAATTCTGTTGACAGCCCCCCTTTGTTCTGATGTGCACAGGGGCTATTGCTGGTTACTTCACTTCAAAGGTAACAGGCTCCGTTTGCAGAGGGAGAGGTTTAGCTTCCTGAGAAGTCAAAGAGAGCCACTTGCCTTTTCCATGAACATTATAAACACACTGATGTTAAATACTGTGCAACTCCAGACCAACCAGTGTTTTGGGAGAAGCTGGCTTGGAAAGTAATTTTATAATTTTTTTCTGTTGAAACTTAATACTTTTTTGGAAAAAAAGAAAAATGTAACAGAGTCTGTAAACACATCTAAATTAAGATGATTCTGGTTTTGGGGTGGTTTTTTTTCAAGGAATAAGCAGAAGGCTCAGTGTTTCAGAGCAACTGGTTGTCTTTGTTAACTCCTTGGTGACACAAGTGAGTTATATTCAGTCTGTGTCTGTTCCCCCAACATGACCCAAAGCCTCGTCTCTCACTCTTCCTACAGAAGCTGCTGGTACCAGCCAAGTATTGGTCTGTTGGCAGCTCTGAGTGTTATGAGGGGTTGAACCTGGGCCAAGGATCCCACCAGGAGCAGCAGGGAACTGGGCTGGAGACAGACAACAAGGCATGTCCAGGGGCCCATCCAGGAGACTGTTACCAACAGTGCAGGTCCGAGGTCCATTGCAAAGGCAGGGCTGGAGATCAGCTGAGCTGGAGTGAGGCTCCTGCGCCCCTGCTGTGCTTGGAAGAAGGCTGGGCAGAGCCACAAGCATCACAGGGCTTATGCTAGTACTGAGCCCTTGAGAGAGCCAAACACGGGGGTACAGGGAATAACATGTTCTGACCTCAGGTCAGAGGCTGGTGTGGCAGGATCTGCACCCCCACCCACAGGGAGCTGGAAGTGCTCATGGTGTGGTCTCCTAGGCGTGCTGCCCTTCACCTGACTGGCACTTCCACTGCCCCTTTCTTCCATCTTTCCTAGATGTTTCCTGATGACAGTTTGCTGCTGTTTGGTTCCTGTGGTCAGCTGAGATTTATCAGGGCTGCTGCAGCTGCTTGTCAGTCCTGCAGACAGCACGTGAAAGGAAGAGGACCTGAGCTCAGCTGGGAGCTGTGGAGGGGGCGGCACTCCGTTGCTGCACAGACTTTGGGAAAAGTTCAGATTTAGCACTGTGCTTCAGGCCATTAGAAAAGGAACAGGCAATTATGCACTCATGTCTAAATATATTTCAGAGTATAACATATGTTTTGTGCAAGTCAGTCTTGTATACTAATTTATTATTTTTATAACACTTATTCATTTAGGATTTTAAATAGCTTCACTTTGTAGACCACATTACTTTGCAAAGAAGAGAATAAATTCAAGAAGAAAGTCAAGTAGAAACTGCAAATCTAGAATATTCTGCATCAGCTTATTTACAAGGAGAGGGAATTGGGAGTGAGGGTAAGCTTTTTTCCTGGTTTGTAGGAAACAAAGATATTAAATAGTAATTATATGTGAAGTGCACATAGCAGCTGGGACAAGTAATACTTTGATATCTTTATTTCATCAGTCATATAAGTTCATTTTTTCATTTCCTTTGTGAAGCAGGGAACATACATTATATACCATAGCACATGCCACTGAGACAAAAAAAACTGATCTACTTTTAATTTCATTTTGCTCAGTTGGAACTTTGGCTCCCTGCCTCTCTGGGGGTGAAAAACCCCACAAACAACAACAGCAAGTTTTATCCAAATCTTGGTGAGCTTTGCTGAAATTACCAGTGCTGACAGCTGGATGATGTGTATCATGCAGGGTAGGAGTAGAAGGAGGGAACAGCTTTTAATTAGATGTAACTTGCCCAGGAGAGAAAGAAAATTGTCCATCTGGCCAGTCCTTATTTAACAGGGCAACCAAAGAGAAGAGTATTCTTAATAGGCAAGGACACCATCAGTAAAATCACCATTAGACTGTTTTTATTACAAATCCCAGAAAGCCAGAGTTGGGATAAACTAAGACACTGTAATGTGTAGAGATGATGATGATTTCCACCTTTAAGCACGATCACAGCTTTCAGCTTTGGTCTCCATCTTTGCAAAGGGCCTGTCTAGCCTCAAGAAGAGATGACTGAGAGATCTCCTCAATGTATTTAAGTATCTGAAGGGAAAATTTCAAGAGGATGGAACCAGGTTCTTCTAAGACTTAAAAAAAGGCACCAAGAAAGTCTGCAATCCTTCCACTCCTTAAAAACAAGAGTGAGCAAATGATGGGTGACTATCAGATCTCAACCAGATGTGTTGTAGAGACTTTTCCTCTCTTTTCAGCACTTGACAGATCATTCCCACTCCTTGAGGAACTACAGTAACCACTGACCAAGAGAAAGTTTGTTTAATATCCTGTAATGAAATTTAACATTGATGCAATGAAGATGTACCAACAAGGTGCTCTAGCCATTCCTAATGAGTCTAGTGACTTTAAGTGTCTCTGTTTTAATCACTGGGGACATCTTGTGGATTGCTAATTCTTGAAAATTGCAGAAAATGGTGTCTGAAAGTAAAACTTTCTTGAGACATGAAAGTTTCAGATCTCTTCAGATCACAGGGAGTGTTTGAAAACACTGAATTGTAAAGGCATAAATCTAAAATTGCTTCTTTAGCTGAGATGAAAAATAGGACTTTTTAAAAGAATGTTAACAAACTGAGGAAGCCATACTGGAATTGACTACACTTGTTTTCTTCAAATCCTGCTTTTTGTATAGGGGGAATAGAATAATTGAGTATCTCCAGTGAGGGAGATTCCACGACCTCTCTGGGCAGTCTGTTCCAGTGCGTGGTCACCCACACAGGAAAGAAGTTGTTCCTCATGTTCAGGTGGAACTTCCTGTGCGTCAGTTTCTACCCATTTTCTCTTGTCCTAGTGTTTGGCACCACTCAGCAGAGCCTGGCTCCATCCTCTTGACACTTTCCCTTCGGATACTGATGGTCAATTAATGAGGTCCCCTCTCAGTCATCTCTTCTTGTGGCTGAATAGGCCCTTTGCATACTCAGCTGCTGGAGATCAGCATCATCTCTATATAGTGCAATATCCTAGAAAACCCAACCTTAAAATGCCTAGAAGAATGAGAGAGTACTTCTTAAGCTGATTTTTTCATTTCAGTAATAGCATGTGCCCTGTTTTTATTCAAAGGCTTAAATGAGTTCTCACCTATTTACTAGGCGAGACACGTGAACCAGCCAACCAGTTCCTTTCCTACATCTGGGTCGAGCCAGTGACAAGGCTGGTTTGGTAACCCCGTGGATTAGGGGTCCCTGCCCCTGTCTCAACCTGGAGAGCAAGAGGGTGGAGGAGCAAGGAAAACTTTACCAGTGAGCCTACCAGCTGCATGAACCAGCCTGTGCTCTCACTGCCTGAGAGGTTGCCCTGGGGCTGGAAGGTGCTGAAACTCTGTAGTGATTTCTGGTCCATCGAGAACTCTTTTCTTTCTACCCTAATGCTCAGACCTGAGCAACCAGCTTCTTAGGAGAAGCTGAAGAATGCATATGCTCCATGATTTAATTTAATTACATGTGAGATGATTAAGGATGTTATCTTCATTTCCAAGGGAAATGAAACATTCAGCCAGCATCATGTCAGAAGTCTGGCTGAAGGCTGGCACATCTCAGCACTGGCTGCTTTCTGCTGCCTTCAGCAGAGTCTGGGGCTTTCTTCAAAGTACAGGCACTGGCTGACCCAGAGCGTGATTTCTTGCTCTAACTTATTTAAAGGCATGAATTGAAACAGAGCAAAGAACGACTATCCGGGCTCTGAACAAGAAGTGCTTTGTGTTCTAGTTAGCGTGTATCTGTCCAATTCCCAAAAAAACCCATGAAATCCTTCACCCCTTCTCATAGCAGCTGTAATGAGGCCTCTGGGAGGGTGGTGATGGGAAGATGTAGATAAAGGAAAAACAGAGGGGTAAAAAGAGAAGTTGTGAGAAGTAAGAGAGATCATCACCACTGCTGTTATTGCTTCACAGAAGTGTAATCTTTTGTGATCTCTTTGGAACAGGAGGTAAATAATAAAACACAAGGGAGGGAAAAAAAATAAAATAAATGTAGTGTTGTGAGTGCATGTTAAAACAGATGTCAGATTAAAAATAACTGAAAAGGAAATTCTACTGTAGGGGAAAAACTGCTTTTTCCTTCAACATTTTATATTCCACCTTCATTAGGCGAAAAGGGAAAGAGCTGTAAAGGAAAAGAACTTTTGTTGTTTCCCTCTGAATGTTAAGAAAAGCCTAATGTGAGCACAGAGGGGTTACTCTGTGGCACGTGGTGCTGGAGCAATTCTCAGGCTGAAGCCCAGAAGCTGCAAGGATGTTAAATAGATGCTATGTGTGCTGAGCCCTGAGACTTGGAGCTTTAAACCTGCAGTACTGCACATTCAGGTGGTTTCATCCTCTGCATCCTCCCTCCCTTAGTCCCTTCAGGGTTGACGAGTCCTCTAATGTTGTAAAAAAAATAAACCTGGCAATCTGGTAGGATCACATCATCCAGTAATGCCCCTCTAACTATAGATCTATGCACCAGGGACTTCCTTCTAGTTTCTTCAGCACTTTTAAATGGAGCACTTTTAAATGGGTTGTTTTAGTGTTTGATAACAGCAGAGCGGGGAACATCTACACAAACCCGTATTTTTCCCCCCATGGCAGCCAGACCACACCCATCCTTGGAGATGGCAAGTACTCACAAAAATACCTATGCCAGTCTGTGAAATAGTGTCATCCCAGATCTCTTCTACTAAATGTTCTTCAGGATGGCTCATAAAAACTCATGGTCTGAAAGATGAACTGCCCTACTCCTGTTTAAAGCTCAAGAAGCTTTAAAGATGTACCAAGACCTTGAAGACGTACCAAGGCTGGCCTGGGAACCGCTACATTTCTTGGAAAGCTGCCAGGGGTCACTTGGCTTGTTCATATTAGCTAATGAAATTAGAATAATCTTTACATGGTTTCCTTCTTTATTCCTGAATGTGGAATGCAGGTTTAAATATAAAAGGCACAGCTCTGTGACTAATGCCTCAGCTTACAGGAAGAGTCGGAAATGACATATATCTTTGGCTACTGTTACAGTGTGGATGTCCAATGTATTCAAACAACTTGATGGGATCTGGAGTGAGTATATTTCTGCAGTGATTGAGAAAAATATCTTTAGTTTCCCCTACTATTACCATGAGCAAATTCCCACAACACCTATTTCTTTTAGACACTTAAGATAAGGAGGAGGCAGCTGAGACAGAAGTAAAAGGTATCCCCAGCAGACTGAAGAAAAAGCTGTTTCACAGTTTCTGAAACTAATTTTCTTAAGCTTGTCCTTGCAATGCCAGGTAAGATCCCAGTGCACAGTCCTAAAAAGAACTGCTGATGAGCAAGAACATCTTGGCATTATGCTGGCTTAGGATTTGCCAGAGAGGAAGGAGCAGCTGTAGCCCAAAGCAGTTCCACTCAGCCAGTCAGGGTGAAATGGGTATGTTAGCAACACAGGAGGGTACAGTGCTTCTTACATGTATTGTGTTAGACTACAGTATTAGCAGTGTGTTCCATTTTCAGAGAGAATGACCAGGTATTCATGGCCACTCACTGGATCAACTCTGCCCACAGGCTGTCTTCAGAGACACAGCAGAGAAGCAGGGATGTCCCCAGTACAAATGACCTCCCCAGCAAAGGTGGGCAGGCAGAGGTCTCCAGGAGGTTTCACCTGTGCTCTTTGCAGTAACCAAATTTCATTCACTCCCCACCCCTGCTTCTCACTAAAAGCCTCATGACCTTCTGCTCTGAATAAACAAATAAATACATAACTAAAAGTCACTTCAACAGAAAATTATCTATCTGCTCTTAATTATGTGTTCCCCGAGCTGCCTCCTCCAGTGGAAATTTCTTTGTTAAGTGTCAATTCCATTTCATTTTTGCTGATTGTGGCTGCCATTGTCTCCATTAGAGGGCCTCAGAGCAGTGTGTTACAGAGTTTTAGGATCGGATTTAAAGCTCTATATGTACTTTGGGTCTAATTTCCTGCTGTACAGCTCTCTTAAACTCAATGGGGTGTAAAACTAGTGCAACACACAGAGAGAAAAAAAAAGTGCTGCACCTCAGAATACATCAGTGCTTTGGGTTTTTGCTGAGGAGATTAAGAAATGCTGAGATGCTAAGACAGAATTTTAAATACACGTGTGACAGGTGAGGCAGATGAGTAAGTTAATTGCTGCTTGTGTGTTTGAACTCAGTGTAATTGGTCAATAGGGTATGTTTCCAGAGAAGAGTAGTGAAGTGCATGAGCAAAGCACAAATAGAGCTTTAATCCTTCCTTAGAAATTACACTTATTCTAGGCAGAAGTGAGAGTCTGGAACACTTATAAGAGTCATAAACATTTTATTCTCCATTATGTTTCATTTGTGGCTTTGGCGAGCTAATTGCTTGGACTGAAATCTTCTAGGTAGATGTCTTCATTGGCTGAACTTTCTTCTAAAATGTGCCAGAAAATAAAGCTGAATAAAAATAGGGAGAGGGCTGGGAGTTTTCATCCCACACCTAAAACCTGGGGCAAGTGAGATCTGTGAAATTCCCACAGTTCAGAGCATGAATTTGTGGCAAGGGGGAAAATGGTCCCGATCCATGGCACCTGCCTTTCCTGGTCTTAGTGTTGTGCATGGTGCCAGCTGGAGTGTAACTCCATCAGCAGGCAAAAGCTAGACTGCAGGGAGAGAAAGACAGTGTAATGGGTTAGAGAAATAAAGGAAACAGGGAGTGGGAGCAGGGAAAGTGGAAGGAAAAGCATGGGGGAAAATGGCTCAGAAGATCAGATGCAAGAGCTGGCAGGTGCATAACAAGAGTGAGGTGATCCAGGCAAGAAGACTGGAAGTGGACCTGCCAGAAACACGATGCCTTATCAAGAGCAGAGGAATACTGGGATCAAGAGCAAAGGGTTCACAAACGTAATCTTCTGTCCATTAGGTTAATTTTGGGAATGGCTAGAGAAGAGGGACAGACAGGTGGACCAGGGAACAAAATTGTCACTGAAAGTGGCATTTACCAAGTTTGAGAGATGGTGGCACAAGCAGCTTAGTCTTTTGTAGCTTTGAAATGCTTTGCCCTCCAGGCCTCAGTGCTTATTCCTTGTTACCTGTTGTGCATCAGCTGTAAATTTAATTCATCTGAGCAATTAACTCATTGAGGCAGGGATTGATTTTTTTTTGTTGTGTTTTCACACAGCACTTCCTGAGGTGTGTTGTGGTTCCTGGCCAGTGCCTTTGCGCGTCACTGATGCGAGCAGGCGATGCCATGTCCATGGAGGTAAATGTGAATGCCAGCAATGGAGGAGAATGGCTTAATACAAAATACTGTGTTTATGTCAGGTGCACCAGACAAAAATAACATGGGGGAAATTAAGAGTGAGTGCCAACAAGTCTTTCTGTAAGTCATTACCTGAGGTTGTTTGGCAGCCCACCGGGGAGGCAGCAGAAGCCCCTCAGCTGGGACCCAACTGAATACAGGAGCTTCGATCAGAAAGCACCAGCCTGCATGGGGAGGCAGATGAGCTGGGTGGTCTAGTGGGTCCACTCCATCTTTAATTTCTCTGATTCTGCACAGCCTTCCCCAAAAGCTGGCACAAAGGAATGTCAAAAGACAGGATACATATTCATGGACATTTCTGGAGCTGCAAACTATGAAAAGAAATCAAGTCACTCTCATCCATGGTCTGAAATTCAGAGTACACTCTAATCCAAAAGGATACCAGCCCACAGAGTGGTGTATGAAAATCTTATAAAGCACTGCAACACTCCATAAATAATTTTCAAACAAGAAGCTTTTTGTTTCAGTGATGCCAATACTGAAAAGGGAGAATGGCAAATAGCCGTCAAAAAGCGCCTGAAACAGCCTGCACTCTGTGCTGATGTTAACTTTAATCACTGTGAGAGTTACACATGGAGTTATCAGTCATTTATTAGAAACTGCAGATGATCATTGCAGAGGTTTAGATTAATGTGGACCAGAGCCTGGTACTTTGCCAAAGGGGTGCCACATGACGGGCAGCCCGTGGAATAAACATTCTGGCACATCAGAGCACTATAAATCCTCCAAATGAAAGAAATTAAAAAGCCAGGAGCAATTTTGAAAATGATTTATGATTGGAGGTGCACTTAGGGATGCTTTTATTGTCACGGGAACATCTTTCACATCCTTAAGGTGACAGACCCACTCTGCTTCCCTCTGGATTTCTTGGGCTACCCTGTGAGTGTGAGCACCACAGAAGTGTGATGGGGGTTGGGGGGCATACGGGCACTTTAGCAGCACCCCCCCATGTTGTGAGGGTTGGCTTTGCACAGCCCGAGGGCAAGAAAACTGCAAATCCATTCTGACATTTTAAGTATGAGAAAAGGCATCAGTTGTGGGGTGTTGTTTTTTTCCTTTTACATCTATACCATAACCATGCTCCTAAGTGCACATATAAACATTTTATAACATGGATTTGGAATAACACTTGAAAAATAAACTTAAGAATAGTTCCCAAGCAGAAGGTATTCTTATCAAAATAGCAGTCTGTTGCAAATCAGCCCTTTGCTCCATACATAAAAAGATGCAGCACTATCTGTTAGTGTACTTCTAGTGTAAATATTGCTAAATGTTTCACTAAAATACAGTTCTAGTACTGGTTTCTTAAAAAGTATGTTTTCTTAAAAAGTGCTTTGGCTGAAAGGTGAAAGACTGTGGTTTGCAGGCAGAGTGTTCTCTTGCTTATCTAAGGAACAGCAGTGGTGATGAGTGAAAGCCTGGGTGGGTATCTGCTATATCCAAGATACAGGCATGTCAGTTAATCCTGCCCCAAGCCAGTGACACCCTGGGCCATGGACACAAAGCCACCTTTGCTTTGCTGCTGTCGTGGTTTCAGCTTTGGACATGCCTTCCAGCACTTGGCCTCATGCCTCCTGTTTTTCTGGGGGGGTCACTGGGGTGTCCCATGTGGGCTGCCATGCACATATACCCAGCAGGGCCAGCTGTTTTGGATGTGTCTGGATTAGCAAGCCTGTCTGGTCATTGCTGCTTCTGACAGCTGGAGCAAAATTCTAAAAAATGTAATCTGCATGGGTGGGGGTTTCAGTTAAGGGCTTACACATCTCCCAGTACTGCCCATCTTCTTTAGGCGACTGTGGATACCTATTTTGGACTAAAAACCTTTCCTCCACCTGTTCCCACAGCTGACTTCTTAGAAAGGGTTAATTTTGCATCTGTCTACTGATCTTTTTGATGTTCCTGTCCTGGGGCAGTGCAGAAAAACAACTTTTATAACTTGGTTGGAGGTTGGCTCTTCAAAGCCAGCTGCTCAGGATCTGTCTTACAAAACTCTGTGTGTGTTTGCTGAGGATGACTTTTCTTTTGCTGGGTGTTAAACTCCTACAAGGTTCTTTCACCCTTTTTGGGGGAGCCACTCACATCCCTGCCCCATCAAGACTAGGCAGTGCCTCCTCCCCCATGGATACCGTGAGTGGACTGAAAGTATGGGGCACAACACATGGGAACCTGCACCACATAGGCAACCTTGGGGGGTCCCTCACATGAGGTGGTGGGAGGACATAGGATTAAAACCTTTGGGGATTACTTGTGGAAGGCCTTTCTTGGATTTGCAAGAGTTTATTTACGTTTCATAAGCATCTCATATTGTGGTTTATCTGTTGCACTGTTGATATTGACCCTGGATTTATAATTCACTGATTGCCTGTTAATTACATGCTATTAATAAGTCAATAACCTGCTTTGATCCTGATTTGGTCTAAAACATACAAATTGAGAAGCTTTCCCCTGCAACAACATGAATCTTTCTGTGTACATCTCTCAGAAATAAACCATTGAAGTTATAAAGCAACTCCTTTCTGCCACCCACGAAATTCAGGTATCTCTTTGTATATACCATTCCTCATCCACCATGCTGAACAAAAAGGCAGAATAGGAAAAAAAGGAGCTGAACACCGAGGGAGAAGCTCCCTGTGACACTGGAAGTGAAGGGTGTTTCCCAGGGTAGCAATAGCTGGGGTGGGGGAGATGACCAGCAAGCTCCTGGAACACAGGGAGAGTACTGTAGGTTGTACAGATTGTGCTGAAGGAAAGTGGAGGCACTGGAGTTTTCTCAGATTGAGCGAGCAGAAAGAGCCATTCAGGATTACTCCTTGCAAAGCCTGAGCTGAGGCACTGCAGACTCGTAGCTTCCCCTCCCCTGTGCTGACCAGGTGTTTGTTTGCTCAGTGCATCCAGTCTGGTCTTGATCTTTCTTCCTGTTTTACTGACAAGGCTGCTGAGCAGAGACTGCTATGACAGTAATAGGCACCTGCGGTGCCTTTAATAAGAAATAACCAGGGAGAAATTCCCCATCTGCATAGTAGGTTAATGTTCCTCCTTTTTTTCTGGTTCGGATTTGATTTAGAAATGCTAAGCCATAATTTTTACAAGGCAGCTGCTGCTAGAAATGCAAGATGCAACAAAAAGTGATTTAATCCTCGTGCTGCATTTCAAGCAAGAATAGGAGTAGACGCAGTGAAGGACATTTAAGCATGTGTCAACTCTGTAACAAGTTCTCCATCCTAAACAGAGGGGCATGTCTGAAACAGTGGCCTGGGAGCCTGCCATGCTCCTCTGAGGTGCTCTGATCCCACCCTACACACCCCCACGTTGTATTTTTGCAGTGGGATCTGAACTGCTCGTGTGCGAAGTGTCTGTGGTTTTGTCAGAGGGTCTGCCTGTCCCCCGCCCCATGAAATCCCGTCAAGCCTCCCGGTGGGCGGATGGACCCATTTCCATTCTCGGAGAGAGCTCTCACTGGCACAGTCTGTGAGGACGTTTGCCTTGTCTCGCGGGGCCCTTTTCTCCCTCTCTCTCTCACCCAGCCCATCAACACTCCAGCATGAAAACGGGATGCCATCAGGCGCAGTTATTAATACACAATGGAAGTGCCATGTGTGATTGTCTGCAAATGCTCCAATGTTTTATGTAATGCAGATTTAGAGATTTCATTGTAAAGTCATTTTAAACTCTGAACTAATGGGTAGTTTGGCAACAGCTTCTAAGTATGAAATCATTATTAATTCCTTTAGTACCATAATAACATTGATTTAGATGAACTCTTATAACAGAGAAATTGTATAGTATTTAGCTGTAATTAACGTCCCCTAATTAGGAAGTGTTGCCAAGTAGTTTTCTCTGCTGGCTCTGTTGTACTTAAGTACAGCTGGATGAAAATTAACCACAAAGGGAACAGCTTGTGTTTTATGTGAAGTTTGCCTTTGATTGATTAAAAAACTATTCCTTGGTACTTTATTTTATTACCAAAGAGGGTGCACTGGATTATCAATGTTACAAAGAGCCACAA
Organism: Myiotriccus ornatus; assembly: GCA_036023395.1. NCBI lineage: Eukaryota > Metazoa > Chordata > Aves > Passeriformes > Tyrannidae > Myiotriccus > Myiotriccus ornatus. Next base: position 69,735,245 of record JAYRBT010000042.1, read on the forward strand.
AGTCCACATGCTGTAAACTATACACACATTTGTATAGTGTATAAGCCCAGTGACTTATCTGCACTTTCAGAAAATTCACAGATTTATTTTGTCTCAATACCACAAATTACCATAATAAAAGTGAATTGATTTTAATGTGGCTGTCATTAATAAATTCTGTAGAAATGTAAGCAGAATTAGCACAATTTAATGTCCACTCAGAGGAAAGAGTCATGCACTGCAAGCTGGGAGGCATTTGTTGATGTGAAAAATGCTGACATTTTTGGAAATTCAAATTATAAATGAAATACTGCTGTCAGTTTACTGTGCAACTTCGTAGCATATGGTGCTTCTGCTGGTGGGTGTTATTTCAAAGTTTGCAAATCACACTATGAGAGTGTCCCTCTGGTAAGCTTTTGCAATGCTTAGCAACTGTGCATCAAAAGTGACAGTACAGAGGAAGAGGGACTAAAAAAAATTTTCTCTTTCTCTAAGTCAGTAGAACAAAGTACATGATAAGTTAATACATTTTTACAGGGAAAAAAAGGAGGCCAACATACCGAAGCTAAAGGACCCCAGTGCCTCCATTACTGTAGAATAATGAACAAAGTCTTCTAAATCGTTAAAATAAAAATATGGTTTATCTCTCCCAGTCTCTATGACTTTGCTATGACAGGAGCATTAAAACAACTGGCAGATACAACATGTAATGGTTCAGAATTAGGAAAGACTGCAAGACATAATGTAATCCCCTCAGAAGGTTCAGATGTTTCTTTTACCCATCTCTGAAGAAAGTTCCTGTGACCACAAAATAACATTTGCCATTTGAAAACCACTGTCCATCCAAGGCTGGCAACACAGAGGAAAAAAGCCAGAAAAATATTTCAGTCTGTAGAAGCCCAGCAGTGTGGATTCCAACTCGTCTGATAAATAGCATTCACTGATAAAGTAAACTTAAATAACTAAAATATGAAGACATCCTACACCACAGTTTTCAAGAATCTGCTATCCAGTGACCTCTTTAATGTGCATATACACTATCAAGAAGTGAACATAAAAGTTGCATTCATCGTGATTTGATCTGACCATAGTTGCTACCTGTTGTTCTGCTCCAGGTAGTGATTTTTGGCACCAAGATGGAACCGTGGCTGTGCAGTACAGACCTCATCAATTTGCCAGTCAAGCTGGCTGAGAATAGAAAACGATGGAACTGTCAGTAGCAGTTCAACCATAAGCAATTCTAAACTAAGCAATTTAGAAATTTAAATAGTTACAATGACCAAAATTCTCTGTTGGCCCTTAATTACTGGAATGTCAGTTCAGCTGAAAATTGCCTTTCCCAGGTAATGATAATTCTTAGAAAAGTCTTTGCTTGTACACCCACCCACAGCACTCATTAAGTCAAGCTTCTTCCTTTTGTCTGAAGAGCTGTCAATTTTACGTGACATCACCAATCATCTGCCATCTAAAAAATCTCAGGGCTGTCTCACTGAAGGCAGGTTTATTCTCTCTCAGCTGTAGTGCTCTGCATGCAGCCCAGCCCGCTGTTAAAAGCAATGTTGCACCAAATGAGTGTCACGACTTGCCCAGTCTTGGCACTACTAAACAATGAGCCACTCAGATTTGGTTGTTGGCATCTCGGGTGAAACTGGGGTCCATAAAAGAGCAGTTTGTGTTTTACATGTGAAGGGAAATTCCACAGCACTAAGCACTGGAAGAGAAGGTTGACTTGAGGGATCCCCTCCATCACATCTGGGAAGGAAATGGAGAGGGAAGTTGCCAGATTTGCTACATCAGGTGGTTCCCCCTGAGATAGCCATACATGACAGAAAGGGTGGATTGAACCAGGTGCATGAACATATCCCTCTCTATTCCAAATACCATATTTCTGCTATTCCTTTTGCAGCAATCTGCTATTTCCAGTTCAGAATTATCACATTAGAAATGTCTGTGGTAATCTACACTGGTGGACATCACTACTGGTTTTCTCTCTGTGAGGAAAAACATGAAAAAGAAGCAAAACCACCTCCATGACCAGAGTGTGTATTGATCCATTGTTATTGTAACCCGGGATAGTAATTTTGTTTATTTCCCATTGAAGTCCAGTGGCACCCTGCAGTTGTGGGTGCAGAACAGCAATGCTTCATTTCTCACTTCAGTCACACTGAAGCAGTCCTTGCCTTCTGCCTTCATATGAGTAATATAGAATTCCAGGGAAACCAAGAAACAGTAAGAGCAACACAATTGTACCCACTGAAAACATCTGTCACAGTTAGAGGGAATTCAAGTGCCCGTGCATCTGAATTCAGAGTAGTTCGAATCATGGCTGTGTGTCATGTGCCTTGAAGGTGCTGTTGCACCTCTCTGGACACCATGGCCAATTTGTGGCATTGTTTTATGCACAGAAATGGAGGAAAGGGACTCTATTATTGGTTTGAAAAGGGAAGAGGTTTCTTCTATGCTGCTTTCTTAGCCACGACTCCTTCCCTCAGCTGCCCTGCACACTGAACGTGCCTTTCTGCCACGTCTGTTACCGCTGCATTAAGGTTACAATCAAGTTCTTGCAGTCAGAACTGTTTTTTACTAGTTTGGATGCAACTTGCTCACTCTCTCACCCTGCTCCTGGTTCTTGGCTTGCACACAATGAAATAGGAGGGGCCTTAGGCACTTAAAAAAAAAAAACGCACTACAAAAAAACCAGCCCTCAATAAATCCCCTTAAGGGCCTATTTTAATTCTGCTTATGCTCTTGTTGTGCAAGTTCTTACCCTGCTATCCCCCTAGAAGCAGTTTTTATTTCTGTCTGTCAGCACTGCCAAAGTGACAAAATCCCCTTTCCCACCCACCATGTAATTGCTCTGTTGATGCCCTTCCCACACATGCCTGTAGAAAGAAAGCTCTTGCTTTATTTGTACTGCCGAAGTGAATAGCATCTCTTTCCTCCCTACCTCCATGTGGCTTTGAAGTAGTCACATTATCATTAGTTATTTCCATTCTGGAGCAGCTCCCCCTCTGGGAAGGCAGCATATTCCATGGGAAGTAAGGCAAAGGCCTGATCTGAGCAGCTCTCACATGCCCCCAGTTCCTGGAGCTGAGGAATTTGGGGGCTGTAAGAAATACAGAAGCAAACATTACAAATAAGGGACATTCAGAGAGAGGGAATAAAATAAGGAAATCAGTGGCTGCATTTTTAAATTGCTTTTTTTAATTGTGAGGGCTATGGGAAATAGCAGCTCCCTTTGTTCTGTCCTTGCACAGTGCCATATTGTTAATTTTAGATTATGACAGGAAAACTATCCATTGTAATGGGGTTATTTTACTTTTTCAGTACCTCTCACTCTCACTCTTCTTCATGTAAACTTCCATTGTTCATAGAAAACAAAAGCAGCTCTAGAATCAGTCTAAAGTTGTTTTTCTTTGAATTTCATTTAGGTTTATTTATCCATCTATTTTAAAGGTGCACCACAGAATAATTTCCCCACATCATTCCAGGTGCTCAGTGCACGATTACAAGAGACCACACCACTGCTACTAACTAAATCATCAGAATTAATTTCTTCAACTTGCCTAAGGAAACTAACCCCAAACTCTTGTTTAAACTCCAAAATTCACTGAAGTATGGTTACGTGGAAATAAGAAATAGAGTTTCAGAACCACTCACCTCTAAGGCAAATAATGCTCTATAAATTTATTTCTTAATAAAATTTTAAATTATAATAACATAGCCTCAGATAGAACAAATTTTTGTTTTAGACATGGTTTTTCACTCAGTGTGGTTTGGCAATCTAAGATTGGTAAATAGCCATAGTTACCTTGTTAAATAATAGGAGAGCAAAGCTGTAACATATTTTGCAGTCAGCATCCTATTATATGCAGCTTCACAATTTGCAATGTGACAACTTTCTTTGCAAAAAAAAGTCCCTAACAATGGTCTAAATCACACATTTGCTCTTCCTTTGAGCACCGGTGGTTGTCAAAACCTGTTGCACTCTAGTAGGGGAGCCTTTTAGGCATATTCCAGGGCTGGCTTCATGCAGACAAAATGCATTAAAGGCCACTCAAATGCCACATCTGAGCAATCACACAAGCCTGCTTATGCCCACTCCATCAGCAAGCAGCCCTGCACGCCACACACAGGGTCAGCTGTGCTCCTCCTCTGCCGTGTGGAGCACTGCCAGGCACACAAAACATCAAGGCCTGCTAGCAATTAATCTATATTACTTCCCAAACATGTGTTAGTATATCAGAGGGGATGTTATCAAAAAACAATGCAAATGCCAAAGTCAGGAAAAAATGGGGAGAATCTCATTTTAGTAAGAACATAATGGACTAACCTTAAACATGTCCCTCTGAGCGTGCCCAGACTTCCCTCTGTGCAACTGTTTTACTCAGCTATCCCCCTCCACTCTACCTTACTTCCTCCTAAAGCAGCCTATTTTTATTAAAACTTCTGTTTATTTAGAATTAATCAGTTAATTTTAGAAGCAACCAAAATATATCTGTGAAGGAGCTGTATTAATTACCATTCATTTTCTGGGCTAACTCATGGAGACCTGTTCTGGGGGAGAGCCCTATTATGCTACTGATGATGCTTTTCTGATAGTACTACCATGCTGGACGCTGGCTGTGCACTTTTAGACTTGGTTTTCAGTCCTCTATGTTTTTATCCATGACAGGGCCTCCTGTCTCCAGTTCAGGTATTACGAAGTCTTCATAGCTGCATCTGATTTCAACGTTTTATAATCAGCTCTAAAATTTTTCATTTAAACCACAGCAGCACGGATTTGTTAATGGCAACCTGGAAATAACAGCCTTCATCATAAAGCCCCACATTAAAATTTTATCTTTATGGAAATATTTACGTTTGGGTTTGGATAAACATAAACCAGTTATGCTGTGAGTACAGATCAGTGCTCATGCTATGAAAATTGAGGGGATGATAAAACGTGAGTGAAGATGGGACGCTGCTCTGTGCTCTCAAATGAGAGCACCATCAAGTGACAGCCCAGTACTGACACTGTGCCTATACAGATGCGTGGATTCACTCCTATGTGCCCTAACACAGCTGTGAGTGATGGTGGGAGCTCTTCTGAAAAGCTGAGAAGGTTCTCATGGATGGGGGTGGGGAGAGAGGAGGAAGAAGGTGCATAAGCAAGAGGGACCACAGCTCTTCAGATTATTATTGAGAGCTTTCCTCTGATAGCAAGAGTATTTGGTCACAGTCCATGCTCCTAGAAAGGGATCTATTTTACATTGCATGGATTACACAGATAAAATACAGAAGGAGCTGGGATTGGAGCTCAGGACTCCTTCTTTTAAACTAAATGTCATAACTACACAGCTGGTTATAGTCTTCCTCCCTCTGTCCCAAATCACTGTAACTCTCCCCTGTGCCATGGCACAGCTCCCAAAGGTAGGTTGGAAAATGCAGCCCCAATCCTGGTGCATGCCTGGAGAGGAGAGAGAGGGGTTCAGGCAGGCTCAGGGCTGCTCCTTTCTGACCAAATGTCCTAACACCAAGCCACTCACAGGATCAGAAAAGCTCCAGTTTAAAACAGAACTTAAATGAAAGCAGAAACTTCAACATTTCACCCAATCTGGTCAGCATTTCCAAATTTTTAGGCTCCTCTCAGAAAAGAAAATGTATGAATATATTGTTTGGAGATCTTGATCAGGCTTAGGCATGAAGACAGGCAAAGAGCTGTTCAGCCATTTCAAGGCTAGGGAGCTGCTCTCTGTGCACTGAAGTCGATCGTGAGGTTTTTGGGAAACATAGGAGAAAACTGCCCATAAAAGGTTATGAGTCCAAATAAATGCTGCTTTGTAGGACTGCACTTTAGGATATACTTGACATTTCATGGAAATAACACTTAGCATCCTTGTTTGTTTCATGTCTTCCCTCCTGGAGGCTGATACACCTCCTTGGGCAGCCCTGAAACCTCCTTCAGCTGACCAGGTCACCAAGTTTCGGCACTGTACTTCCCCCGGCTTTGGTTCCCTCCTGTTTTAAGCAACCGTTTGTGGAATGAAAGACAAGCAGACATTTCTCAAGCAATCAGAGGCATTTAACTTTTGGCTGTGTGACACAGGATGAGAGACGTACCCAACCTCCCAACTTCTCGCCTGAACTCACGCTTCCTTCACGGCTGACATTTCTCCTTCTGCCAAGTCAAATCAAAACCCTATCTCGCAGCTATCCTGAAAACCGCACTGACAACCAGTCCAAGGCTCCCGAGCTGGTGCCAGCTCTTCGCACACGTCGGAGTGTTTGGTAGGAAGGAGAAGGGCCTTATGAAACACACCTGCTTTGGTTTGCTGGGCAAGAGCCTGTTCTCATTTACGAGTCAGGCATAACGCTTTTGAAGGCAGAGGAATTATTCCTGTGTATTCTGACTACAGGAGCAAAATGCGTCCCCCTCTACTCATGGCATTTCTTTTGCCTTTAGGATAATCTACCACTGGCTCCAAACTTGCACTGTTGTGATTTAAATCACAATTTTGTAGGGTATAATTTGGCTCATGATGCCCTGTACTAATTTAAGAGGAAAAGAGGGGCCTCACTTATGAAATATTTCAGGTATAATCAAGAAATTGTGGTTACAGATGCAATCCAGGAGCATTTTGGTTTGGTAACCAAGGCAACACTTCTTGCTTCAAGACACACTTTTCTGTTGATATTCTATTGTAATGGCAGTAATTGCAGCTGACAAGGCTCTGTTTGTTGTGAGAGATAATTAGCACTTGAAATAAAGTAACAGATTTAAATAAATTGGGGGGAACTGAGTGGTGTGACCTGATCGCTTTAGAAACAAACAAGAGCTTTGGGGGCCTGCACACTGTATGATGTTAGTGGTGGCTCCACGGCAACTAAACAATACCAACATTTATTAGGAGTTGTTTAATTGGGAATTACAGTTGCTTTCATGATGAAAACGCTTTTTCTCTTTGTCATCCAGGTTATATTTACATTATAAAACACATTTTAAAAAAACACACACAAACCCCTCTACCTACCTTACCAAACAAAGCTACTGATGTTTTCATATGCTCGTTATTTTGCCTAGAATTTGATTTTAAAGCCAATGTTTTAGAATAAGTAAATGTTTTGGACAATTGCACAGTTCGAAGAACCCAGGGTGACTCTGCCCAAGGGTGTGGAGGGAGTCTTTTTCATTCAGCATGTACCAGGTACATCCCTAGGGTCAGCTTCCCTTTGCTGCCAATTTATTCAAGCCCTGTATTCTTGGCTTGGATTGTTAACATGGCCCCTTTGTTGATGTCTGTCTTCCTGTGTCGTATCTATCAAAAACTAGGGCTGCTGCCTGATGTCACTGGGGATCCTGTGTCCTGCAGAGGAAGTATGAGGTGGGGGTCAGAAGCCACAGCAATTCCTTTAGACTCCACTACAAAAGCTAGACTAGATATTATATTTTTCATTCTGTCATTATGATGCACACCTACTTGTGGATAGCAAGAAGAGGAATACAGTCCTAATAAACTTTTCTGCCACGGGAATGGAAGTATTTTACATAAACTTGGAGCTGTTGAAATGAGGATGCTTCTGGGATGGAGTGACACAACCACATGGCTGCATGCAACGAACACTAACCTAGTTATGTGATCCCCTTTTCCACAGCACCTGAGCATCGTTTCCACAGTTAAAGAGAAAATGAGATTGCCTAACAATATGAAATCAGCTTGTTTCCAAAACAGGAATGAAGGCTCAGGTTACACAACCTTGTCCAGGCTCACAGGCAGACATGTGGCAGGTTTACTATGAGGGTGGTGAGGCACTAGCACAGGTTTGTCCAGAGAAGTTGTGGATGCCCCATCCCTGGAAGTGTTCAAGGCCAGGGCTTTGAGCAACCTGATCAAATGAAATGTGTCCATGCCCATGGCAGAGGGCATGAAGCTAGATAATCTTTAAGGTTCCTCCCAAACCAAGCCATTCTATGATTCTGTGATCAGTGAACTCTCTCAAAGTCAACAGTAGCAGCTGAACCCGGAGGCCACATTTCTCTTCTGAAAGTCAGGCTGGTTTTAGGCTGGAATGGTACATCTCCTTCACAGAATCTCACCAAATCTGTGAAACCTCCTGGCCAGGACCTGATGTCATATCTAGTGTCAAAACAGAGACTGTCATACAAATGTATTCATCTCAGGGCTGGCCAGAAGGCAAAATCAGTCTCTCTTGAGATTTAGTAATTTAATGTTCTGAGGTATTAAATGCCTAACTCTGGCTAGTAATACCATTTCTTACTTTAATACTTCGTGGAAAAGACAACATCTCTGTTATCCTCAAGACAACAGCCACATTATTTCTTCAGCAAACATTAATCACAGTTCACATCAGAATCACACATCTATTGTACATTACTATTCACAGCCCATGTAAGACAGGATAGTAATATCCTCAGGAGTCCAAAATTGCATTATTGCTTTCTTTCTGCAAGTGAGGTCAGTGGCTAAAGATACCTGAATTGAGTTGCCTGCTGTTTGCTAAACTCTGCTGAAGTTACAAAGGTGTCTAGCAGAGGAGACCAAACTGAGGCTGAAAGGACTTCATATTTCCAAAGCCAGTGGTCAGGCTCTCTCACACCTGCTCCTCCATGCCCTATTTTCCATGCAAGTTCTCCAGAAGTAATCAAAGGGAGGTGCTGCGTTAACACTACAAGCTCATCCCATGGATTACAATCATCTTCTTTCTTTGGTAATCAGGAATTTAGTTCCACCAGGCAAGGTTTCTGCTTTCTAAATGCTTGGCAACATGCAAAAGTGTTGCATTTGTAAGTTATTTAAAAACCCACAATAAATAATGATCTGCAGTAGTTCCCCAGGAATTCAAAATTGTTTACAATTTGCAGTGCTTGCAGGACTTTGCTACAAATCCCATCCCACCCCAGTTCTAAGCAGCTCATAAAAACGGCCAGTTTATTTTCTAAAACGATCTGCATAAAAAGATTAAACTTATTTATTGTAAAAATTAACGTCTTGCTGAAACAGTAATGACTATATCATCGAGGAATGTTCTTCCCCTGAATGCCTCCCTCGGCAGTGCTGTGTGAGGGGACCTGCATTTATAGTCTTCTAGAATATAGTTAATGCTCATAAAACTCTGCTCTTGTACGCCTACAGCTAAATCATGGTATCTAGCAGATGGTGTATGTGTGTTTCCTAATGCAATGCCTTGTATGTGTGTAGTTGTCATAATTAAATAATAACTCCCTGCACCATCTCATGTAACGGGAGAGCCACAGCCATTTTCCCCCTGGAGTGAAGCTGTCAAACCCAGATGTTGGGTAGATGAAGTAGGCTATGAGGAAACCAATACACAGAGCACCCATCACCTCCTCTCAGGGATAAAACAAGTTCTGCTACATGTGGCCAGTCCTTTTTAAAAGGTAAATAAAAGCGTCTCTGTCCCAAAATTGTGAGATAATGGGGTCCCAACATGTCTGAGGTTAAGTAATCTATTATTTTGGGAGAGGAGTCTGGCCTTATATATTTGGGATTTTTCCTGCTTTTCGTGGTCATCATCTTGGTAGAGGAATTATGGGCATCTGCAGGAGAAGTGCCTGTGACACAAGCCAATTTACAGCTATCGTCTTCTTAGGATAAATGCAACAGCTGCTTGTTATACTCCTTTATGGATGGAAGACAGAATGATAGGTCTCCGCAGATATTCATTCTTTCCTTGGCTTAGGGAGAGAATTAAGTTGTTGATTACGCTCAGCAAGAAACATCACTGTTCAAACTGAGGACAAATGTAACTTATTTTAAGGGACACGAGTTTAACAATTCCAGTATTACTGTAAAAAAATCCTTTTGCTAAGGATCCTATAAATGACTTGAACAGATGAAAGGCATTTAGCCTTTATTTCATACTAAAAATTAGAATTTGAAATCCAGAAAAGCATCTTTCAAATTTGAGTGCACAAGTTAAACAGGAGGTAGTAGGAGCTATTTACTCTTTTGTGTGGAAAAAAATACAGGGAAGGTTTGGCTCCAGTTTCCTGTGGCCAGGCAGAGCTCTGTCCCTCCTCCTCTTGCCCCAGCAGGTCACACCTCCTGTTAAACAGGCTATTTGTAGGGAGTGGAGGAGCCATTTGCAACACCTTCCTGCATCTTCCTCTTCTGTAAGATAGCACAGCAATAGCTGATCATCTTTTCATCCTGTCTCCTTTAGCTTCAGAGAACTGAAAGCTGAAACCAGGAGTCAGTTCTAAATTTTACAAAGGGCCTTCATCTCTTAACAATTAAGTCACTCCTCCTCTACCTTCAGTGTGCTTTTTTTTGACTTGAAAAAGGGAAGACATAATTGTCTAGAACATTGGAATGACTAACTCAGTATTGTATTTCATACTGTGATAATTTTACTTCACATGTGCGAGAAAAAAAGAAAAATTCCACCTTTAAATTTCACATCATATCCTCTAATTAATAAAGTCAAGGTGAGCTCTTGCCACAGGAAGCGCATAAAGACAACCAACTCACTTTCTAATTTTTTTCCCAAAGTTTAAATTATCATAAATATTCATGCCATACTCCCTTCACAGTGTAACTGCTAGAGAATACACTGTAATCTGTTTAAGAAGTACATGAATCAGACTGATAAAAATAATTGGTTGGATTTTTCTTTTAATTTTTTTTAAATGTTTTAAATAAAGCTGTCAAAGGTTCCTGTGGTAATGAAGAGCTTTGTTGTTATGACAACTGCTTATTCCTTTTCCTTTGAAGAACTCTGCAATTTGATAGGCAAAAACACCAGGAATAATTAAAAAGAAAAGGTAAGTGAAGAAAAACATCTGCTAGGAAAAATCCCCACCCTAAATCTTAACAATCATTTAATTAGTGAAGTGACAAACTTCAGGTGGAGTATCTTCACATCATCAGCAAGCACAGGGGTGTTCAGCAGCTGCCGGGGGTTCAAGTAACCTCACGTCAGAAAGCTCATCTCTTTGTAAGGGGCACATATGTTATTCATGGGACTCTTCCTCTCCAAAGTCGACCATTATCTTTTCAGAAGTTAACTCTGGTTCTTCTAATAATTTATTCTGCTCATCCATTTCAAAAGTGGCCATCATTTGAAACACGGTCCCCAAGCGTTTGGCAAACTGTGCTGGTGTCTCCTGCAACAAGTCCTCTCTCCCTGTAGGACAGGGAATGGTGACCTCTGGGAAAACTGGTGAACTGACAGGTTTGGGCAAAGCTTGCCTTTGGAATTGAAGGTGGTTGTGGGTAAAAGAATTCTAGTGAAGATGGAGCAATGTTCAGAGCACTGGCTGGGACCATACTGAGGATCTTCATGGCTTTGAAGACCCTTCCTATGAGCAGCTGGGGGTGTCCACAGTGGACAGCATGAGCAGGCAGCTGGGGTGTCAACAGCCAGAAGTGTTTGTGCAGCCTGGGATTTCTGTTAGGCACTGGGGGAAATCACACCATTGGCAACCACTGAAAATTTGGGAAAGTTTTCCCCAAAGGGATTTTCTTCCCTGCGTTGATATATCATGGGCTGTCCTTCCCAGGAGACATGTGACTGTCAGATTTTAGTAATTTCTTATGTATGATAATTAGTCTGCTCCACTTTACAAGCTGTGAGGCTTAACCCCATAGATGTAGTACGACAGAAGGGATACAAACACACACTCCTGGCTCTATAATGCTAATAAACCCAGTGATTTGCAATAAATTACAATGATACATGCCTCTCCAAGACTGGAATTGGGAGTGCCAACATTCCTGCTGTGCATCTGACTTCATGAGAAATAGGACACTTTGTAATAATTTCGGTTGCTTTACACGCCAGGTTGTATTGCCAGGCACACCATGGTCTCATTTCTCTGTTCTTTGTGGCACACTCTGCTTTCCATTTCTCCATCCTCTTGGAAATAATTCAGTACACTTAAGCAGAAAAATTTTAACCACTGTTTTGCCTTGCCACCAACATTGAAGAACCTGCATTTTTCACGAATACCTCTGAGTTCCTCATTCATTCAGCCAAGATACCCTTACTGAAAGTGAAAATTTCAACATCCCTATCAAGAAGGGTTATTGCTTGCTCCTCTTTTCTATGCAGAGAAATTTCAGACATCCAAGAGAAGACAATCACACTAAGAAATTATAGGATTTGGAAATAAAAGCATTATTTCAGATGTTACAACTGTGGACTTTTATGAAGGTACTGTTGGAATCTACATTAGCTTAAAAAAACCACCACCACCAAAAAAAACCCCCAAACCCGACCTTTATTTTCCTCTTTTCCCTTCAAATGGCTGCAATTCTGTGAACGACGTCTAAATTGCCAGGCTGGACACTAGGTGGTGCTAGGACAGTGGTTTGTCAGGAAATTTAGTAGGAAAATTCTGGGTGGAAGAGCACAGTAGGTTATAAATGGTTACTTGCCAATAAAACATTTGCTGTGGTACAGCTAATCCGTTACTATCTGTCTTTGTTAGACTAACCCACATGACTGGACACCATTAGCTGGCAGCGGGAACACCTAATGCTGCCTTTTGCCAACCTTGTTTCCTGTACATTTATAAGCTGTCAAAGGCATAGTGCTCCTTTCACCAATCTGTCACTCTTCCCCTCCCTCTCCCATCCTCTCATGGGAGAACAACAACCTGGCTGCCTCTGGAATGCAGAGAGAAAGAGGCTCAAGAAATTTTCTTGAACTAGCCCTGTTGCTTAGTTGGGAGGCAGGCAAGTGAGCTGGGCTGTTATGTGGTCAACTCTGCACCTCCCGGCTTGTCCCATGCCCGTAAGAGTTGCTTGGGTGGTTTTGCAGCTGGCCAGGTCAGGGAGCAGATTTGGTTTTAAAACAACTGTTTCCCACCATATCCCAAGGTTGTTTTTCAGCTGGACTGACCCTCACCCCCCCAGTCCAGCATGGGGTCAGCCCTGCTTGCTGCAACTGCAGCGCTGCTGCCACTGGCCAGGAACATGGAGGTAAAGTCACCTTGGCCATCCCTCCTGGTAGGGAAGGTACCAGAAACCACAGAATCGTAGAATAATTTGGGTTGGAAGAGATCTTTAAAAAGTCATCTAATCCAACCCGCCTGTCATGGGCACAGACAGCTTCAAGTAGATCAGATTTCTCAGAGACACACCCAACCTGACCTCGAATGTTTCCAGGGATGGGGCAAACTTTGACAGAGAGCTGTGTGCTGGGAGTGGACAGGAGGGCTCAGCTCTGTTCACTGCTCTCCTGAGCAATCCCTCACTGCAGGGGAGCAAAGCTTAGTGGCCCCCAAGCTCCCCACTGCCCCAGGAACCCTGGTTCCCTCACAGACGTGGCACACATCCTCCTGCATCTGCATGAGGGGGGTACGGTGCTCCAAAGCCACAGCAGCTGCCACACAGCTCAGCCTGTGACAATGTGCGAAGAAGCCCGACGGAGCCACATTCAGGAGTGCTGTGCTCCCAGAGGTGTGAGTGAATCTGGTGACAAGAGGAATAAATAGCGCTTAGAAACCAATTAGTGGGAAAGGCTTGTTTCCTCTGATCTGGTTTTGACACCCAACCAAAGTGTTTCTCTTCACTTACGTGGTGCTACACGGGTGAGAGACCCGTCATCACAACATCCACTTGCCCCTCTCCCCCAGCCTCCAGGCAAACTGCACCCCCATATCTATAGACAGCAAATCAGGTTAATTCCCAGGGGTCAGGTCAGTCAGGTGCAAACTGGACATAGCTTGGCCTTTTAATAAATATATTCAGAGAAAAAAGAAGAGATTGAAAGAATAAATCATGTAGTCTTATGGCATGTTATGTACTTAATGGATTGGCTGAAACTGAAAAACTCGAGAGCCAATCTGTTTATCACATGTAAAATTACTTCCGAACTACAACAATTAGGTTGACTCTGCTTTAGCCTAAATCCTTTTACCCAAAACATTAGGAATAACAAAGTAAAGGGGCCCCAGAGATCCTGTACTTTAGTGCTTTCTATTGTCAGAGAGCACTATTTGGAAAATCAGGACCAGTTTAAGGCAAATTTAAAAAAAAAACCTCTCACCACCAAACAAACAAAGCAAACATTAAAGAATAAAATACAATTTCAGCATAACTAACACCACACAGCAAATAGACATTCCTGAGAGAGGTGCATTAAACCTAGTGCTGTTACCTGGCTTAACAGTGTAAAAAGCCTGTTCCCAGAAACAAGAAATGCATTACAGTACACAATACAAAGAGCTGGTTATTGTCCTCTTCTTTTTTTCTTAAATGACAAAGCACCACTTCATGGCAACCAGAAAGGTTTGTATAAGAATGCTCCAATTTCTGTATTTATCTGGAATGAAATAACTAGTCTAGAGCAAGCAAGGAAAGATCTGAAACTGCATTTCTACGTAAGTGTCCAAGGAGTGTAAACATAAGACTGCTCTGGACACTTGAGTCAAAGGTTTTCCTCAAAACATTTTCTAAGCAGCCTACAGAAGTCTTGAGACGGGGGAAAGAGATCTGAAACCTCAGAACTGCAGAATTATGCCCTCACCTGGGAAAGGCAAACAATAAATTTAACATTTTGATCTTTTGGTGCTTGCGTTATGCACAGTGTGACACCAGTCACATCCTCATCCATCACGTACCTGCAGCAAGACAAACATCCTTCAGCAGATAGGAGAGGCACCGGGACTTGGGAGCAGGCTGTGTCCATCCTGTCGCAGTTAACCAGTAACTGAGTGTGTGGTGGGGATTTGTAATGGCTCCCTCAGAGGCAGATACTATTGACATCTGGGCCTGCTCTCTGTAAGCAGAAATACCTGGATGGCCTGGAAGTGAAGCCTGGAAAGTTGTGAGGAATGTCAGATAGCTGGCAAAAAAGGTCGACTCCCCTTGCAAAATTAGTGTCCTCTGCACAGGTGCTTGGGTTGGGAAAGAGGTTCTTCCATTTCCTCATTTCCTGAATTAAACTAAATAGAAAAGTACTCTTAATAGCCAAGAAGACCATTTGTACATGGAAAAATTCAAACTAGCTATTGTGATTTATATCTGTGTCTTCATTGGTTAAATTGGCTTTCGTGGATAGGGAAGACTGTGATGGAACCGGGTAAAGTATCAAATCAAAGAGCTTTACAAAGTCATTAATTACTAAAGGTCACAACAATATTACATAAATCTGAAAGTGTCCTTTAATGGAATACCCATTACAGCCTATTACAGCCAGACTGCGAGCAGCTTCCTATGGATTTCTTGCCTTTCCCTACTCCACTCCTGCTCTGTATTCAGGGCTCTTTCAAGACAATAGTTAATGCACATTAAAAGTGAATTTAAAAAAAAAAAAGCAACCATGACTTGGTGGCTATTTTATTATCTAAATCATCAGTCCCTGATGACCATCTTGTTAATGCACACTATAAAATATATTATCCCTGCTTGGTGGATGTAAAATTAACACAAAGATTTGTGAGTTCTGACAGTTCCTTCTTACTCAGCAATGCTCATGCATCTTGTCGCAAATATAAAATGTAGAATTTTTTTTTATAAATATATAAATATTTCCAGCTTGGCAAAGTGATTAAAGACAGAGTATATCCATCTTCAACTATCCAAAGGTTTAAAAATGAAAAAAGGAAAATATTAGCAATAATTCACAAGGGGATGGGTCAGAAGACCCAGGTACGATTATGGTTTTTAGTCTTTGGAAAAAAAAGTATGACCAGTCTGACAGGAACTGGTCACCTGGGACTTCAGGAATATGTATTAAGGACCCTGTCTCTTCTGGTAGTGACTCCTGTGCTCTAAGTGCACTCTCAGTTGAAGAACACGAGGATGGCCATGTCCCATGGAGCAGCTGACATCGCCCTGCTGCCCAGCCCTGTCCCACCAACCAAGGAGCTCCATGCTGTGGCCCAGCAAACCAGCACTCACGAGACCACTGCTTGCTGCATAGACCCACAGATCCTGAGGCCCTGTGCAAAGACCAAAGTGCTGCAGAAGTACTGATGGCTGCCCAGTGCCCTCCAGGACACTGTGCTGCAGGACTTCCCAAGCCAGCAGCGCCTGATGGAGAAGGATGAGCAACCCTCGTGAACCGGCAGGGAAACAGAACACACACTCAGGAGTTGGCTGTTGTTTCAGGCTGGGTGAAAGTGCTGCTGTGAGTGGTGTACCACTGTATAATGCCTCAAATTAGTCCAAGGGAGAGAACAAAGATAATTACACAAAGCATTAATAAGATTTGAAATCCTTTTGGTAATAAGCAGTGAAATCAATGCAACCACAGCTGACGAGCATTGACACAGAGCTGCTGAGCAAAACTTCAGGGCATGAGGTGTGAATCCTCAGGCCTAAAATAAGTCACTGAAAATGGACTCACTGATGATACCCAGCCTGCTCTGTGCATTTACTGCAAAGTGTGTTCTTGCAGCAGGTGACTCTGGCCTTAGTGGGGAGGGAAAATAGTGTCCCTGAACAAGTCCTTGCAGAGCCTCTCCTAAATGCCTGCAATTCCTGCTTGTTCTATGGCTTCCCTGTCAGTGAAAGAGCATAACTGTGCTGTCATTCTGTGCTCTCTAGGGATATTTATTAGAACATGGACAGCAAATCACCTTCATTATAGCAACCAAATGCAAAGCCTCGAATGATGCAAAGATCTTTCAAGTTTACCGGCAGCACTTCCAAAGAGAGAGAAAGTGAGTGTGAATTTAGTTTTGTACTTTGCATCCTGTCATCCCTCAACATCCAAGGGCTTCAAGCTTGTTGCAGTTGGACTGTTGAGGACCCCCACGGATTAACACGAAGCCAGAAGACGGTAAGAGATGATCAGACGGCAACCGCAGAAGCAGATGCTTAAAGGATCTTTTCATTTCACCAGGTGACAGACCCAATATGCTAATTGAAATAATGTCTGTGTTTGCTCATACCATTTCAAACCACTAAAGCTCTGTTTTCGACACAGGCATGACAAAAATAAAGTCCTCTTCAAAAGAGTATCAGTGACCTCATTCAGACACACTCGTTTTCATGAAAGGTAAATATGGCAGACAAAGTAGTGATGTTAGCAGTTTGTTCCTGGGAAGAGAGGAAGGGAGGGGGAAGAAAAACCATCACGTAGTTTGTCTTTCCAGCAGGCCAATTTCCTTTAGCAGCCTGAATAAGCAATTGGCCACTAGCCAGCTGTGGTGAATTTGTCCCATGTTTGCAAGATCAGTCAGTGAGCAAAGCTGTTTTCAGTTAATAAATATTTGATTTACAAGGTACAGTAAGTAATAAGAAGGGAAGGGAGTTTAGCTGCTGGGAGATTTGTTTAGCACTTTAGTGGGGATAACTAACAACCAGTTTTGGTTGTTTTTCCTCCTTCGTATGGCCAGTGGGCAACCAACTTTATCAGTCTTGCTGCATTACACCTCGTAGTGAGCAGAACTAACACACTGAGCAAAACAGAGGTGGACTGGGACATACACCGTGCCTTGACAGAAACACAGCTGAAGGGAACACTCTTAGATTCTCCTTTCTTCTTCTCTGCAAGTAACCTGTGATAAATATTGCATTTCTCAGTATCATTGGGAAAAATCAAAACTGTTTGATCCTTTCCATATGATATAGGTAGCTATATATGAGAGGGGGAAGGATATAAAGTAGCAGGTACAGAACAGCCAGCAGCATTGTATCAAAGGAGAAAAGACCCCAGAAGACACCAATCAGCCGACTACACAGTCCTGGGTATTTTGGATAGAGCTGGAAAACAAAGTGGGCACACATGCACACAGAAAGAAAAGAAATAAGTAAAAGGGCTGTGTGTAAAAAAACCAAAAAACCAAAACCAAACCAGGTATGATAGAAACTGTACCTTTTTTTTTTTCTTTTTACATTTTAATTTCATCCTAGAGTACTGAGCCTCTAGGTGGGGATGTGGTAATGTTGGCAAGGCAGGGAACAGAGCATCGGGAGACCTGTAGTGCAGTGCTAAGCACAGGTGAGCGCGCTCTGCATGCTGAAGGAGCTGACACTTCTGTTCTCAGTCTCGGATGCACAACAGACCTCCCATGTGACAGTGGGCACATCACCTAGTCTTTCAGATCTCCAGTTCCCCCACTTGTAAAAACACTGACTATCCTATGCACTGCTCAGACACATCAGGATGTTTCATGCAGGCTTTGTTTTGAGTTGCGTAGCAGTAACTAAAAAAAGTGCAGAATATTATTGTTAGAGCTGTGGCTGTTCTTTGCAGATCAAGGACTTCAGCAGAAGAGTAATAGCTGCTTTCTAGAGGCTCAGAACAGCAGTAATGACGTCCATACAGGCTGAGCTACTGATTTCTAGGATGCTGTCAGTAGTTTCTTCCCAGTAACTACCAGTAGGACAGAACAAAGTGTTTTCTCTGCCAAGTACAAAATTCTTCTAACTCCTCAGTCTATACAACTTTCCACTGTTCTATACTGCTTTGCATTTGACCCCAGAGTTATTCCAGCTGTTTGCCTAGTAAGATCACAAAGCCAGCCCCGGACAGCCCGCAGGAGAGGGACAGATCACAGCTCTTTCAAAACAGACTCTGGAAAATCACCCCCTTCCCCACTCCCTGCCCACCAAGAGGTCTCAGCACCTGAAGGGGACAGCAAAATACATCCGTGGATAACAACACACTGTTGTGGAGGACACAGGAGCTCTGGCAGGAGCTGAACAGCCCAGCTGGGTGACTCGGGTCCCCTTACAGCCACAGAGGAAGGTCCGTGTTCACTTTTCTGTGAGCTTAGAAAATCTGCCTTTAAATTCTGTTCCACGCTTCAGGAAAACTTCATGCCAGGAGTTCCATCAAAGCATATGCTTCTGCAAAAGAGCTTTAATGAATCAATGTTTCCTGACAAAAAATAGCTTTTGCCAGAAATCCTGTCCAGCTCCCCTATTCAGTTATCTATCTCTAAAGACCACAGTCCTCCATCTGCAAAACTAGGATAAGAATTTTACCTTCTTTTTATGAAGCACATTAGGATCTATGGGTGAGCAGCTTACAAAATAAAGAGCTATTAAAAACCGGTGCTGCTTTCACAAATGGATCTGACAGCTGCCACACTAATATTGAACAATAGTGTTCAAAGGGGCCAGACAAAGCAGCAATTTTGGCATGAACAAACCCACATTACATTATTTTAAGATATGCAGTCATTCCCCTGCAATTGGAGCCCAAGGGTGATGCCAAGTGCTTTAGGGAAAGCAGGGAGCAGGAGAAGGCTGTATTTCTTTCATATACTCTTTACTTTTTAATAGCTGTTGGGATACCTGTTAAACTAAACTGCAATAGCTGTTTATTGTAATAACAGCAACACTGTAAAAGTGATCAGCCCCATCCTTCAGAAACAGTCTGTGCCTCTGTTTGTTTTTCTGTTGAGGAGGGACGTGTCCCGGAGGATCTCCCTTTGGGAACCCCTGTCTCGGCATGAAATGAGTAACACGATTTATGTAGACACTGCCAGCTTCTTTCCCTTCTCAGACAGAAAATGGCTTTATCTAGTCAGGTAATGTCACAATAAAGTAGTACAGTAGAAATTTCATCACTGAGTGGTCTAAAAGAGACAGATCACCCAATCTATATTTCCATGGGCTTTTTAAACAATGTGCTGTGCTAAAACTGCAGCAAGCAGCACAGGGCTGGGGGAGGGGGAACCAAACAACCTCAATACCAAACTACTGATGCTAGAACTCAGATTTTAAGCTAAATATTTTCATGAGGGAATGATGATAGCGTTATCAAAGTGGGATAAACAGGGACGAGGACAATGCAATGTGCTGATCAGATTTAGAGAACCTATTAGACTTGCTTTTGGTCAGTTTTTCAAAACAATTCCTGATTTATCATCTGTTTAACCACGCAGGATTTGAGTGCAGAGGATGGGCTATGAGAGGTCTGACAATCCCCTGCCAACAGCATTCAGTATGATGCTAACACCTCCCCAGCACATTTGCGCCCAACCTGCCTTTCCTCTCCAGATCAGACTGGGGCTGGTCCCACTGCATTTACACATGCAGAGATGAGGATTATTAATAGCTAATTTTTGAATAAAGAGGGAAATGCAGCAAATTGATTTTTTTCTACAATATTTCAGCTTCATGTTTTAATCATATTTTTCCTGAATCAGAGCCTAGTGCTGGCTACAAAGCTCTCTGCCCAGGTAATGTGCAGCAGTGTCACTAATATTCATCACTTGCATCTAACTTGGCACAGCTCTCAGCTGTGTGATTAAATAAAATATGTCATTGATGTTTACTTGGTTTTGAATACCTGAATAAAAAGCCTTTAAAAAACAACCAACAGCTACATTTAGTACATAATGCTACTGTCACATCAGCATCCAGAAGCTCCACTCATGATTTCAGCATATCAGTTTCTCAGTTTGTGAAAAGTCCCAGTGGATGCAGTTTTAAGGAAAAGAGCACCATGTATGATGCACTTGGCTTGAGCCACTTTTGCTCTGTCAAGAAAAGACCAATTAGTGCCTCAGAAAATAAGTTCCTTCCAAAAAATCCAGACTTGCAGCTCATATTGGTAACTCTGTACCACAGTGCCAAAGACAGATTGGAGTGCAGGACTTGGTGATGGGATTTAGTAAGCAAAGGCAAAGTGTCACCACCTACTGAGATTTTTATTTACTTTCAAAGGTGCGAGTGTTTACAAGCTCCCTTCCCTCAAAAGTGAAAGCAGATCTAAAACAAAACTATGTAAGTCACTACCGTCTCAACTGGCTTAGGCAGCTGTTGTTGCTGATGGTATTTTTGCTTCTCGACATTCATGAATAAATTCCTTCATCTTAAACCTTATAAACATATAAGTTCATGAAAGAACCCACATGGCTCCTTTTATTTTTAGGAGACTGAATAAAATATTTATATCCCTCTGTGTCCCAAATATCAATTACTTCCTTCACTGAAAAAGTACATATGCAATGTGATTAAAAATTTACCCTACTACAGAACAATATACAATTAACTCGTACATTTCCAACTTTCCTTGACAGACATGTACTGTATGCACCCACATCCATCCCGTTTAAACCACATACCCCATCAATTCATCCTTTCAAATTTGACAGGTAAGTAAAAAATACACCTATTATCAGGCAATGCATCCACATGATCTCCTGACAGCTACAAGCACACACAGCAGTTACCACTGGAAGAAGTCAGCATCTACTAATGTGTGTTGGATACCAGTTTGATTTTCTAGATTATAAGATTCCTAAAGTACTTTAGCTTCAGAACAAATTTTTAGAGAAGTTTAGACAAATACAGAATCTGAAATTTTCAAACTTTTTTTTTAAGTTTGAAATTCCATGCAATTATATTTGCATCTATTTTCTTCTTTCTTATGACAATGTCCCGCTTCCAAAAGAGAATATCCAGCAAAAACCCTTAAAACTTTGCCTCAGTAAAGGTTTCTTTTTTTTTTCCTTTCTTCTGGAATAGAGAACTTGAAATTCAATAACAACACTTGCTTTGATCACTCCAGTTTACATGGGAGATATGAGGGAGTTAAAATTTTACTTAGAATTACTAAATAGTAAATGCCTAGAGTAGTACACCCTCTGCAAAAGTCTTGCAATAACATAGCCATGAAAATTAGTGGTATTAAAAAAAAAAGCATGATAAAATAACTAGTTAAAAAAACCCAAAACAATCCAATCAACAAATCCAACCAAGGAAATCAATGCTTACAAAGCCGAAGCAGCATTGCAAAGCTGTGCTGGATTTTTTAACACAACATCATCTTCAAAATGGTTTTTTAAAAGAAAGTTTCCTGAATATCTGTAAAAATTTACTTCGGTGATAAGTTAATATTCAGACCTCAGGAGTAGAGAAAGACTGAGAAAATGGTACATGAAATATGTACTGAGATGCTGTTTATGAAGACCAGATCCTATAGCAAAATACAGCAGCTAACCAAAATTTGATTTCTGGCACAGAAAGCTAAGGGGTTATTTAACTTATCTTTAAAATTAAATAGCTATGATACAATTTAACATCAATTGGTCACAATTAAATCAGCATAAACTAATGAAGATTTTCTCCAAAGGAAAACCCCTCTATAGCAGCAAAAGTTATTTTTGTACCTATGAGGTGTTTTCATATAAGACATATTGAAAGAGGTAAACATTTTGTTTTCAAAAAGTGCTGCAAGTTCATAAAAGTAAACTTTGTTTTGTTTTTTTGTTTGTTTTTCAGATACTTAGTTACTTCACCTCCCTAAGCAGAGCTTCCATGAAAGCCCCCACACTGCTTCTGTTGCTTCTCCTGCCCCCTCAGGTATAATTTTTACAATTACTATGGGCTCAGACCAACCTTAGAGAAACTATGGGGTTCTCAAGCAGAGGGAGGCAGAAAGAATAAGGGGAAAGGAGGAAAGAACTTTTGAGAAAGGAGCTCCCCAGATCTGTCTGTTCCCTGCATCCCTACAACCCCATTCACCAACAGGGTGTTGTGGATTTAGTTTCTTAGTTTTCTTAGCTGTGGATCCGCTGTGGCCATGATTTCCAAGATGAAAGGAAGGCCTGACCTGTGTATATGCTCCCCTACAATGGAGAAAATTAGCATTAAAATGTGTTGTGGCTCAGGGATGAGGCTCGTGGTAGCATGACCCTACGAATATACTTGAGCTCCTACTGAAGTCAGAAATAAGTAAAACTTCTTAAGTGCTCATGGGTGTTTGATTACATTCCTCTTGTATTCAATTTTGGAAGATCTCAAGGCTGTCTCCACTTCCCTATTTTTGGCTTCCTACAGCCTCTGCTAAATAAAATAGAAGGACTTCCCATCTGGATGGGTCTTCTGACAAGCAATAACAACATACGACTCGATGATTTCCATCAGGAGAGCAGAAGAATGCACAGTGGAAAAATGTATCTTTGAATTCATCGTTTTGGAACTTACTTTCATTCTCATTCTATGAAAAATTCATTTGTGCTATTAAAAACTGTTATGGCGGAAACCCAAAAATCCAAGCCAATTTCATAATGGAAGGCAATTAAGTTGATTGCTGAATGATAAACACCACATCTTTCTTCAATGGGGATACTGTTTTTGAGTAAGCAAACTGCTTTTCTGCTCGTGATTTTGAAAAACTGCATCACAAGTCTCTCTCTCAAAAGTTCAATGGAAAGCAAGCATTCATTAGAGTGCTCTTTAAAATCTCAACCAATTAAAGAGCTTATATACCAACAATGGAGGCAGAATAAAAGAAAATTTACTTTAGTGCAAAAATATTAGGATTAGAAAACGTATTTTATGAATCCTGACCTATATTTTTGCCTTCAAGGTGTCTATTCATTTTCAGAATGGCTTCTGCTGCAATCTGTAGGTTAAGACTGGAATAAGAGAGCTACTATGAAAGAGACAGTTATTGCCTTGCACGTAGTTAAGTGGCAGTTCATTTCTCAAACGGGACCACAAAAATGCAACAGCAGCTTATTGATTTATTCCCTTGGTCCAGGCTAGGTGAACTAGATAGGTTAAGTTCCTTTACTGTGAAAACTAAACCAACCCGGTCAAGAATTGACTATACCAAACTAGGAGTTCATGTAGAACATGGGTAGAGAAATTTAGTGCTAGGCAAACCCTGAAAAGAAAAATATAAAGTTAAATCTGCAGAAGAGATCAATTTTGAAAGTAAAGTCAGATAAGAGTTGGGGACAATAATTTGCAGATTCCTAGACTTGAGGATTTTTCTTCAGCAGCAAAATCATCGATGACAAAATGACTCACATTACTATGGTTTGATCATAAAAATCTAAATTTGGTTCTTATCTTCTCTAAGCCATATACATAACAGACAAAATGTAGGAAATGCAAAACAGACCAAACCCAATAACAACAATAAAAATCTCTTATAGCAATTTTAGGCCTTTATGGTTGAAAAATTCCATAGGTCATGCCACACACTGACATCCTCAAAAAAGACTTTAAGTCAAGCCAGGCAGCAGAATGAAATCAGATATTAAATCCTGCGCAAGAGTCCACTTGTGATTCTTATGGTTTAGAACTGACAGTACTCACCAACAGCTGAGATGAAACTCAACATGAAATGATGTTCTCAAATGACATTAGCTGAAGAAAAATTTTAATTGCTTGGAATACTTGTTATTTCTCTCTTGTTCCTCAGAATTGTTTTTATTGTTTCATAAGGCACCAACAAGTTCCTGAGGTTAGAGACACTCCATCTGTTGTATTTGAACAATATAAAGAGAAGCAAACCCTGAATGTAATCTGAATCTTTGGACACACTAAGGAAAGTAACAATGACACTAAAAAAAAAAGTGAAAATTCTTAACCAGCTGCTCCTCTCTTCAACTCTCTTCTGTACAGGTGAAGCTAAGATTTGACTGCAAATAAAACAGTATTAAAAAAAGAGGCATTTTATATTTTCCTTTGGAAAACTCAATGTTTTCAGTGCTTTGTATTGTCAAGAGACAGGCGAAGCTCTTTGAATTGTGTCTTTAAAAAGAGATTAAATGAGAAATATTTTGTAAAGCCATAAATGTGGATGGAATGGGGAAAACAGTGAATAGTGCAAGCTACAGTAACCACCATCAGAATGGCTGTAATGTACAGAAATCCTGGATGATTAGGCACAGCAGATTGCAAGGAAGGTATTCCAATTCAGAAGCCCCAAAGCCAACATGAGGATATGATAATTTTTAATGCCAAACAATCTCAAAATGTTTTGTGGGAAATGCTGGCTTATAGTATGCTGACAAATGGGGTCTGGGTGCTCAAGATGGTATTTCACCAAAGCTCAATTTTCACAGGGTGCTCGTGACTCTTGCAGATCACACCCCTTAAAGGGCAGCCAAAACGGGCACTTTAAATTGGAAGGCACTGCTGGAGCCTTAGAAGTGACCCCAGACCTTTCCTCCTCTTTGCAGCAGTCAACTGGCTGCAGTGCATTTGAGAACCTTCAGCAGTTCTGCTCACAACTCGGCCTTCGAGATCTCTCTTTCAAGAGATATGCTTCACTTGCATTTATTTTAACCAACCGCAATCCCCTGCAAGCTGCAGCTCCCTCAACAGGTTTCTATTTGAGCAAAGACTGGCTTGAGCAATTTGCGAAGATCTTAGAAGACATACACTGTCAGATAATAATAATAACAAAAAATTAACATGGCAGCCTGGCATGACTCAGCAGTCAAATGTTTTCATTCAGAGCTATTTAGCATTAAAATTCAGACTCAGGTGCCATTAGTTATTTATGAGGAAAAGAGTCTCAAATAAGTACTCTTGATTTTTTCAGATTTTTAGTTATAATGAAGCTTTTGTTTCCTTTTAATTGCAAGCAAACAATATTATTAGTACTCAAGGCAGACAAAACAACAGTATTATCATTATTCATTTAACATTATTACTAAAAAAGTACAAGAAAAAGCAACAGAAGCCCCCAACCTCAGTCTCTTCCTCCACACCTCAAGATATCCTTTCTAATCCTATAAAAGCATCTGTCTTTGATTTCGAGTGGAGTACCTGCTGTGCAGGATGCAATGCCAATCCAATTTGTGTGCAACAAAACCAAATGGGTTGAAATGAACTCTGCATTTTAAAGATGTTTTTGTTTAATCATTACCGTCACTCCTCTTTAATGAATACATTAATCAAGCAAAACTTCATGCAAAAACGGAAAGGCTCATCTCAAGAAATGAAAAAACAAACAAATCCCCCCTCCGCAACTTCATGATATCCGCTACTACTGTCAAACACTGTTACACTTTCCTTTGGCAGAACTTCAAATGCATATTACTGTAGGCTGTTTGGAGACATTAAGTAGAAGCAGCAGCTCCCTCCAGAAAGAAGTGGAGGAGGAAACAGGTGAGCTGCCACGAAGGCTCAGCTCTGCTGCCGAGCTGATTAATGGCCTGCACGCAGGATGTACAGCCTTGAGCTTTCCCGAGCACCCCCTCAAACGTCCAAAATTCCTTTTTATTTTAAGGAAATACTAACCATTGCATTGTCAGCAATATGAGAGAGCCACGTGCGTAACGTTTATTCAGACCTTTGAAACGCATTTGTTTCAAAACTCAGTATCAGTAGGGACAATTCGCTGTTTGGAAGATTTCCACCAGATGATAAAGGGCACAGGGCTGGCCTAAAGAGAAAACTGTGTTTAAAAATTAGGCTATGTAAATGCTCACTTCTATCATAAATTCAGTCACACCCATTAGTTAGCTTACTTTATTTATCCATATTTTTGAAGTGGAGATTGAAAATGAATTTGTAGGGGAAAATACCAGCAGAGAAGAACAGAAAGTGAGAGAACACAGCAGCTTTTCCAGGCTCACATTCCCACCACTTTTTTCACCCAGGCAACATTAAGGATTTGCTGAAATTTAACCATCTTGGTACAATGGAATAAGCCAGGTATCATTTCACAAATAAAGTGCAGATAATTCAGTATAACTTTGTCAAATGTATTCAGTTAAGTGTTTTTCTATATAAGTGCTTTTTTTGTTGAAATTGTCATACCCTTTCATCAGGGTAATATTTAAAATCCATTACTTTTCTCTTACTCCGCTTGTACATCATATTTTTCCCAAATGTTTAAAGCATTTTGGCCGGTCACTGCCACCACAGTACCTCATGCAAACCCAGGGAAAAGAGTTGCTGTACCAAAGTTGCAGTGTTCCTTTGAAAGGCTTTATTACAGAGCTAGATCTTTTCCAGGAGGAATTATCCAATAGCACTCCATTAAAGGATCATAAAACTTTTAAAGACATTTTATCATTAGGCCAGTGACCTTTACTGGAATTTCTCCCATGGCTTCCACAAATTTTATCTCAATGTGGAAACAGAAGAGAGCAGAGGAACAATCATATTGTTTAAATTAATTTCTTATTTGACAACAACAACAAGAAGCAGTGTTTCCAGTATCAGATGAACTAAGAGAAATATAATATTACATAAAATTATAAAAAAGTAATTGAAAAAAGGAATTAAGGCTTTTATGTGCTCTCTCAATCCCCAGAGGATTAATATTCTTTTTTAATATTTCTGAACTAAACTAGGGAGCAAAGTTGGCTACGCTGATGCACAGCAGACATTTTACTGCTCTGATGCTACTAACCAGAAGATAAGTTTATGCCATTTCTGGAGTTACTGAGTGGGCAAAGGACAGTTGGCTCCTCTGCACAATTATACAACAATCAGCCTTTAAACAGGGCAAGGGAAGAAGCATATTCCATCCACTGAGGTAAAGGACTGGAATTCGCTGTTATGATATATTATGACAACCACAGAACAAGCTTATTTTTATTTGTATATTTTAAAATCTATCCTGCTCAGAATAATTCCAGAAAAAACACTCCGACGGGAAAATGGGAGGCTCTGCTTCTGTGACAAGCAGCGACTGCCAGACTCAGAAAAGGGAAGGAGATGGCTCCTCAGCCTCATTACAGACTCCAGATGAACCAAGGCACACATGAATTATGTATGAGGTAATTTGAAAAAGTTGCATAAAAAGTTTAAGTTGTGATTATTTGTCATCACTTTCAAAAAAAAAAAAAATTCCCTGGCACCACTAGCAGTAACATTTATTTACCAGTTATTTCAGTGTTGTGCATTCAAAAGAATAGCTCACATTTTCTTTACTCTTTCTTCCAAATCCTCAATTTGAAAAGCAATTAAAAGATATCCCCAGATATTTGTCTGTGAGAGACTCAACTTCCTGATTTCTGCTGTTGATAGATATGAAACAACATCACATAGGGGGAAGAAAAAGAAAAAACACGAGAAAACAAGTCATCCCAACCTTCTGTCAGGCACTTTACAGCATAATGAGCTATGATGAAAAACAAGTCAAACACTGAGAAAACAAGAAAGCTTGGAAATTTGATCTCCCTGACGGGATCGGGAGTAATTAATTATAACCCATGTGACCACTGGATGTCCCCAGTGTTCCTCGAATGCGGCGCTGACACCGATTCCATGGCAGTTACAAAACCAGAGTATCTGACAAAGAGCAAGGAGTGTGCAAGGACACAGGGAGTGATGATTCCCACAGAAATCAAATTCCCAGCACACGCAGATGCACCTGTGGGAGCAAACCAGAGACCAGGGGAACAGCAGATCACACAACGAGAGAGAAACACTCTTTGAATACAGTTTCCACCAAGTTCACTTGGTGTCTACTCAGTGCTTAATAATGCAACACTGAGTGAGGCTGGGTGACAGATCCTCAGAGGGAGCCAGCAAAGCAGAATTACTTCTGAGAAGATGTGAAGGAAACCTGGATTAGAGCATGGTGTGTCACAGGACAGATAAAAAAGACCCTTGTGCCGTAACAGGTGAGAGGAAAGGTGAGCAGGAGCAGGGATGGCAGCATAAGGCCACCGAGAAGCTGCCAGTCAAAACCAAGCATAAGAGCTGAAATAACAAGAGAATGCCTGTAACACCATGGGGTGCTCTTCAGATCAAAGCTCTGAGGGCACTGGTGGGATGAGAGATGGAGAAGGCAAAGGAAAACAAAATCAAACCCCAAAATACACCAGGAAGACTACTTCTACACATCCTTCTTTGGGGTCAGGTCATATGAGAGGCTGAAGTTCACATGAAGGTGTAGAAAGCTGGGGTGTTACCATCAACTCATTTTTATTTATTTTCCCATGTGACAAAAAGCCAGATCTGATTCTGCCATCAAGGAAGACCCAAGTGCCTTGCTTACTATGATAAAAAGGAAAGAGATCATCCTTTTCTTAATGGAAGGAATTTCCTATGAATAGATTCTAAAGCAAACTTCAAATCAAGACTGTGTCTATTTTGTTGACTTAGAAAGCTCAAGCTCCGATAGCTTATGACTTGTTTTATTCTTGTAATGAGAGGTTACACCACAAAAAGCACCAGATCTTCCCCATCTCCTTTCATTAGCACAGCTCCCTGATGTTAGATGTTGAACTACAAAGCTATGGGAAGGGCAGCACTGGCTCATACAAAATAATATTTGAAGAGAGTGCACTCTGTGAAGGTGATACATGAGTTTATTCTCTCTTCTCCATCCGAAATCCCCTTCCTACTACTTGTAGAAACCTGATCAGTGAAGTGTCTGGCCCACAGCTGACTTCACCTTGGACTTCAAAAGGCAAGGCATAAAAAACCCAAGAGCAGAAGCACTAACAGAAAGATAATAAAAACAAATCTAAACTGATAACAAGTACCTGAATTGCACAATAAACTAGAACATGCCAAACTGGCAATTAGTATTATGTTTAGTTATTATTTGTATTCTCATTAGTTACAGAAGCTACTGAGACAAGCAGGAACACAGAACTAAAGGTAACTCCTTCAGCCTGGATAACTGGAAAGGTTTACTAGAAGGGTTTTGTTTTGTTCTTTATTTTTTTCCCTCACACACCCTTAGAAGGATGACTGGTCTGACACACTGTGGATATTCTTTTGTTCAGATTTCAGATGTTCACAAAACAGAGCTGCACTGAAGAGGCAGTGTTTTTTAGGAAAGAGCCCTTGGGGAGGGAAATGCATGAATATATTTGAATAATAAACTAATTTGAGAATTTCATGGTTTGCAATTAAATTAATTAGGCCCTCTGAATTACTGGACAGTGACTCTTCAAGCTTGTTCTACTCATTTTGGAGTGATGTATATACACGAATGTGCCAGAAAACCTAGATAGCTTTTGTTCCCTGCCCCTGATCTCATTTGTACTTTCAGATCAGCAACTGACCATAACACATACATTTTGTATGAAGAATAAAATGGATAAAGTGATTTGCTGAGAACCCACAATAATAAAAAAGAAAAAAATTGCTACCTGTTAGGCTGACTTCTGGTAGTCACCACTCTCTTTTGCAGCACGTTGTCTGACAGATAGAATTCATTGTGTACACCTCAGCCTTCCAAAAAGTGGAGTTACTATCATGGCTCTTCATCCAAAGATTTGAGATTGCTAAAAATGTCAGGGATGCTTTATGACAGCTGTTCAAATTCTGAGCAGTTTCTTTATAGCTTTTGGCTCTAAAAGAGGATAAGTAACATATCTAATCCTGAGACCTGATTACTTTCTCAGGTTTGAAATGGAGACTGTGCACTCTCATTTTCAGACTTGTTGTTGGAGAGCTTGTTCTCACTCTCAGAACATTACATCTCCACTTGACTCTACGTTAAAGTCAAGTAAGAGGGCTCTGCACTCTCCAATGCTCAGGTTTTTGCATCTTAATCAGGTGCTACAATTACATAGTCCTTAATTATGACTAACTTGTGAGTTTAGGAGAAAATAATTAAAAAAAATATCAACAGTTAAAATCCCTTGAGCCAAACATTTTGGGACCTAAAATTTCAAGATCCCATGCAGTCTCTTGGCCCTACAGCCCAGAGAAGGAAGAGTTTAACCTTTACAGTGTTAGGCTGTGACAGTAAGATCGACCCTTCAGAATCAGCCAGATTCGCCCCATTTTAATATTACCACTGTTTGAAAATTATAATGCCTATTGTGGAGTCATTTAAATTAATTCTTAGCTATTAGAGATACAACAAAGTCCCATTAGTGTTTACCAAGAATTATCAGACTTTAGGAATGATATTTATGTAACAAAACAAGAACTATTGAGCCATTGCTAAGGGTCCTCCCCAGCTCCTCCCCAGAAAAGGCTTTGCCTGTGCAAGCCAAAGATAATTGAATGGAGAAGTATTAAAAGGTGTCCACAGGAGAAAATAAAGACTTTGGCCAAGTTTGCTCATACCTTTATTCTGTGTCATTTTTTCCTTATCAGTCATTAATTTAAGAGAGAAAAAAAAATTGCCCGGAGTTGCTACATTTATCTCTGATTAAGTTTTAGCTAATCATGTGTGATGTAAAATTCATGTCTGAAATGGCTGTGTAGTTTGGCCTGAAACACTCACACTGCCTTGACAGAGCCCTTTAAGGATGATAAACCAGAACAAGACTACACAGTGAACCCCGTCTTGCACTAAAGGGTCTCACAAATTCAGTTTTAATTTTTATAAACAGATTGCTTCGTGAGTTGTTATTATTAGTGCGAGCTGGACAGCTTGAATTAGAGAATAATTTATTCCCTGTGCATTTCTAATTACAGAAAAGAGGTTCACTCACTGACACACTTGTCCGTCTTGTTCTTTCCTGTCTTTCAGGCATGGCTGATTGCAGTTAAATAGACAGACCAGCACAAACTGCATGAGAAACACAACTCTGTCAAAAAAGGACTGAAGTGTTACCATTAATTATTCTGGACCATGTGCTCATTTACAACAGATCTAACATGAGAAATATTCTCAGAGGTGTCAAACAGCCTCAGTTTCATAGGTGCATGGGGGTAGCACTGACTAAATGTTTGAGTGACTGGTAGGATGTGACCTGCCAGAGACCCTTGAAGCTTGGGGATTTCATGTGCAATTTGTGTTGCAGCATTCAATAGATAATTTAAATTGGGCCACTGTTTCTGAGTATTTCTGAAAGATCTACATACCTAAGCCTGTGTCAGAACTTCACAAGTATCTAAAACAAAAAAATTACTGAAACAACCAAACCCCTACACCAAACAAACAGAAACCCCCCCACCCCAAAACATTCATGAAAATCTGTGCAAGTGGTTATTTGGAACTCACCGTATCTTCAAAAGGCTTGAAGGAAGTGAAAATGCCATTTACTAAAGAATGTAGAAAGGTAGGCATAACAATCCCTGGGTGCATAGGAGGAGAGCTTTAAAATGCTAATGGGGGGAGGAACAAAACCAAAATCACCATGATTTGGTTAGCCCTTGCTAAAACAGAGGCTGTTGTTTCAAATAATTGAGCAGAGAAGAGTCCATTTTAGCCATTAATCAGATGAACAAACAAGGCAAGACTCAATTGACTGGTAATTCACACTGGAACCGAAAAGAGAAGCTGCACTGGATTTACTAAATTATACCCTTCAGTTATTTAAGCCAGAACTAGAAGAGTATGCTTTTCTGCTAATTTCTTTTTAAATACAAGAAATAGGTACTTTAGGTGTGCCTTCACTGCCGCTGTACTTAGTCTTTTTAACATCTGTGCAATCTAACAGACAAGACCTACATCCACTCTCACCTATTCTAAAAAACATGAATTTCCTACACCAAGGAAGGAACAGCAACCAAAACTGCAAGGAAGGAAGCATACAATAATGAAGCAACAGCATTTTCAAATAGCTCATATTTACCTCCCTCCCCTCCTCGTACAGTTTGCTGCTCTCTGTTGTTGAAACTCTTTGCTTGTTTTAGCATGACCTGCAAAATTTCCGTACTTGGATCTCTGCACTGAAGTTTCTTCCTTAAAGTTATAGACAATCCCTAGCACTTTTTCACTGAATATGTAAGGCTGCATAATATTTTTGCTTACGGTTTTACACAATATTCTCACTATTAAAGTTTAGTTTACAAAAAGCTGAAGTTTAAAGAACGTTTCAACTAAATGACAGCCCTTTATAAACAGCGACAAAGTTTGTTGAGGAGGTTATCATCTGATAATCCCTCAGGTTTTTCACCTATTTTAAAAAGGAACAATTTCAAGAAAATGACAGAACTGTTTTGGCTAAAAAAGGCCAAGGTAAAGAAATTCAGAATTGCATGTAATGATGGATTCAAGCAGCATCTTCTTGCAACCTTTGCTTTACTATTCAACATTAGTTTTGAAATCGTGTTTTGTATCAAAGATTGCTTTTTTCTGCCAGCTATATGGACAGTATCTTTATATCATATTCATTGACTACGCAAAAAAAACTCCTGAGATAACTTGCTGTGCCTTTTACTAAGTGCTACTATAGCTACTACCCCCAGTCTCACCAGAAATCTTGCTTCTGAAGTTTGCATGACATGACAATGAAAGCTCTCGGGATCTGGTTTCAAAAGATGCTTTTCAACAGGCTACAAAGCAGGTAGGACAAATGTCAACTGCTTTAAGGTTTGTTTTTCTGTTGGTGTACACCTGCCTCCTCAGTGATTGGGTTTTTTGGATTGTTTGTTAAGTGTTTCAGCTTTCAAAACATTTCTTCTGATCTGAAAGGAAAAAGAATATATATATTTAAATAATAAAAGGAGAATCCAGAAAATATGCACACCTGCATTCAGCTCCATCCTGTCAGCACACTGCTGGGAATTCAAGACTCAGTTTCAAAACCTCTGTTCAAAGCTAAGCTGTTCCAGATGTGATAGTGCAACTACTTAAATAAGAGTTTCCCATATTAACAGGAAAGAAGCCTAACCCTCAAAAATATAGAGTTAATATCTGCAATATTTTCCAGAATTGTGTATTTTCTCAGAAGTGAGTTAGAGAATAGCAATGAGAATATTTGGCTCTTCATAAAATTCTGGTATTTTCCAAGGTGGTGGACTATTCCCCAGTCAAATGTAGATATACATAATCCAGTTTATTTTCTTAATCTGTAAGGAAATAATAAAAAAAAACCCAAACAACTAACCCCCAAACAAAATAAGCAAATGATTCCCCACCACCAAGCAAACAAGAAACTCCAAAGCTGGAAAAGATCCTGGTCATACAATATTTAAAAACAAAGTTTCTGTTAATTTTATTTTTGAGAGCATGCAACCCCCAAGAAAATATGTAGACTGTGTTTACAATTTGGCAGTCTTAGGGTGCAATTTCCAGTACTCTGTAGAGATGAAATATCTTCAAAACACTGAAGAATCACTGTCAAAGCAGTTCCTTTCACTCTTTTTACCACTGAGTATTAGGACCGATTAACTAACTTTAAAGAGTCAGCACCAATACTAGTAGACTGCATAAGGTTCAGATGTCAACCTTCTCTGAATCAAGGAAATCTATATTTAAAATTATAGACAAAACTGAAACTAGAATAATTTAAAGTACTAGACCAACAGAATATGACTTCTTTGGTGAGACTTGCTAGGGACCAGGTAGAAAGGAAAAGGTAATTTTTATTGTATTCAGAACACAAGGAGACTTGAGAAATTTTTTTTTTTTATTAAGGTGAAATAAAAGCAGACTTTCAAAACATCCTCTGGAAGGTAGCTGCATTTACCCTTGCCAAGCAGTACATGTCAGAGCAAACAGACACCAAGCATAAGTCTAAAAGCTTTAGCTCTGTGCAACTCTGCTCTAGAGCCACGAGGAAGGTGGGTGTTCTCCTACCTCATCTTTCTAACTCAGAGTTTCAGAGGAACTGAACAAAACTGATTTTGATACCTAGTGGGTCATGCACCTCTTCCTGCCATCACTGTGAGAAAGCAGGTGTTTTCCTGCTTTTCCTTTCAAGATGCAATAGTAGCTTCAACTAAAAGAAGGAGAAGGAAATCCAACACTGATCTACACAGCTCAGTTTAATGCCCTAAAATTACCTCCAAAGATTTTTAATCAGACATTCTCAGGGTTCTTTACCACAAAAAAAAAAAAAAAAGAAAAAAAAAGGAAAAAAAGAAAAAAAATAGAAAAATGTTATTCTTCCTTTCATATCTAGAAATATGATTGAAACAAATTAAATAACTTGCATGAGGACACTGAAAGTCTATGTAATGTCTGGTCTGGGTTCTACCTTCTGAGTACTACTGCTGAGTCTTAACAACTCCCTCTTTCCTTCACAAAGCTGCAGGCTTCAGCAAACAAAGCATTCCTTATAGCTAATTGGTATTACATAGAAACTCAACTGCTCTTATTTACAAAACTACAGATTTACGTCAAGCAAAGCCAATTATGCTTAATGTTTAAACTATTGCAGGTGCTCAATGACATTGTTGCTAGGCAGTAGAAGTGAAATTGCTCTTTTAATGCATCTTGTTCCAACTGGGAGCATGTGTTTTATCATCAGTGCAAACTTAGCAGATGGAGATCTTAATCCTCTCCAGTGAGTTTTCTTCACCCTCCCTCACTCAAAATGGTGTCCCATCCATTTAGACTTAACTGAGGTGCTCAATGAACTGTCTGGGACAGACCTTGATTTTTGTGTGTGTGTGTGTGTGTACATGAATACAGTATAAGAGACACATTTAAGCACATTAAAAAGAAATCCCCAAACTGTACCAGCAGTAACCAGCAATACACGTGGCTGTTCAAGGCTAGTAATGACCTCTGCTGAGCACAGCACCCACTCAAATACTTATAACCAGAGCTGCTCAAAAGCAACTTCTTCCAAAGTCAAGACTGAATCTAGTTCTTTATACTAATTTCAATCTGTGCTGAGAGATTTGGAAAATTTAGGCAGCATTCAAATAGAAAACTGAACTGGGATGTTTCTTGTTCCTAACCTCGCTTAGGAGGCCACTTTATCTACAATACATTTCAAAACTAATCTTTTATGTTGAGAATTAAAACATTCATATCTTGGATTTACTTTGTGAAAAGCAATACAGAGCATCAACAGGTGACTTCAAACACAGGCAATCACATCTGAGTGCTTTGTTATCTCCCATGAAAACTACCAAATATCTGAAATGCTGAACAACAGAAGGCTATCCTAACATTTTCCAGCTGCTTATTGCATCATTTCACATGCACACACCTCTCCTTATTTTTTTTCTGTCCTCTAATTTTTTCTAATTTATTAAACTATGTGAAAAGCAGCTTCTTCCAAAGTCAAGACCAAACCTATAGAGTCCTTTATACTGATTTCACTGTGTGCTGGTACAAGATTTATAAAATTTAGGCAGTGCTCTGAATGTACAAAGGATTCCATCAGCTTTGTACTGGAGTCCCAGATGCTGCATTTCAAGAAGCATCCCTGTCTGTTGGTTTTAACTGCTAAATTGCTCTGTCATAACAGCAAGTATGATTGATAGACTTTTGCATGTAGCTTCCTCCGCACCAACAACTGCAATAAGTCAAAACCCTGCAATCAGTACCTTGTTTTCTTTTACCATCCATCTAAAAGGCCAAATTCTTTATTAAATCTGATTGAAAAAGAATCCCTCTAGTCTCCGTGAAGAAGGCAGAGAGCTTTATTTATCCCAAAGCCCATTCTAATCCCTACCTTCCAGAGTACCTCTTTAGGAAGGCTGCCCAACTGCTTCCTTCATTGCTGAAAGCCTTTCTTGCATGATTGCATGCCGGAGAGGTCCTATCCAGGGAGTTAACTAATCCTCTTTTTCTTGAAGAATGATCTTCATAAAACAATTCAACTGCAATAGCTGCAATCTATTATCTGCTTTCATCTATTCTTGCATTTTGATTTCTGAGATTAAAAAAAAAGAAAAACTGGTCTTAGGAAGTTTGAGGTCATTTGGCCTGAGAATGCATCAGGGGAAACACTGTCTTGAAATAAGGTTAGATTTCTTGTTCTCCTGTTCTTAGTGTGAATGGTTTCACACTGCTGTTACTTTTGCAGTTAAAAAAAATAAAATTATCATTAGGTGTTAAAAGCATTTCCAGCCCAATTATATTCACTGGCCCAACTCTTAGATTTTACTCTTTTATTACATAGTTCTTCTCCATTTGTGTCTAACTCTCAAAAGCACTGGCAGCAACCACGTACCTCCTGTCAGCAGGCTCCAGACAGTATCCTCTGTGCCAAGACAAAGGTCAAGTCAAGTATTCAAGAACTTCTCAGGGAAGACACTAGGAATTTTCATGGCTTAAATAATTATTGCAATACAAATACATTTTAGAAAATAATACCTTACAAGCAAACAACTATCAAGCATGATGGGTAAATTTACTCAAATACGTGGAAATTAGTCTGTGCCCCACTTTGTGGTGCCCTCAGAGAATAGATCCTTCAGCCTTTTGCTGCCTCTGCTCTCACAGTCCCGGCTCCAGCCCCGCTTATGCAGCCACTTTTGGAGAAAGAGTCCGTCCCTTGCTGGCAGGAGCCAGGGCAAGGCAAGCAGGCAGCCTTGTTTCCCCCACACCACTTCTTACGGGGCAAACAGGGAGTTGTACACTCAGCTCTGCCATCAAGGCATGACATCCCCCACTAGTCAGAAAGAAGATCTTTGACATGGATGATCATTTCAGCTAAAACTTGTAGACAGATATACTTCTTCCGTCTCCATGGGGCTTCCTGGGATTCTTTTTTACCACAAAGATATTAAACAAGTTCCACAAAAAAAATCACTTCCAGATGGGTACTTCGTTCTACAATATCTGTTGCCATCTGGGCTTTAATGGGTCCCTCAGCCACCTTGTAGCTCTCCTGCTGACCCTGATCTCCATCTTCACAAGTTATTTCCCATGGGACACATGTCAAATGCTTTACTGAAATCAATGTACATCATCTCTACTATGTTTTGTTTAGAAAATGAGCTCTCATTACACAGACATGAAGGTAATCTGGCAAATCTATCTTTGATACATCTGTGTTGCATTTGAACCAATTTTTTTTTAAATGTTATGACTAGAAATCTTCTTCTTTTTTTTTCCATAATTAAATACTAGTGAGATCAACTAACACTTCCTTGCTGCCTTCTTTCCTACTTTTTAGGTGTATTTACTACATTTTGCTCCCACTTCCACAATGCCCAACCCAAAGTTACAGCATAAAATACGGTTAATGGTGGAGAAGTGATTTCCTTTACCAGCTCTTTTATAGTTTCAGCTCACAAACTACCCTGTATCACTTAATTACATTCTTTTAATGTAGTTTCTCCTGTAATAGAGCATTCCTCATATCTAGCAAGCATTTTGACTTAACTACCACTTCCATTATGAACATCTTGATGTGAAAGTGCTCCTTTAGTTTCTGAGTTCGATGTTTCCTTTTGACATAAATATTCCACTTCTATCCTCACTCTTTTTAGTAATATGACTTTTAAAAAGAAATGTTAAGTGCTAGATTAGCGTCTCTCACAGTAACAAAATCAGCCAATCAACAAAGATTTTGTGTAGATCTTTAAACTAGAATGCATTTTACTGATAGTTTTTACACCCCATTTCCAACTGCATCTACCCTTTCCCAATCTTTTTTTCCTAATTACCTTTAACTCCTGAAACTGGGCTACAATTAGTAATTTAGATGTAAATAAATTCTAGTCTCCAGTTCTCCTGCAAGCATTTTTCTTTATATCATCCTTTATGAATGACAAATCTCACAGTACTTCTGCCAAATAAGACTGGATACCTCAGCATCAATTTTTCATTGCACAGTTTATGGACTGATGCCTGGTATGCAGTATCTAGTATATTTTTGGTAGATCTCCAAGCAATTTGCAAGGAAGGTTGCAAAGGATGGCTGTGTCCATTTTAGTGACAGGCAAACTAAAGCAACAACTGGCAGAAGGCTGAGTAGCAGATCAGCAGCAGATCCAAGAGCAGCACACGAGTCTCCCACCTTTGCAAGTATCAACCAGCCAAGACCAGACTCCAAAATTACTTGTAAATGATACTGTCGCAAAGTAATTTGCTAAACAAATGAATACACATTTATTAATTTTGAACCATTCCTAAGTACAAATATATGTGGATACCTATCTGTGTCCATATAGACATTAAAAGCCTCTCTCCATTAACCATGCCAAGCAGTGAGCTCTCCTTCTCCTCAGTGTGAATTATGACAGTTCAGCCTCCTACAAGGCAAAATCTCATGACAAATGCTATTTTGTAAACTTATAAATAACATTATTATTCATCAGATAATTCACAAATACATTGGCAGTTCTGCTTAAGTATGCTAGGTAATTTATCATCAGAAAGTTAGTGGATAACACAATCAAAATTTAGTCAAACAAGGGTGAAATTTTATCAGCTTTCTTCCATAGGAGGCAAAATTGGAGAACTTTCCAGGATAGTATCATAATGCTTGATGGCTTTTTCATGCTTCAGAAGTTTTTCTCCAGAAAGACTTCCTCTAAATTCATTGTTGTAATCCTGATGCAGTTTATTGTACCTGGGGGAGATGATACGGAAGGAAAATACCAAAAATCATCCTTTCAGGTATTAGCTTCACCCCTTGTTTATTAGGCAATACTTTGCAGGGTACAGTGCCTTCTGAGTCCTGGAGTTCCAGGCAGCCAAAAAAATAGGACAGTGATATGCATTTTCCTAGAGCCTTTCTGATCCGCAGGACGAGAAGTACCAAACTGGATCCAGATGTTAAAAATACCCGTACTGTGCCTTTTAAATGAATTTAAAAAATAAACATGTCTTTTTCCTCAGAGAAATTTTAGTATATTTTTGTAATTCAGAGTTTTAAGGCCTGATTTCCCCCATGCCTAATAAGTGTTTGTCTGAATGGTCCTCACCCTTTTTTTCTCCCCTTCTGGGAGAATTCTTATTCAGCACGAAATGAAACATTTGACCAAAAAAACTTAATTTCTTGTATGTTTTGGTTTTCTTATTAAAAAATGAAGTGCCTTGATTCTGAAGTGAAATACTGATTTGAAATAAGATTTTTTAAACCTTTTTTTTTTTTTTTACTCTTAGGAAGACACATTTCCTCAAAAACATGTTAGGTTGTGGAAAATTTTTTTGTTGAGTTCATTCCAATTTTATGTCAACTTTTTGACTACCAGAACCTTTTATTTTCAGCAGTAAATGTCACAAATGAAAATTTCATTTTACAGAAGAATAAAATCGCATTTCATAAGAGGAATACAAAGTATATGCAGGAGAAACTTTTTAAGCTGTGACTCAGGTCACATTTAAAAGAAGAGAATCACATTGAAATAATTGAAAAGATCCTATGGTAAACTTTGGTGCTGCAAAGTTGGTGCTAAATGTAATAGAAAAAGCAATACTTTTGTCAAGAGCTCTAGAACTGCGCTGCCCTTGTAAGTCTTCTATTACTGTCTTCATCAAATCCCTACTTCATGAAGGTTTCTGAAGGATTTCCATAGAACTGCCTCCCAGTGTCTAAGAATGAATGCCATTTGCATGTGACCCTTCCCACTGCTGGTGACACAGGTTGATTCCCTCCCTCTTCTTGACTTCAAGTATTACTTATAATGCTACAATAGAAAGTTAGCTGTGACGAATGTTTTGGAATATGGAAGGCAGGCTAACTTTCAAACCACCCTGGCTGTAAGAGGGGACCACAGCTGAGAGTTCCTTGCAGTTTAGAGGCAACACACAGGGATTAAACCTACGTTCTATAGGTAGCTTAAAATTGCTTCCTGTGTGGGGGCTGAGAAATTCTGTTGTCTCCAGCAGAAAGTTGCTTTCATCCCATGCCCAGTAAAGTATCAGAAAACCTTGCAGGGTTGTGCTGTTGAAACCACTGCATACAGCATCAACCTGTAGTGGTCTGCTGCTTTCTCACCACCCCTCTGCCTACTGTCCTGTACTAAAGGTGGAAGCTTGTTGAGATGACAGTATTGTTTTTTGGTACAAAGCCAAGTGCAGAGGAACTCAGTTCCATGGCCAATATATCTCTGTGCTCCTATCTAAACTCCATGCCAAAAAAATTAACACCTTTCTATAAAGAATATGATCCTATTCTTTAAGACATTTTTATATTAATAAAACCCCTTAAGTATTTAAGGCCAATGACACCAGTCTTTTTTGTTTAACCTTACCACATTTTTGTTGTGAAATCTCTGTTCACGTATCTATCACTACCAATTCTTAATTACACCCTAGTTTACAGATTCCACAAGAATTTCTACCCATACCTACAAATGAAACATCAAGCTCTCATTTTCTCACACATACCTGTGTGCAGTGGTCCAGAACCCCAGGGTGTTCACCATCATTAAGGAAGCCAAGAAGAAGAAGAATCTCTCCAATTTACCTTCATGTAGCAAGTGTGGAAACCAGTTGCCTGGCAAAGCAGACATTTGAAGCAGAATTAGTTCGCCTTGCAGCAAGAGACATGGCTCATATGGAAGACACAAAGATAACTTTGTGTAAGACACAATCCCAGCAGGTGCTCTGAACCCCCCTGTAGGTGTTTATTCTTCATTCTCACAGCACCAATGGGTTTTTTTTTTTGAGTCTGCAGTGTGTGTTTGCTCTTGCTTTGCAGATGGGCAATAGAGATCTAAAGAAACTAAGGAACCTTCCTAACAAATCTGAAGTGTACTGGAAAACCTAATTCTGCACATCCCCAAAACATGAGAAGCATTTGCTCAGTGCCGTAATCAGTTACAGCAAAAACATAAAACAAAGGTGAAAAAGAAGACAGAAACTGAAGTTACAGAATATCAGAGACCTATACAGTGCTGTAATGACCATTTACATAATTTGGAAATACAGGATATTTATTGCCTTTGAAGAAGGCACATAGACTGTCTTCATTAGCAATTAATGAAGAAATATAGAGTGTAAAGCAGCTGGTACTGAAAATGTAATGTCCACACAATCCACACCTCAGGGG
Source organism: Myiotriccus ornatus (assembly GCA_036023395.1). Lineage (NCBI taxonomy): Eukaryota > Metazoa > Chordata > Aves > Passeriformes > Tyrannidae > Myiotriccus > Myiotriccus ornatus. Next base: position 69,776,406 of record JAYRBT010000042.1, read on the forward strand.
GGTTCACATCAGACCAGTCCCCACTAACAGCTTGAACATATCAGACATGAGCATTCCTTTTTCTTTAGCTCTATCCAGAAGGAATGCACTTGTTTTTATGCTCCAAGATCATTCTGCGATGCAAATCAGAGATGATCAGGAGATTCAGATTAAAAGCACACTCTTGATCTGCACTAAAATACCACCATTAATATGCCCAAAGTCACCTTTCTTTGCTATATCAAAGTCTGGTATCAAAGCCTGCTGATCTAAATAGTGTGGCTATTCACCTCTTGAACGACCTAAAGAGGAGAGGAGGAAAGCCAGCTTTCCTGCCACAGCTGTGCTGTACAAACCTGATAGCCTTAACCAGTCTTTTGGCCACTAATGCCATCTTTAGCCATCAAATGCCAACCTTAACTTGCCAGTAGTTTTCTAACAAGAGAAAAAGAGCAGTTCCACAGCATGGGAGAAACTGCAGTCAAAGAATTACAACCTCCTCCCCAACACACATTCATGCATTTACATTTTTCTCTTCCCTCCACATTTCAGAGTTGTAAACATGTTTCTTTTCAAACCCATTGCCTTCAGCTCTCCTGGGATTAACAGAGAACAACTGCCATCAATGCAGCAGTTTTCCCAAACCCCTCTGCAGTTCCCTCCATGCCACGTTACCTTCCCGCCTGCCTCAGAACAGCACCACCTCCCCTCTGTCTGCACCGCTCCGGTTGTAGCATTTTCTCAGAGCGAGTTTTAAAACGTATCATTTAACATTGTAAGTTGACTGAGCTCCTAGGTGCTATAACTTCATTTTAGCAGCTTATAAACTTTTACTGTCATAATTCACAATCAGGTAGTTTTTCATTTCGCATCCCCCGGTGGCCAATAGAAGTCAGGGAGAGAGCTCATGGAGCTGATGAAAGGGGAAGCACGCATGGGGCTCCGTGCTACAGCTTGTCAAAGCAGAGTTCACACTGTCTGCTGGGTTATTCACACTGGCTGGGCTGACTGTATGAGCAGCAGGAGCTTTTTAATAGAATGGCATTCAAAATGGAACCTGAACGGAAAGTATGTACTTAAAAATAGCACTGTGTGATAAAAACAAACAAATAAATAAAAATAATTTAGCACCTTCTAAGAGAATGGAGTAAAATGGACCTTTGAAACTCTCACCACTAGTGAAGGCACCAGACGGAAGCACTGAAAGGGAGAAGTGTTGGAAGGGTAGGAGGGCAGCCTGGCAAGCAGGAGATCTGGGTTCTACTCCCACTTCACCACCAGTCTCCTCCATGGCCTGGGTCAAAGATCATTGCTCTGTCTCTTCCCTGCTTCTTCTAGTAATGGCTAGTGTTTAAACAGCAAGGCCAGGATAATGACACAGAGCTTTTGGAAAACCCTCCAGTATGAATGGGCAACAGCACAGGCAGGGACAAAATTGGACTGGACATGGTAAGGCTCCAGCTGCCACAGCACACTCGTTTTCCCTCTTTAGTTTCCTGCTCTGTCCAAAGCAAGAGGACTTTTCCTTTCAGAGCAGAGCAACAAGGTTTGTCAGGGGTGTCTTTCTCTACAGAGGAACAAGGGTGGCAGCAGTCCTAGGATACCCGGACTGTAATACTACTGCCAATATGCATTTTCATCAGTGGACACAGCAAAGATTAATATAACTATTTCCTATTTTCAGCCAAAAATATTTACTTCTCACTCTTCTTTCTTCCATTTTCCCTTTTAAATCAAAGTTTTTCCATGAAAGAGGGGATAAACCTGAACTATACTTACTTCTACTTACACTCACTTTACAGAGAATCCTCTCCTCTGCTGGCAGGAAGCTTTGGGAGAACAGTCATCAGTGCTAAAATATCACCCATGTGTTTCAGTCACCAAAACTCCCTTTAGATGCTTTCACCCCTTACCCCACTAACACCTTCCACAAGCTGCTTGCAGACTCCAGCACCCTCCACTGACCAGGTTTGGGGTTCATACTTTCAGGATCTCACTCTCAGCCATGAACACCAGGAACTCAGTGGACCAGCTTGTTTGTTTTTGTTGGAGTAAAGCACCATGGGCACGGCTGTGTTTGAATAGTCCAGCACTTTCTCATCCTTGAATCAGCGTGCCATACTCTAACAATTCACTTTCCCCAAAAAGGGACTGCCTTTGGGTTCTGTCAATACTTTACTTTTCTATGGAGATTGCCAACAGAAGTGCCAATTACAAGGTTGGTTTGTCACATGGATAATTGCTCACTGGGAATTAACTTTCTACAACAAGCTTTTGATTTCCATTTTTATTCCAACAGTGTAGCATGAATCACCACAAAGAATCAGAAGTTTCCTTTAGATGCATATATTTTAAAGAGACTTTTCTTATTGGTTAGAGGTGAATTGGGTTTGTATTTTACAGCAAATTTAGAACAAATTAGAAGATAAGGTCTTAGCCCACTCTACCATCACGGAATTGAAGTACCAGGTAAACTTTCATTGACATTTTGCAGTACTATCAATTTTGTATCAGAATTGCTCGGTTAGTACAAGAACAAGGAATTTTATATAACAGCAAAACACGTTATCCTACCAAAACAGGCAGAGGTGAAGGTGAAGCCGAGATTAGGACATGGACAAAAACTTTCCTGGGCTGCTTCTGGTGGATGACTGACAGTGATGAGCTGCTGGCAGTATTTGCCACCAAAGAAGATGTGGAAAGGTCTGTGAGTCAGTCTTAACAAACACTAATGCACACAGTGTATCTGTTACTAGGATGGCACCCTTGAAGAGCTCAAGGGAACGCCCAAAGTTGCACAGAAAGGCATTCAGTTTTTTTTACCGAATAACACCATCATATTTTATTATAGAGAAAACGCTGAAGACAAAGCAAAACAGTCTCATGCCAAAAGTTAGTCTATTCAGTACCATTCCTGCATTTTTACATCTATGCAGCAACCTAGACTATGATTACAGAAAAAAATTAATTCATATCTTAGAAAAGGTTTGTATTGCCTTCAATCATTTTGTTAACTTAGTGGGCATGTATTTAGTGTTTAATCATATCCAAATTAAAGTCTCAGTGTGCCTCTAATCCTTATTAGCTAAGTAGGCACCAATGGACACCACCATCTGGACTGTAAGAAATACCCTTTAGCTTTATCATCTTTGGTATTTAGAATCACACAAGACTCCAAATGAAAAAAAAAAAAAAAAACCCACAAAAAACCCACAAAAAAACACAATCAAAAAAAGCCAACAAACCCAAACCCCGGAAAAAAACCCCAACAATTCTCTAAATACTGTGTCTGGGGCAGTTTCCTTCCTCTGACCTTCTTTATTTTTGTTTCTTTCTTACATATTTATATTATTATTTTTAGAGAAATGTATTCTGAAATGATTGGCATAGGAGGACAGGTTTTGTCTTGCATCTTCTTCCGTTAAAATGTTAGGAGAGGTAAGAGATCCAAAAGAAAGCAGTTTCCCAGCTTGTACTGAAAATATCACTGTCACCCATCATCTGTTTGCACTCGTCAGATTTTTTAAAAAGTCTTATTTTATCATATTCACACCATCCTCCATAGATGCGTTAAAAATGATTAATGCAGCTTTGACTGACTGATATCTGATCTACTTTGCCAATAAAAACCCAAATAAAATTCTAAACTAGTGACATGAAATAGGATATAAAAAAGTTTAAATTTTGTCAACACCCTCTGTGCTTCAGCACTTCAAAATACACATTGGAGGATCTACTTCACTGTAGAAACATGGCAAACATGGTCTCATTGCTTAGAGATGGGAGAACCAGAAATAGTCTTGGCTCAGGTTTTAGTGAACCAAGAATCATGGGACAAGACAAAAAGAATCCACAGCCCAAGAGTCAAACACTAAACCTTGTTAAATCTTACAAAACCAATGTATGAACACTATCTTCTCTTTCAGAAAATGAGAAAGAACTTTCAGTATAAATAAATTAGCTGAGCTTTTTTAGGGGGGAAAAAAAAAGTTCTGGTTGGTTTACTCCCAGTTCCAAAAATTGTCCAGATACCAAATATTTGACAAGCTCTTTAAACAGAGCTGAAAAAACCCTGACCAAATGTCAGTAATGAGAGCTTAATTTGTGTAACTTGACCCAAAAGAGGACCCAGTTTTATTCCCTAAATCACTGTCATCTTTAGAAGGTTCAGTAGGTAACCATTAGGCTTTATAAATTCTAAAATTATTATTTTTCTGATCTTTAATTTTTCGTCATAAGCACCACAGAACACTGTAAGAAGCCCAGTGGAAGAGCTGGAAAAAATACAGATGGAATAAAAGAATTTTGTTTATAACATTTCCTAGCAAACTAGAAGAAAAACAAAACCAAACCTAAAATGTTTCTTTGGTTTTGTTATAGTCTATACCTAGCTACAGAAGCCTGATCCCAAGTCTACTCTGATTTAAGAGTCAGCTGGACAAAAGTCTATCTGGGATGAGTAGAGGAATACTCTAAGTCTTCAATCTGAAGCACTATAACACAAATGAGGATACAGGAATATCTCCATCTTTTACAGACTGTGAATTATAGTAATTTGGAATAATTAATCTTATTCAAGCAAGGAACACTAGGAAAGAGAGAACCTGTGAGATTCCACTTATTTTTGAAAGTAAAAAGTGAGAGTCCAATAATATGTTGTTTATATACTAATAAGGAAAGCAAACTCTAACACTCTTGTAACTAGGGCAGCAGAGCAAACATTGAACATTTTTCACTTAATTTTTTCTAAAGTTTTTCGAGTTTTCAGAGGACATTTATTTAGGAGTTTATTCAGTCCCATTGCAGCACCTTAATCTGAATACAGACTGTCACCAAATCCCTTGGAAATTTAAGAGTGACTTTTGCTCATGGTAATGGTGGGGTCAGTTCTACCTACAGGAATAGCAGGTCTGACAAAATTAAACAATGACCTATGTTATAGTGCCTTTTTCTTTTGTCAAATCTAAGTAGAGAAGCTGGCTACATATAAGAGTGAACAGAATTTTAGCCAGAACACTTCTCAGTTTGCTCAAACGTCTTGAGTGAAAAGGGTTAAAACATGGCAACTGCACCCTGTGGAGAATTTGGGGAGTTCAGCCTTCTTGATCCCAGATAGGATAAGAATTTGAAGTCTCCGTTAAAACAACGTTTCCGGCCAGGAATGAACATTTTCTTATTTGAATCAATTAAATGATTTCACACAGATTTGCAGGAAAAGAATAAGTCACCTCGATAGAAAACTAGACAAAATTCTCCTGAATTGCAAACCAGATGCAAAAATTGTTTTCCTGTATCACTTTGTATAAAAATACTCTCTAATAAATTAGTTACATAATAGTGACATAGCATAGGCAAAATATTTTGGTGCTGTCACTACACTTAATTATTTTATAATTATTAATTATACCCAAAATAAAACTGCAGTAAATATGTCAGTTTTACTAAATATTTCAAGGTTATAAAAATTGACAATTTTCATACTTTGGGAGGAGGAGAGTAAAAAAGTCAGCAACACAGTCTTTTTTAAACTGTTTGTTTCACTGAACCCATATTATACTGATCCCATAGTACACAATGAAAAACAATCTGTTCCACTGGGAGATGTTCAAGGAGCTCACCTCTCCACACTGGATGTCTTGGTACTTAATAGCTCTTTACCTGATTCATTTCTGTAAACATTCCTGTTTTTTACCCATCTCTAGGTGATGTTTTTATACCTCACAATAAAACTTTAATCGAATTTTTAACTTAAAACGAGCACTGCATGTCAAAGCCTTATTTGTTTGTTCAGATCTTGCAAGTAGGAATAAAAACTTCTTGTCATCCTTTCAAAATACCCACTTTCCCTTGTTTTTAAAATACATGATTCTTTACATAGGAAGGAGAATAACCCAAAACTTAACCCTGAACAGTTACAAAATTCTGCAGCCGTGGTAATTGCAGTGGTGTCATGCATCGGGGCCAAGAGCTGCGCTCTCTCAGAGAACAGCTCTCTGTAACACAGTACCAAAAGAGCTTATCAATGGAAAGCATCTTTAGAAGTACTGCTTCAGCAAGTGGAACTATTTCAGACATGAACAAAGGGATCCTTGTCCCTCAGTTCAAGCGCTCCAATGCTTTACTTCTTACATTTACTTACGAAACAAGTCTTTTCTGTATTGAACAAAGATTCATCAGCAAAGGAAAAATGACTAAGAAATTCTTGGCTTATCTTGAAAATCAGCTACCCAGAAACAACAGTTCAGGGCTTACACTAAATTCACCTTAACAGGCTGAATCTGAAATAACTCTTTTTGAAACGGGAAGTTTCTGGGAATTGCAGTATTCACCTGCAAAAGGATGAGATCATATTTTCACTGAAACTAGTTCTTCCAATAGCTAGGCAAAGATGTAAAGAAAGCAAGAGAAAAGTAATAGGTCCAGGGGAACAAGTTCCCTAGACAGCCTTGGAACACTCAATCCAACCTTCTTTTCCCTGAGATTCTGTGGAACAGACAGGAACGCATGTTCTCCATTCTTTAAAGCACAGATCTTCCTCTCATGGCCAGAGGCTTCCACAGTAGTGTGAATAACATGAACTTGCAAACATAAAAAGGTACTTCCTAGCCAATTTATTGTCTTGTCTCCCAGAACAGAAGTACAGAGATTGGACGTGAGGACTTCTTGCAAGATGCCATCCTCTAATTACTCCAACTATCAAAACTAAGATGACTCATTAAAATTGGATGAATATAGTTGGAGTGCTATTTCCTATCTTAATTCCATCTTAATTGTGAGAGCAAATCAATGAAACTTTGGCAACTCCTTTAATTCTGCTGCCTAATTCTCCAAATCAATAATATTAGAAAACAGCTCAGCAACACCAATCATGAGCATACTCTTACCTTGAGTGCCTGCGTGGGCTGTCTGAACAAAGAAAGCTCCCATAAAGCAGCCAGCTCCATTAAAGAGAGCTAAAAAATGCATGGAAATCCCTCTGATTCTTTCAGGCACAAGCCGGAATGAAAGTAAGGCACCTTAGAGAGGAAACAGATACAGTTACAGGCTAAAAAAAGAAAGAAAAAAAAGAAGTATATTATGTCAGAAGATGGATAAAACAGAAGAAAATCTCAAAGCACCTGTAATAGAGAATTTCCATATTTTATACAGAGAATGTACTTGCTGCAGAAGACCAGTCAGATGTGTTAGTACGTACCCTATTAACAAAGCATTATCTAAACTGTTTAAGTGAATCTCTGTAATAAACTATACCTTGTACAATTATCAGTGTTCCACAAGTACACAAGGACCTTTCACCCCTTTAGTTGCTTTCACCTTTTAAAACCTCAGGTATAAGCAAGGCCAGAGACACACCACCATGGTCATTAAGTATGAGGACAACAGGTGTGATATTTAACTGCAGAACAGCAGGAACTCCAGGGCCAGAGCCAATGCAGTGCTGCCCCTACTAAATACTTCCAAAATCTAGAGCTCTACTTTAATTTGGACACTTATGTTGCTTTATCTTAAACCTAGACAATGCTCTTCTTCCCCAGAGAGCAACCCCCAGACTCACTGGATAATTTTTAAGACATCATTCTTCATTTTTTTCTTGCCAGAAGGCTAAACCAGAAGCAGCAACAGCTTTGGTAGTGAGGAGAAGCTGTAACATGCTGTTGTAGCATAGATGACTGTAAATAATCCCACCAGCTGCAATTTCGCTAAAGTAGGTTACAGTAACGGCAAGACTTTATAATAGCTGGGTTTTTTTGAGTATTTTTCCCTGATTATCAATAAACTTCTTTTCCCTAGTTTCATAGCTTGAGTCCTCATCCACACACACTTGCCAAGCCCTAGTGTCTCACAGCCCTGTTTTATTAGTTGAATTTCCATGACCTCTAGCTTGAAAAACGTGCCGTAGAGTATCCTCTTTGGATGCTGAGTTGATGCTCAGCTGAAACGTCTCTGAATACAAATGATACTTTGCAATCACCACCTTTCACCCTTTATAATTTGAATGTCCAAATGAAAGCTTTGGAAACATATTAAAGAAAAAAACCACCATGGACAGTGTTTTCTTCCTTATTCACAAAAAGAACCAAAAGCCTGAGGGCAAGCAAAAGCAGCTGAGCCTGGGACACCATCTACAGGTGCAACAACACAGTCTGAAACATCATACAGTCAGTGTCCTGGCTAATTTGAATCACTAAGACTAAAAAGTTTTTGGTTATACCTCTCTTCTAAAAGCAGGGGTGCAAAACATGCATCTTGGCCAAATTCAGCCTGGGCAATTGCATCCTCCTTACCTAAATTACCCCTGCTGTTTCAGTTGCATATTTCAGTCTTCCCTGCTCCCACAGTGCTGTGGGGAACTATTAAAGAGCTGCTGCATTTCACCCTGGAGACTATTGCATTTCATTGGTGGGCAAAGCAATCCCAGATAAAGCCTCTAACAGAGCTGTTTGCTACAAGGCTTCCTATTCCTAAGTGTTTTGAGACACGATGATGATATTCTTGCGGCACTTCTGCAAACACTGATTTCTTTTAAACTGCTGGACTTTAAAAGACTAGTTTCCTTTTTAAAACTAAGGGTTACAAATTCAGCCAAAGGCAAAGGCCTGTGAGATCTTACATTCTAACGCTGTGGAAGAGAGTAATATAATTATTTTATTTTTAAAGAGTATCTTAGTGCTAGGGGAACATTAAATGATGATACTATTTTAAGAGATGCTCATGTCACCTGAAGCAGATGATTTTACAAAACTCCTGTCAATAAGATAATGAAATATGTTGTATAAACGTAATTCTAAGTATCAGGGACCGAATCATAAACTGGCCTGAGTTGGAAGGGACCTTAAAGATTATCCAGTTCCAACACCTCTGCCATGGGAAAGGACACTTCCCTCTAGACCAGGTTGCTCAGAGCCCCATCCAACACTGCCAGGGATGGGGCATCCACAACTTCTCTGGGCATCCTGTGCCAGGGCCTCACCAACCTCACAGTAAAGAGTATCTTACTAACATCTAATCTAAACCTACTCTCAGTTTGAAGTTGTTCCCCCTTGTCCTGTCTCTTCATGCCCTTGTAAATGGTCTCTCTCCATCTTTCTTTTAGGTTCTCTTGAAATACTGGAATGACACAATCAGGTCACCCTTTTCCAGTCTGAACAGTCCTATTAAGAGAGGTGATAATGAAGATAAAGAGTTTAATATGCCAAATCTAACTTCTCTAACCAAGCAGTTCAGAAATTAAATAACTCCTTTCTTCCCTTTGATTACAAGTGTGAACATTTCTGTCTTCAACTTGGATCACGTATTTCCAGGTCAAGTAAATTATTATGATAGTTGAATTTGACCTTCTGCACAAGAAAGGCAGTAAATGTCAGGAAAGGTGAAACAACTATTTAAGTGTCTAGGCTGTTACTAACATCTGCAGAGATTCACCAAATGGTTCCTGAATGGCAATTCAGTTCAAAATGAAGTAGAAACCCGGAGTTCAGATGAGAAGCATGAACACAGATGCTTAGTGCTACCAGATGTGCTTCAGTGAACCTCAGCCATCTGCTTGGGGTGTCACCAGACGGTGCAAGACCTGAGGGAAAACTGTGTTCTTCTCCAGCAGCATCTGGGGTAACAGAGACTGCGAAGATCCTGCTTGTCCAGTGTGCGTAGCTGAGATACTCTGTGACAAACGGGGCCAGACATCTGTGTGGGCAAGGGAATGGAGGCCAGCATCCCCATCAACTACAGCAGCTTTAGGCACCTACCTTTAGTTTTCTGTAGGCAAGTCTGAAGTTTAGACTTAGTCCCATTTGCCTGTGTTCTTAAATCACACCTCTAACTGCAGCTCTTAGCAAGATACTTAATCTTTACTTAAATGGGTAAAGATGGCTTTTCTTCCTAAGAAATTCTAATCCCAATCCTTTAAGAAGATCTTTAAAAAAGAAAAAAAACAGGATAGAGTTTGATTTCTTTTCTAAAGGCTAATGTCATCTTCCAGTCACTGGACTTCAGCTGTGTCCCAGCCTGCTAAATTAAAAAGCTTTATTCTACCAGCAATATTCTTCACATGCTTTTGCATGAGAAGACTGTAAGCAAGTCACCTCCTAACCTTTTTTTTTTGTTAAGCTAAACAGAGAAGGTCACAGTTTTCAGTTACACTTAGCCTGTAACCTAGAAACCAAATTACCTGCCTAGAAACTTGTCTCAGTTAAGTACTTGAGAGCTATCAGATGAAGAGGCATTATGAAAGTGCTAAGTATTTAAAACTAGGGAAAATTACCTTTTTAGTGACAGACTGTGACCCACAGCTTTCAGTAGTCTTAGAGTATAAGAATGAAGCTGAGACACTGAAGTTATTTCCTGCTCTTAAATAAAAAGCTGAACATTGCTGGGGTTGTACTGGAACAAGAGACACTCAACCCATCAAATTAAATGCCTGCAGAGATCAGCTAGTCAATTACTTTACCTGTGTCTCTAAGTGAATGTTGCTTACATTATTTTTATAATATTAACTTTTTTTTTAAGCTCCGCAATGTAAAACACTGGTAAACACTCTGCATGCTCCTCAGAAGAAAATAAGCCTCAGAAATGTCAGTGTAGACATGGAACAGTAAATAATGGAAGGTAGAGAAGTTCAGACTCACAATCAAGAGTATGACTACATAATGTGTGGATGGCAGACACAAGCTGAACTCTGCCTGTGCTGTGAAAAACAGGAGTGTTTATCGCTGGCTCCATGTCGCAAGTTAAGGTGTGATGATCTGTGGAGGCATGTTCTAATGACTCCTGACTGGAGCACTAATAAAAATTTTGCATCTGCCTACAACACTCTCTAGGTGAGTCAGTTGCATTGTCTTACCTGCCCACATGTGCTCTGTGTCGGTGAAAAACATGTAATAATTCTATTTGCTGGGTCCACAAATGGAAAGTGTTGAGCTAAACTGCTTCACCTCGGTTTGACTGTGGCCTTTAAGGTGGTCACAGACCATAACCAGAATTTAGCTGTCATGTGTATTTTTATTCTGTCTCGATAAAATCATCACAGAGTTCAGGTCAGAAGGGATATCAGGAGCTCATCCAGTCCTGCCTGTAGCAGGTTCAGTTTCAAGGCCAAACAGTGGATTGCACACCCCATGGACCTGACTGGACTGTACTACCTTTGAGTTAATCTGGAACAACATCATTGCTCGTTCTGAGTTACAGCCAGCAAGACAAATTATGCTTCTCTGAAGCAGGTAAAGCACAGATCTGCTCATTAAGCCCATGGAAGAGAGCCAGAGATAAAATACCAAATGACTGTAACTATATTTAGGCAGCTGATATAATTCTCTGCGAGTCAGGACACTCTTGCTTTAGCCTATTAGCTTTTACTTACAGGAGGGAGTTACCAAAGCTTCAGCCACTCCAAGGAGGATGTACTGAGGAGCTAAGTGGAAGCAAGGCATGGAGGAGACCAGGAGAACCTCCTCAGAAAGCGTCTGCTCCACCTGAGGGAAATGCTTTCGGTGTATTTCAGAGAAGCCAGCAACCATCACGGAAAGTGCAGCAGATAACTGACCTACAACTGGGCAAAGAGCACAGAGAGCATTCACCAAGGCTGGAGTACACGACCATCATGTGTTTATAATGAAGCAAAGTCCTAAGAAATGCAAAAATATCTTCCTTCCCCCACACCAAAACATTCTTTCTGAACACCTAAACATAAATATGGCAAAGGAACACCAGCCCAGCACAGAAGGAATTTAAGAATGTGGAATAACAGAGCGGAAAATCTTTTCTGAAGACGAAAGTCACAAAGAACAACTTTTTACTTTTTTTGAAGATAGTGAGAGGTAAGAAAGGAGGAAAGAAAGAAAAGGCAAATTTCCTTCCAGATATCACAAGAGACTGGGTAGGATAGACTACCAAGCAGCAGGAAATTCTTCTACTTAAACAGCAGTAAGATTCTGAAATATACATTTATACTATAAACTTTAATCATTTGTTTTCCTATTTAAAAAGAAGCCGTGCAGGCACTCAAAGTACTAGGTTTCTAAGGCTGAAGGCCATGGCAGAAAGGAGTATATCACACCTCAGGAGATCAAGAATTCCTACATTTTCTCCTTTTCCTTCTCTGTAGAGTTCCCTTGAACTACTCTAGGAAGTTTGTTTATAGTGCATTTGCTGGACTGTTAAATGTTTCAGGATGAGAAGAGCTGCATTACCAGGAGAGTTAATCTCCAGCTTTCTAAGTGTTCACACATAAGCTGTGAGACTACAGTTGCCTCCTGCCTTTCCCAGCTGTCTTGAAGCAGTATTGCCACGTGATCCACAATACACTGGATCCCCAATACATTTCAGTATACCTCTGCACAGCCAACTCTTGGAGTCTTACACCTGCCTAAGTGGTAAGGCACAAGTGCAAGCACTGCACAAGCTCACAGGACCAGAAAAACCCCCCAACCCTATATGTTTAGCCTTATAAAACACAATGAAAGGTTCTAAAACTCAGATCCACACTTCACCCATTGCGTAGAGGATACAATTTAAATATATAATTTTATATTTCTTGATTCTGACAGTATGAAATGGCAGTAGCCTCTCAGAAAATACACAAATCAAACACAATTTTCAAGTAATTCTCTGAACTTGAAATATGTATACTTCTTATGGTTTAAGCTCCCCACTTATTTTAATCAAATTTCTGATTTGTCAGCGTTTCTAAGCCATAGTGTAAGGAGAATTTGGTTTCTTTTGACAGTTTTGGTTCAAATATTTGGACTACGTTTTTCTTTCAAAGCCTCCTCTGATTTCATGACTGATAATTGTTACACAGATTTGACATCAACAGTCAAAAGCTTTTGTTTCATGTTATAAATATAACATATATAAACTTTTTCCTTTTGGATGTCAGTATGGAAGAGGTGGAAAACTCATATAGCTAATTGGCCTTAGCCTTGTTATGTTTTTGCAGGCCTCTGTGTTTCTTCCCTCAGCACCAAACTCTCACACCCTTCCACTAGCACAGTTTTCCTGCATTTTCACAGCTTTAAATATCCTCCCTAGTGCCAAACCTGAGCCTTGGAAGCTGTTTTGCTGTTAAGGCTCCTCTAGTGCTTAATAAGAACATGGATGAATTATTGCTTGAAAATTGATGACAGGAGGGAATTCAACAGCATTTTCTAACCGATGCAGCTTATCAAAGCCAGGTATAAAGCCCTCAAGGAGCTTCTTATAATCTTCCAAAGCAAGAGCTCTCCTAGTGAAAAATTATGTTGGTACTAAAGAAACCTGAAGCAGTTCAGTATTACTACACAGTTCTATGCTTGAACCATTTACCTTACAGAAAGCCAATACATTTCAGAAAAAGTAAACTGTGAGTGCCCAACAACTTTAATTTTAATCTTTTAAGACTTTAAGTGGCAGAGGTAGAAACCAAGAGACTTGGAGATTTGGTTTTCCTAACTCTTCTCCCTCCAGTTCCATTTGAAACAAGCAGCTTAGAACAACCATCTGACACTTTGGTTTTATAACTTTAGTAGTATTTGGGGGTGATTCTAGGACAAGGTTCTTTAAGTTAATGAGAGACTAAGGTTGTATTGGACCTTTGTGAGTCCTGATCTCACATCCTGAATAATACAGGTTAAAAAGCTTTTCTAGAATTAATAACTTGTTCAAACTCGAATGTCTTTAGGGATAAATGGTTATCATGAACTTCCAAATCACCTCAAATAGACATTGGACTGGAGGCTTGCTTTTGTGTACTGTATGGAGAGCTGTTCTCCATAGCACTCGTGGATGGAGTAAATCCAAGACTAAGACAACACTTCAGTATAGTCAGCCATTAAGAATATTACAGAAAGAACTTCTGTGGCTCAGGTGTCTTATCTAGAACCTCTTGCCTGTAGCTGATGCACACACCAAACGTACAATTTCAGTTCTCTACTGAATCTTCTACATTATTGACTGAATCAAGCAGCATAAAATATAAAACAAACCCAAAAAAACGCTCCATCTCAACAATCAAAAAGCCACAAACGACTAAGAAACTGGAAAAACCATAAGTCTACCAACTATTCATGTTTTTCATAAAGAGGTCCAGATACTCAAAAATTTGGGACACAATCTAAATTCGTATTAAGATTTTAATGATTTTTAGGTCATATCTAATTTATGAATAAACTAACAACTAGATAGAAAGTAACAGATTACAGTTTTCATATAGTTCCTTAATACAGAACAATCAGATGTTTCAGTTCAACATTGTCTCTATGGTTCATCCTTGAAAACTGTTATTCTAACATACTGAGAATTTCCAGAAAACTGTTGAAATTTCTTCCTCTTACAAGAGCTGAATTAAAATATAGTTATAGGTTGGCTTAACACCAACTGCCTATTTATACTCCCAATTTTGTTCCTGAAAATAATTGTGAACCTAATTAACTGTTGGCAAAAATATTGGCACTTAGAGGTCTACCATATTTGCAGGTGCAGTCATATACTTGGATATCTAAAGTCATTGCCTGTACTTACAGGTATTTTTATGCCTCAGGTAATTTATCACCTCTAACAGGAGGCTATTTTAATAAATGAAGCTATTAAGAATAAACCACCGCATATATTCTACTGCTGTTCAACATAACAGGTTAGAACATTAATACTAACTTGAAATTTCCATAGTTTAAAGGAAAATGATTATCTGAATGTGCTTTTTGTGTTTTAATGCAGATGTTATTTTAAAAACTAGGGTAATTGCAACCTGCTGTGTTATATGCTTCTGGTTTGTATAAAACTTAATAACACTCTTAATTAGGCTAATTTAGTCAGAGTAATACCTCTGTGTGTGTCAGTACTCACTGTGCTGCTGCCATGGGGCACTGAATTAATAGCAGCACACTGAGAAAATAGTGGTTTATAAATATTTTCATCTGAGATTTGCAATGCAGACTGGAAGATAAAAAATGTAGGAAGTTTAATGAGTGTATCTATGAAAGGGAATAGTTTTAAGTGAATAAAGAATGGAAGCTGCTTTTCTGGTGGTACTACATGTAGCTGACATCAGAAAAGGGTCGCTCCAAATCACTTATGTTCTGTAGAATACAAGAGGTTTGGGGATAATTAAAAGCCAAATAAATAAAAATAAATAAAAAAACCCACAGGAGTGTCTACAGAAGGAGGCTCGACCCCTACTAAAGTCACCATTGCTTCTAGACTGTGACTTTCTCTGAAATGAGTGCCAGACTCCAATCCTGAGGTTACAATGGTTACTGCTGAAAGCACTGAGGCTCACAACAGGAAGACTTTACCACTGTGAGAAAAGAGAAAACACTTCACCTTTGGAGAACCCTTTTTGTTTTAGGTGAGCACACAACAAAGCATGTTTCAGTTGAGGATCTTAATAATCAAATTGCTAAACACATGAACAATTATCCCATAGTAGATATTTTAATGAAAATTCTAGTACTGGAGAGGAAGCTGCACCTCTCCAAGTAACCTTCTACCTGTGAAATGTTCAGCCTTTGCAATGGGAACAGCAGTCTGGTGATACACATTTTGCATAGTTGTCTTCATTTTTTCTTTTGCTCATCAGTTCTAAAAACACCCATTGCAGATACACAATTAGTCCAGATACTTTTATTTCACTTGTGATACTACTACAGAATCTGGAAGAAACTGTACTAGTGATAATAGAATTTTCCTTCTTATGACCTGCAGTCCCAACAATGCAGTTATAGCGTAAAAAATACCAGAAAAACAAAGACTTTATTCATAACCTACTTATTTAAATCCAAACTCACCATTTTGAGCAACACATGTTTATCCAGTACCAGAGAGCAACTAACTAAAGGACTTTTTCTTTTCCAAAAAAGACTTTTGATGTAAATTAACTTTCCAAAAATGGATAAACAAACCTACAGAAGATAACCAAGTCAGAATAATTCTCAAGGCAAAATAGTTAATACCACTTCTTTCCAATACTATTATGACTCACAGTTATTGTTTGTGTGCCTCAAAAGTTTCCATTGGTCAGAACCATCTGTCTCTGTCCTACACAAAAGCTATGCTTTTTTTTTTTCTTGATTTCTAGTATGTGTTTCCAGGACTTTCAATAATTCTTTGAAACATATTTACCTCTGAGCATCATCCCAAAACAAGTCTATCTTAATATTTATAGCAAGAAATAGTTGTATAGGATCATCTATCATACTGAAATTTCTCTTTTAGAAACAGAAAACAGAGTAAAACTGTGTTATAACTGTATATAAGCACATGTATTTTACACATACCAATATAAATTGCTGGAGAATGTCCAGTGTCCTTGGAACTAAAGAGACACGAAGAGTTAATGCATTCCAATATAGGAACAAGAATCAGTAGGGGCACAATGCTTATCACATTCATTGCTGCAATTGGGAAGACAAATCCACCGAAGTGCAAGTTGGAATTCATGGTTTGGAGATAATATCCTGAAGGAATCTGTATTGAAGGATAAAACCCCACTCCATTAGTATACCAGGTACCTTTCATGGATAAGATTTTTGCTATATTTGGAAATTTCTCCAACATTTTTGTGTCTGAAGAAGTCACATTAAACCAAATACCTGCTGGCCAAAAGGAATGACCATTCATAAAGGAAGCCTTTCATATAGTGACAATATCTGAATTCTCTGCCAGAATGTAACACTGTCCTTTTATAATATTTTCTCTTGAGTTTAACAGTTCAGAGCAACAGTTGGTGAATTTATTCGACCACCCCTAGTTAGAGCTATTAGCCAATATACCAAATGGCCTAATAATTTAGTCACTTCACCCAGACAGTGCTTAACAGAACAGAATCTCAGAATAGCAAGATGCAGAAGATTTAATCCTAGAATAACAAAATTTTGAACTTCCAATTGTGTGCTCAAGGTGAGAGTTTTTCTGAAGACACTCTTGCCAGCATGTGGTTTTAAAAGCTATTGGGAATGAAAATTCGGCCACAGCCTTAGAACCAGTTTATTTCAACTGACAGTCATAGAGGACTTCCTTTTGCTCCCGGTAACTGAAAACTAAAACCAAAAAGAAGCAGATGAGGAACCCACCAATGGCAATCATCAAGGTATGGAATTAAGTAGATTTGTAAGACTCTTTCACTACAAAACCAGATAATTCCTCCTTGTGTGAGGCTCTAAAGAAGATCTGTTGGGTTTATTAAAAAGAATAAAATCAAAATCCCAGTGGCTTCTACCAACAGATTTTTCAGTTCTGGTGGGGGTTTGTTTGTTTTTTGAGGAAGCTTGATTAACTAATTTCACGTGCAGCAGGGAGCCATAATCTGCTCCATTTTACTGAAGGCAAACTCCAACTCGAGCAATTCACAGAGTACTGCCATGACAGAGCTCGATGTAGAAATGGTTTCTTTACTCTCTTTCTCTTTTTAGTCAGTTTGGGATTCCCGCAGCATCCTGCACAGCTCTTCAGTATGACTGGTAATTTCAAACCCAGGTAGAATATTACTGCTTTATAGCAGTCTGAAAATTAATGTATAGTTAGTAACTGAGCTCATGTAGGGTTTCTCATCAGTGGTTATCATTGACCCTACTCACTGGCAGTCTGTTCAGTGCTAAGGAATTACTCAAATGATAGATCTTAATAAAAATATGAAAAAAACCTACATTCCATCTCCAAAAGAAGATATAAATTATAAAAGGGAGAATAAATAGCAGCAGAACTAAGCAAGTTTAGAACTGAGCCAAATCTTGTTGGTTCCTTTTTTTCCAGTGCCTATTGCAAATAAGAATTGATTTCTTAATAGGAATTAAAATATCATTAACATGAATCACAGGCACTGAAAGCTGTTAATAATATGAAAAAAATGTTCTTAATCTTCAAAAAAAAAGATACTGATCTATCACTTAGTCTGAGAAAGAGTCTTAAACTTATAGCAAATTCTGCTAAAGGAGTAAGTAGATTCTTTCAGGAGTGGAAATACTTCTATATTTTCTAGATAAATACCTGATTATTATATATTTGATTAATGATATTTGGTTAATTTTCAACTAGTCACTAATGCATAACCTTGACCAAATATATGTGTTTGTTGGTTTGGTAGGGTTTTTCTTTGTTTGCTGGGGTTTTTGTGCCTTTGGGGAGAGGGGAGAGTTGGGGAGGGAGGAGGACAAAGAATAAAGCAGATGGATGGGAATGTGGGATGATGGCAAGAGGAAGTGTCAGTGAAGCAGTATATGCCACATGTTTGTAAGAATTTCCTTAAGCAGCATTTTAACAGCAATAAGTAAAAATGAATTTCCGAGCCAGCTCATAAACTTGTTATTCCAGTTGCCAAAGGGTAAGCTACCTCAAACTCCTGCTTAGCCAGGATCATCCAGACAGAAACGAATCTGAAGGAATCATGTCAGCTTAAGTAGCTTCTTGACACATTTACATTTATATAACATACACACACTCAAAAGCAAAAAGAACCAGAGAGCCTGATAGAGAGGCTGTGAAAGGACTGCTGCTTTCCACAAATGGAAAACCACCCACTTCCACTGTAGCTACAACAGCCACATAAGCCTGTCAAAACAGTAGGAGAAATATGCAACCAAAACAGCAAATAAAATTTTCTGCATCTCCCCAAAAGTAAGTAAACATTTACTAAGTGGGAAAATTACATTTTTCAAGAAGAATACCGAGCCTGAGTCTGTATTGATAACTGCAACGCAGCAGCATGAGGAGCACAGGACTCCAGTACAAGATGTTTCAATCAGTAAAGGTTCAGAGAAAGGAGTAGCAAGCAGTCACACAAGCTCCTTAATGAGTCTTGACCAAGTCGATTTTCATTATTTGATGAGACTAGAGGTTATAGCAAGGAATATTCTTTTCTTTGGTAATTGAAACTATTCTGTGAAGTTGCTCAGCTAGTAAAGCAAAACTTAGAACAAACGTGCCTAGAGTTATAGTAGTAAACATGCATTACAGCCTATTTCAAGTTTCTTGTTTAAAAGTTGTGTACCCACCTGCATAAGACATGTTCTGTACAGAATTTGAAAAGTAAACAGCGGGAAGAGTCTGGCAAATGACTTTGTGCTTTCCACCTGAATCTCACTGTACTGGCCACCATAGTTTTCCTTGGCATGATCCAGCCAGCTGGTCACGCCTCCGCTGAAGTAGTGATACCGCACACAGCGCGTTTTCAGTGCACTACCAATTACCCCAAAAGTCGTCAGCAGGGAACTGTCTGCAAACAGTCAGAGACAGTAGACATTGGTATGTTTTTATTGCCTGCCAAAATAAAGAAGACAAGACAAAACACTTTGGAAGGGAAACTATAAACTGATATATTCACCTTTGTGTCTTTTCGGGTAGGAGAAAGGTAGTAACAGTCTGGATTTGTTTCAAAACATACTTTTTTGGACCCAGTTGGTTCACAATCTAATTGTTACAGAAGTGATCCTGTCAAACATCCAAGATTGCCTTTCACTACCAGTTATTTAACACACCAGAATTTGCTGCCGAGATTGAGCAAGGAAAGCATTAATTTCCTTTGCTTTTTCTTTCCTTTCGTTGAGTGTTGTTAGTTTTCAAGACAGTACTGTAACATTGCATATCTGCTGAAGTCCAGCAGCACTGGGAGGGCAGTAATGAAGTGAGAAGGAAAAGGATTTTAAGGAATAGTTGATGAGATAAGAGAATTCTCATGGATGAATTTCAAAGCCAGAAATATTATCTCAGGACTTCCAAGTAGCATGCTGGGACAGAAAAAAGTTTCCAATTCAGTACTTGGCATATTAAGACTTGCTCACTGGTTACTGGGTTCAGGAATTGCTAACTTGATTCTCAGACTCAGAGGAAATAGAAGTAAAATGAGGACAAAACTGTAAGCATCAGGCTTGGAAGTGCAGACTAATTTACCTTTGGTAAGTTGCCATCCATGCAAATAAGGGTTATGGCACTTCTCTCTTTTCTGAGTGCTGAAGCACTACAGTAAGTTGAGTATCTATAACTAAATTCTTTCCAAAAGTTAAGGTGAAGTAAGATTGCAGAGGGAAAATGTCTCCCTACTATCTCTGATATGGAAATTATTTTCCAGAAATATCCACTGACACTTACTGGAAGCACTTGTTCTAGAGTACTAAGTAAGGGCACCTTATTAGATAAACTAACATTTAAAACTCCTTGGCTGTTTAGTATTAACTTGAAGACTGTTGGCACTATGGAATAAAGTCTGAAATAGCTTATTAAAACCTGCAAACACAGAAAGTTGGTACAGTTTTTATTGTTCTGTATGATTGTACTAGGCTACTATTCTTACCACTCATTTTAAGTGACATTTAAGATCTATTAAGATCTATATTAAGACTATTTTAAGACCTAATCTGAAGACTAAAAGTAAAAAATCTGCAGACTTCCAGAGTGACTTGACTAGGAAGTTAACCCGAAAACAAGTGGGACTTTGGGCTCTTCTCAAAGCAGAGCTAGTTTCAGAAGTAAAAAAGAGATAACAGAAAACTTCATTTCAGCTCAATTAATTGGCAGAGTTTGTTTCAGATCAGAAATGTTTCAGATCATAAAAATGATAATATTTTGCTTTGCCCTACCCTAGAAGTTGGACATTCAAAACAAGAAATAAGAAGCAGTAATGTGGCATTACTACTCTACCAGGGTTTGAGGCCAGTCAGATTTGAAATCGGAAGATGCACAGAGTAACTCATGACAAGACCAGCAGACAGTTCAACAAAGCAACCACATGTCCTGGTTCATGTGACCCAGTCTTGAAGATGGTCATGGCCATCTCCTTTCTTTTGAAATGCGAGGTGTTGGGCAGACTCTTCTTTCTCACTCTCACTGAAAAAAGGACTAAAATAAACAACAAAATGTGATATTTCCCTGCCTTTCCTAACGGATTAGCTGAGGCTCTCCTTTACCTCATTTCAGTCAACTACCTTGGAAACATTATTTGGCAAGAGACAAAACAGACAAATACATTATTTAGCTGTGTTTCTCTTCATGGAATTCCAGCAGATTATAACAGCTAGTAAACTAGGAAGATAAAGCTGCTTGAAGTTGTTGTTCAGAAAGCAAATTCAATGATACATAAACTAATTATTTTCAAGAGGATTTTGCCAATGAATAAGTATGTCATCCCTTCTTTAAAAGAAAATAAGTAAACCTCACAAAACTCCATAGTGGTGAATTCTTTAGATTTACAAACCTGATCAGCTAGTCGGAGACATGTTTAAAAGCACAAATATTTATATCAGTGCACATTATGTAGCTAAACATCATACCCTCCATATTTTTATTTCTCAAGTTTTCAACCTGTATAGATATTAAGTTGCAACTTTCAGAAAATTATTTATCTTCTCGTTTATACTTCAGCCCTTTGCTTTCATATTCTTTTACTTTCAGTGTAAACTAATTATGAATATCTGTGCTATTTAATTGCAATAAAAAGCCTATATTGTACCCTAGATGGTAGACCTTTTTTTCCTCATCTCTATTCACCTGCCAGTCCTTAAAATTATAGCAGTGGGGAGAAATGCAAACAAAGTCCATGTTTAATAGCTGAACATAACTGAATGCAACATTCATTTGAAGAATTACTTTAAGATAAAAAAAGGCAGTAAATATAAAAATCATTTAAGATCACCTATGGATTTGAATTACAGTTTTAAAGAATTTCTAATTTCATCACCTCACTGGATGATACAAAGTATATTGCCTTTTATTTTCATTAGGGAAATAAAGAACTTTGCAGGTATTTAGAGACTGGCCTTCTAAAAAGTGTTGGAAAATATAGGATCATTCAAGTCACAGGGAAAAACACGATACACAGAAAAAAAATGTTCTACTAGTTTGACTGATGGTCAAGACAGACATAATCTACAAATTTATGTTATTCCACTTAGTAGGATTAAACTAGTTAAAGGATAAATTACAGATTTAGTCCATATTTAATTGTTGAGATCAGGACTATACTAAATGTTTTTCCCTTCTCATGTTGTAAAACTGTAGTGAGCCCCAGTCTCTCCATAAAAAGCTAGCTAATTTGATGGTAGTCATTGCTTACCTCAGCTGCATATTATGATGAGGTTTTGGTGGCACTGTGGAGAGAATGCATTTCTTTGGCTCTGTGTATTTAGAATAAACCTCTCTAGTGATGCCCTTGCTACAATATTACTAAACACTTAATTTATGCATTCATTCACTCACTACTAATATATTTTTTCTTTGATTATATTTAACAAAAATACTGAAGTAATAATTTGCTTTCAGTTTCTGGGTTCTGTTGAGAAAAGAACAGGGAGGTTTGGCCATTTATGGCCTTTTTTAAGCCACCTTGGCTCCTCTTACATTTCTGTGCTTGGTAAATTGAGAGGGACATTGTCTATCAAAGGATTTTGTAGAGCTCAGGTACCAACTGGTGAGGCCTCAGAAGCGCACGAGCTTCTTCTGTATTAAAATATCTGCACAGTCTGCACAGGAACTATTTAAAGGTGTTCAGTATTTCTAGTTACTTTCAAATGAGTAAAACCACCTGAGGTTTTATAAGCAAGCATGTTGAAATAACACTAAGTACCAGATGTTCTGCAAGATAAAGGCATTACAAAATTACTTTGCTACTAATGCATATTCCTGTTTAGCTGACTAACCACGGTGCTTGACTGCCCAGCTGTGAGTTCAGGAGAAGCAATAGAGCACACTTAGCATAGGCACAAACTCTGCTTCAACTGACCGAAACACACTGGCCACAGGTTGAATCAATCATGACAATCAGTTCCACCAGCAGCAGGGATATTACACTTCTTCCTGCACATGCAAATTATTTGACAATTTCCTTCACGTGCCAGAAAACATACATGAGTTTACCACAAACTGCTTCCCACTTTTACAGCCTATCCAGAATCTCCAGGTCTATTTTTACAGAGAATGGATGTTTTCTCATTTGCAAAAAGATATTGTAGAGCTAAAACCCAAGGATCTCCCAACTAAATAAAGCAGTGTTATAGAAAAACTCTTTTAGATATGCGAGTTGATCTCTAGAGTTGCTTCCTAAGTTGCCTCTTACCTGCTTTGGGTTTGTAAATCATTTCACCCCTCATCATGTGAATTGTGATGATAGCCATAATCCCAGACACAAATGGGATAAGAAAACCAAGGTTCCTGGCCACAGACTGCTGGATGTAAGAAATGCTGACAAAGACAACTGCTGAATTTAAGTTAACCAGCCAATAAAACCTAGTACACAGAGACAAGAGAGAGAAGAGTAGAGAGGCTGAATAATATAAGGCTTTTACAGAAGATTAAAACATCAAATTAAAGGCATGGTTAAGTATAGTAAGTATGGACAGCATCAGTACCATGCACACATTGACACACCAATTAAAATAGAATTTCACTTGAATGTCTCAGCTACAAGAGGTGTAAGATTAAAGTAAGTGTACTAAGGCAGTAGAGCTGAACAAATTATTAGTCTAGTACTGCAAATATTCTTGTGGGTGATGCTAATTAAATACATCAACATTTAACATTTACACATTTAATATCTGGCAGCATAAGTTTTGTGTATGAAATATCATCAAATCATATGCTTTAAGCTTGAGAGAGAAATGACTTGATGCCACCACCCTTTGGTTAAAAAATATTACATGTTAATAAATCTAAGAAATATTATAATTTATCAGTTATTAGTTGCAAGGCTCAGCTTGAACTTTTGTTGTCTTCTGAAAATATCTTAACAAGGAGGTTCCCCATCACATTTTTCTCTGACACTGTCTTTGGCAGTAGAGGTGCTTCCCAAGTAAGTGCTGAGTCCCTCCCAACCTATGTTCCTTTGAACATATTCAAAGGAAAATCACACACTCTGGGAAGCAGATGGCATACCACTACTGATTGCCCTACTGCAGTTTAAAACCCCTCAAAACATCACAATAAATATTCTTTAAGGAATTAGGAGGATAGCAAAAGATAATACAGCAATTTTTACTTTAAATTTGACTCTGGCTTGAAGACTTAACCTTTGAAATTTTAAAGTTTAGAATTTAAACTTTGACTAAACTTTCAAGTTGGCTCTGAAGATGTGTATTGGTCTGGTGTGGTAAGCAGGCAGACAACAGAGTTGGCTTCTGTGAGAAGGTACCAGAAGATTCCCCTGTGTCCAATAGAGCCAAAGCCAGACAGCTCCAAGATGGTCATAACACTGGCCAAGGCTGAGCCCATCAGCATTGTATTTTCTGTCCCCTGCCCAGCTGAGGATGGGAGTGACAGAGCAGCTTTAGTGGGCACTTGGCATCCAGACAGGGTCAACCCACCCCAAGATGACAACTGTATTTTAAACAAAGAAGAGGGATCAGTAGTGGAGTAGTACTGCCTCAATATATCAAAGATTACAGTTTGTAAGCAGATGCAAGAGGAGATTCCTTTACCTTTGCTGGAACCTTAGCAAAATGGTTTCTTTTAAAGGTGAAATACAGATTGATACATAATGATACAGCTTAATACATATTGCTTGAGGAAACAAAGCTTTTTTTCTTGTTCAGTGCCACTTCTGCCTCATGTATGCTATTTGAACTTGAATATTTATGTCTCCTAATTAATCTAGAATTATCTTCTCAATGATAAAAGAAAAGGCACTTTGGAATTATGTTACTCCATGATGATATAGTAGGAGGGATTTTGTACATACCCATGTTGACTGCTGTTCAACTAAAACTTAAAAAAAAAATACAATTACACAACCGGTTCAGTTAGAACTTGTGTAGATGTCTTGAATCAATTCCTGACATTTTTTTAAGTTAGAAGTTTCAGTGGCTCTTTTCCAAACTTTCTAAAGAAGTGTGCAGGTGCTACCTGAAGTCCTCACACTCTTCTTGGTTCTAATATTGTTTGACTGGAAGTAGGAGGCATCCAAAGAAAACCCTTGAGTACAGGAGAGCACTTTTTCTCTTCACCACTGTACTGTAAGACGGAAACATAAAGTTCCTCTCACAAAAATGAGAAGGAAAAAAACCCCAGCGGGTTTAGCAATCCTTACAGCCCAAACAAGAGAGATAAACTACCCTCAGTACACATATCAGAATTTAGGGACGTGCTTATATCACACTGACAGCAGCAGATCAGAACCTACATAAACAGAAAACACACCTGGCTTGTTCTCATACAACAGTACCTAATGCTGGAATATTTGGGCTGGCATTACATAAAGTGTCTCAAAGATCCCACTAGAACATAGAGGGTTTAGTCAGATGCATCAAACTGAACATCATGTACAGCTTTGTAGGGAACAGCTCCATCCCAGAGCTTCAGCACTGACGACTCCTCACAGTGAGAGACAAAGACCAACTTGGGAGGCTCATTTCAAGAATGCAGTCCAGACACAAATCTAAATGCTGCTGTGACAAGTCACATAGACCTAATAATCTTCTTATAACACTGTACAGAACTGTATTCATTGTGATAACTTTAAAGAAGTAGCAACTCTTATTGAAAAGTATTGTTTATGTGTATAACGAATTCAAAAACTTTTTACTTAATGTAGCAATTGAGACGAAATTACTGAATGAAACAATCTGAGATAATGTGAAATATATGTAAATAGACTTTTTGGATTAATTTTTAGGACTCAGAAAATTTCTCATCACCTGAAATATTACTTGTTTTTATCTTTTAAGCCTGCCTAGCTCTCACAAATTAAGTTTTGATTTATCCAAATTCAGAGCCAGATATTCGATGTATAGATCAGAATCCAAGCTGTATATTTTTCTGTACTAGAGCTTTGTAGGAGGAGGTAAATTTTTTCAGAATCACTACAGAATTCTCTGCAAAAACAAGGTGGAGGAAAAAGTCCCAGAGAAATAGAAAAACATTTCAAAAAGTCAAAGTAAAATGTGTTCAGGATAATGTCAGAAACTGATCTGTTATATATGGAATGGAAAAGAGGGAGGGTGGAAAATACTACTGGTTTCATGTTCTCTGTATTTATTTTTTTTAAAGCAAATCTGTAAGACAAGGTACAACTCTAAGTCTCACCCCTAGTCTAGATTGCACTCTTTGCTCTCATTCCTTGCTCCCATAGAGAGAACATATTTATCCTGATGCAAAAATAGCACTTAGCAATGCAGAAGGCCTTAGGGAAATTTAGTCCAACAGAATCCAAGCCCTTCTTCACTTAGCATTGGTATATTCTAGTTATTTAGAAGGTGAGAGCCATAGTACATACCCGGGGTTAGAACGAGGCCCTGGACGTGTAAAGCAATTTTCTTGAAGGATTGAATTAGGAAACAGGTAATCACAAGGTCTTTTAACCCAATCTTTAATTCAGTAATTCTAATTGTTTAAAAAGAATTTGGCTAAGAACATGGATTCAAACTCACCAAGAGCACGCAAGCATCTCATTGTATATAATTTTAAAATTCAATCCCAAGACAAGCACCTACCAAGAGAAAACAGCCTACCAAGAAAGTGATTATACTCTGAGACATTTAATGAGATTAAGAATGAACCCTCCATTTTTTAAAACTTGAGATTGCACTCCAACAGCACCTCCTTGGGTGTCACTGCAAAAATTATTAAATTTTTTTAAATTGCATATGTGCCTTTCTTGATATTTCCAAAGTTCCAAGAACTGACCCATTTGGATTCCCCCAAGGAACTTTTTATTCTCATTATATCTCCTTTGTAATCAACACTGAGAAATGTCACTTTGATTAAACACAATTCTGAACTGCTAAGACCACAGTACAATAAATTCTCCAGAGCTATCCTTCAGAACAACTGATTGCTCTCCAGTTTTAATCCCCCAGAGTCTTATTTAATCAAAATGATGTTGCTAATTAAGGATTAAAACTCAGAATAGAGTAAAAAAGGAAAGACTTTTTTTCTCTTCTCTCCTATGGGCAGGTCAAGGAGGTAGAATCTGCTCTAAGGAACTAAACAGTCTCATCCACCTTTGGTAAAGCTATCTTATTCACTGAAGTTTGGATTTAATTCAGAACTCTTTGATATTAACATAATTGGAAGAAAAAAGAATAGCCAGGAAAGCCATCCCCAAAGGAGGAGAGATCTGATTCAATAAGATCTTCATTGATTCTTCAGCATTGCATTGTTAATATGCAAATGTGCCAAGTTTTGATTTTAATAACCATGCATGTAAAGGAGAGAAAAGGGAGCAGTTTAGGGCTTTTTTTTTAACCCTGCTTTGAAGCAGAGATTTGGAGGTACCCACTGCAACTTCCACACTAGACAGTTTAACCAGAAAGTATAGCACTCTGTATAGGGTTACAGAAGTGGTAAAGAAAGGCAAACAAGTCACTACAAATTACGTCCCTGATGCACTGATAAAGAAATAATTAATATGAAAAAAATAAAAAAACACTACCCCTGAATTTTAAGAACCATCTTAAGAACAATTTTTCTTAAAGAATTAAAAAAAAAAACAAACCAAAACACAAATGTCAAGAGTTTTATCTGGTGCCAGAACTTCCCAGCAACAGAGTTGAAACAACACAGCAGCTCCCTACCACTGAGCTTAGCATTTACAGACTACTAGCAAACCCTACTTCCAGCAAACCAGCAGACTCTACTGCTGCCTCTCAGGGCTAAAAATTTACTCTGATATAAATTCCAATATATCACTGAATTTTGTCTCTGTTAGTTAGGGAGCAACAGGAAAATATCTTAAAGGGATAGCCATATTAAAGGCAGAAAACCAAGTGGAACATGTTGTGTCAACAGCAACTAGATGGTCAAATCTTTGAGCATTTGGGCAAATTGTTTAATCCTGAATATTCTGACAGCATATTTCTGTAAGAGGCTAAAACAGACTGTCACCTGCTAGCAAAAGGAAAAGGTTAGGAGAAGTTTTAACTAAAACTCTTGGAAACTCTTCCAAAATCTACAAGTTCTGCGGTTAAAAACAAAGCATGAAACCCACCACTCACAGAATTTACCTTGTAGGTCAGTAGTGAATTTCAAGACAATGCTCTATCATTCCCAACAGATACTTAGCCAACATTAAATTACCAACCAGTTGAAAAATGAAAGAAGTTCCTTTGGTCCACAGTCCTCAAGGTTGTATGCATTTAGTGGACAAACTATAGCTCTTATGCCTCCTATTCCCAGACTAGCTGTGAGTAGTGCAAAGTAGAATACTATTTTTTGCTCCCTTTTGGGTAGTGTGTGAAGAACATGTCGTCTGTCGATGTGAATGTCTTCAAAGGGGAATGACACAACAGGTAATAGTGCTGTGCCTGGAATGGAAAGAAAATTGTCATTTGAAATTAATTAGAACCAGAATACTCAGTCTTTTTTTAAAGCAGGTACTTTACAAAGACATGGAAAATCAAAGATACATAAAAGAAAAGTGCAAAGAGGGAGAGTCCAAATACAACTGTCACATACAATCTTACTGCCAACAGCTGGGAAACAGTTTCCAAACCCTCTCTCCTACTACAGCCTTGCATTTGTGCCAAACAATGCAAACAAAAACTTTAGATGTTTGTTAAAGAGACCAATTTTAAGAGTTGAGCATCCAGGTTCTGAATAGCTAACCCACTTTAGAGGAGTCAAGTTTGTGCACCAACTGCACCCAAGATACACATACAAATGTTCCTTAGTCTTGTTCAAAGCACTGTCTCACAAAACTACAAAGGTAAAAATACTGCAGTGCATTTTGTAGAGGAAGAACTAGGTCATTATCTGTCAGAGAAGGTGGCCACAAGGCTGGAGAAAATGGTTAGATTTCAAACACAATGCTCGAGAACACATTTCTGCAAGACAATTGGTAAAACAAGAAATAGTGCCCAGGGTGTCACCTACCTAGGAAGTGTAGAAACATGCAGATGCACACAAGCTTGATCCTGCCCACAAGGCACTCGGCAATCCAGCCCACCAGCACTGGTGTCAGCATGGAGGTGCCTACAAAGCACATGTTGACAATGGCTGCCTGGTAGTTGCGGTAGCCGAGCTTGACAGTGCAGAAGTGGATCATGTTGCACACGATGCCAAAGAACGTGAATCTCTCACACAGCTCCACCAGCAGCACACAAACAGCCTCTTGAAGTTTCTTCTCAGGTTGAGACAGTTTTCCAT
The DNA here is from genome assembly GCA_036023395.1 of Myiotriccus ornatus. NCBI lineage: Eukaryota > Metazoa > Chordata > Aves > Passeriformes > Tyrannidae > Myiotriccus > Myiotriccus ornatus. Next base: position 69,805,416 of record JAYRBT010000042.1, read on the forward strand.
CATGGTTGCTTCTCCCAGCTAGGGGACTTTGCTCCTTGTCAGCCATGTGGTTCAAAAATCCCTTCCCTTGCACATCTCTTCTGTCTGCATCAGGCATGCTTGTCTTTTTTTGAGTACAACTGAGTAGAGCAGCTTAAGTTGCAGGTACACTTCTGTGCTCCTCCACTGCAATTAGCAAACTGGTAAGACTCTTGCTTTGAATTCCACACTTCTCTACTACAATTTCTTAGGGTACCTGTCACTTTTGAGATATTACATATAGGATCAAAGAGTATAAAAAAAACCCAAACCAAAATAATCAAAGAACTATATGAACATTTCAGCTTCTGAATTCAGCAACACTCAGGAAGTTAATTAGTTTATTTCATTAGTTCATTTAGGGGTGAACAAGATTTTTTCCTCATAATTATATTACCTATTAAATTATTTGAATCCAATACTTCATGTGCAACTCTATCTGTATGTTGAAGATAAAGGTTTAAATACACACGAAAGCTAACATTTTCAGCAGAATACAGACAACAGATCAAGAAAATAATTTGATTAAAATAATCCAATACTTTAGCCTGGCAACTAGCAAAAAACTGCAAGTAGATAAAGAGAGGGATTTTTTTTTAAGGTAAACACTATCCAATCATTATGATACTTCTTGTTATTTTTGGCTGAAATTCAGATAAAGTTAATTATAAAAATAAGTAATGCTTCTATATTTAAGTTAGAAAAGCAGATATTTAAAAAAAGTAAGTTGAATTTATTAGCAAAAGAAAAAAGCAATCTAGAAGCAACCTAAACCACAACGGTGCCTCTAGGCGGTTGTAGCACTGTAGCTGCAATGCATCAAAATGGGCAGGGGCACAGGTGATGTGTTCTCTCATATCAAACAAAAGCAATTACAACTTGGAGAGAAAATTAGGAAGAGCAAAACTTACATTGCTTTACAATGCTCCTGCTACTTTATCCACAGAGAAGTTTGCTGATTTCCCAGATCAGTTTCTCCATTTTGTGGAACTCATTAAGATCCCTAACAACTGTTCAAAATATTTCCAATTACACATGAGAAGCATTCCTCATTTATTTGGTACAAATGTAAATGCATGCAAGGCAGTGGTAAATCAGGTCAGCTTCCCTAAACAGAGTTTTCAATGTCTCTGATAGTATTTTTTGGCTCTGCTGTTTGTTTCCACCTGTCCTTATAATGTATCAAATTTTACCTCTTCAGATCTATTTAGAATATGAGAACTACTTCATCACAAAACAGAAGCACAGTAGTATATATATGGGTAAAGATAGATTTCAAAATTACCTGAAAAAAAAAACCAACTGTGGTTCAAACACACAGCCCAGAGACTCTGAAATAGATATCTAAGTAGTAATAGACCGTTCCCTAAAACAATTCTGAAAAATATATTTTTTTAATCTAGTACAATTCTAAAGCAAGAACTCAGATAGCAAAGAACTTATAGTTTTCAGAGATGTTCAGCTGCATATGAAAACAGCTGTGACTTGTAGCATGCCAAGAATTATTTCTGTCTTCTAATCCATGACAGCTAAAATGATCCTCATTTGGACAAACCAACCTGAGGAATTCAAAGTGAAATCACTTATAACTCAGCTTAGTTTCTCCATCAAAGCCTAAAGAAGCCAATCTCAAGTCAAAATAGGACAGACAAAAGTATTTTAACTCAGAGGTGCATGTATCTTCTATTGCATGAAGCTACTCTTATCTGTTAGTGAAGATCTTTTTTTTAAGGACATACAACTGCATTTTAGCATCAGTTAAAAAACATAATGATAAATATTCTCTTGCTCCCATAGAAATGTCAATGTCAAATAGTCATGCAAAGTTTACCTGTTCTCATAGGTGCTAGCAATTCACAGTGAACTGTATCATGGTAACTACTACAGAGAGCAGGGCTACTGGCTGGGATGGCTGTTTCTTAGTCCTCATGTGGCTTTATTTAGCCCAATTTTAGGTTACAAGGTGGGGAAAAGGAGTAATTGACTGAGCCTTACAAATGCCATAGAGAATAAGAAGTGGGTGATTCTCACTGTTACCTTGAATTGCTTTTTCATGTGACTAGCACGGGTGTGGTGGTGATGATAATCACAGATCAGTATATGAATTAACTTAATTCATATTAATGCTTAATGCTCAGAACATGTACAACTTCATAAAACAAGGTAACCTTTATGGATTTATTTTTTAAACCACTTTTGCAGCAATTGTAGGTGGTCAATCTACTTGTGCATGATTTTAGGTGAATTCTGGTTGAATCAGCTGGCATTTGCTTGGCTTACTCTTACTTATTCTTACACAAAGTAATAGAACTGCACAATGCCTGATGAAAAAGTCTATTATTTACATTAACATATGTAGAGTTTTATACATACTGAAGCTCCTAGAAACCAGATGCACAAAATAACTGTTATTTCAAAATCCAGCCCTTCTGGCAGTACCTCTGTCTGTCAGTAAGGACTTTATAAGTTTTTTTAAACAAATCTTCTTCAAAGGATGACTCTGAAAATGCGACAGTCATATCTTTGAGAGAGGTTTATAAAAGTACTTTTTCCCATGTGACTGTGTCAGCTCATTAGAGGTCTGGCCATTAATAAAAGACTTGCTCTCTGGTGCCCTACCACCCAAGGCAAAAGATTACTTCTTGTCATACTAGAACCTATAAGTTAGCATTAGGTTAATTTTTCAAGTTGGACAGGTTAGAACTGAAATTTTTTACTAATTTTCTCTGACAAGAAGAAGGAATTTGTATTGTTTGTAGGGGTAGTTTATTGAAAATGAGGGGCAGAACTTCAGTGCCCAGCACTGTTTATGTTCTAGAAGGGTCATTCTCTCTAATGTTTTAGGAAATTTAATTATGCTTTACTCTACTCTTTTAAAGAACATGTAAGAAGTGTTACCCTTCATCACAGCAGCAGCTGTGGTTCCTCCTAAATAACTGGGGTGGAAACATAACTGACATGGACAAGACTGACAATGCAACACAAGGATTTTGACATCGTAAATAAAAAATTACATCGGTCAGATCGTTCTAGTCAGCTCCAGGATTCCCATTAACTTGCAAGGGTTGCAAAGCTTGCTCAACGTCCACTGACCTGAGGACTGAAATTTGAAGACTGAAGAAATGCAGAGCAAAAGCTCTGGGTGAGAGCATTGCCAAACAGGGGCAAACGTGCCTGGGGTTTGCTGCCTCATGGTGTAAACACAGGTGAAGGTGGTAGCCTGAGCAGGCAGCCACATTAAAGAAACACAGCTCAAAGTGGGGTGTCAGAAAGAGAGAAAGCAGGAAAATGCTGCAAAGACAAGCTCAGAGGACTGCCTCTGGCACCAAGTGTCTTGCTACAGGTACAGGTGACTAAATAGAAGAGTTAGAGGGTTAGGGACAGAAAAAACAGATGTGGTAACAGCACAGGCTAACTCTAGGCATCATACTTTTCAAAATCAGCACTGTATTTACTTCTGTTCTGTGTGTGAGAAGTGATCAGTGTAACAGAGGACAGTAGTTCCCAGCCAAGCTGATCCCTGCAGGATGTCCCCCAGGGAGGGCAGCCAACCACCCTTCCCTGCAGAACTGCTCATGCTGTTTTCTCCAGCACAAGGTGTGGCCTCAGGGAAAGGACTGGACACTGGTGCAAAGCATATCCTTCTCTCTTTTTTTTTTATTTCATGTAATTACATCTCTAATAATAATAATAATGGCCAGTCTTCGCGAACAAAGAACCGGGGAAGGTCTTTACACCTTCCAGCCTGCGCATTGGATTTTTTAGGTGAGTTACAGTGT
>JAYRBT010000042.1:69814592-69860059 GCA_036023395.1 Myiotriccus ornatus
TTTGGATTTATAATTGCTTAGAGGAAGGAGTTTGGGTCTTTTCTCATAACTCATCCTCAGCAAAAGACCCTTGTCTCGTTTAAACCTGGACACAAGGACACCAGCCAATGCTTGGAACAGCACATAATTTTTGGTCAGTAGTGTGGGCCACAGACTCTCCATCTTCTCTTCCTTGTTGTTTGTTTTTCCAGTACCCCTGTACCATGGTTTGAGGAAGGGGCTTAGCTCTTACTATATCTACCTCTAAGACTTTTACAGCCTCTAAATGTTAGCCCAGTAGCACATAGGTACCTTAGCTAAAGGCAGAATCTTTGTTCCAGATAAGAGTCTCAATGAAAGAATGACTTGTCTCACCAGAAGTATTCAGCATATCCAGTCTTTAAAATCTATCAATCCACAAAAGCTGTGGCTGCCTGGTGGCTAAGGAAAGGCAGGGGATGTACCCCAACACCAATCTTCTGGCACTGATGTTTCCAGATTTCAACACAACCCTGCTCCTTAGCTCACTATTTATGAGTTTCACTAATGCTGTCCTAAAATACTGTCACTAAATACAAACTAGTGTTTTCTTCCTACAGTTCTTGAAAGAGCTGCAGTGGAGAGGTTAAGTACACTGTACATAGGCAAAAAGAGAAGGAAACCTTGAATTTGTTCATTTTCTCTCTAACTTCCATTAGTTAGCTGGAGTAAAACATAGTATTAAACCACTGTGCAGTTTATAATAAAGTGCCCTGAGTTGTCTTTAAATATGATAAGGCAGCATATATGATTTATTACTTGAGACAAGACAGATTAGTGTCTGTTACATTTTATAATTTCAATCAAAGCATACCTCTTTTTAGAAAAAGTTCAATTCCTTGTTTTAAAACCATCAACACACAGAAAAAGTAGAGGGATACCGGATACCAACTTAGTAGACAATAAAATCAGTATGCTGCTATAAAAAAAATATTTTTGACAACATGGCAAAGGAATCATTATTGCAGGAGTATGATTTTAAAGGCCCAGTGACACTTTCTGTGGAGGGAGCTCAGCTCCATCAAGAAGGTGCTTTTGAAAATCAATAGACATTATGAGACTCAGAGGATGTTCAATGGCTTACACTGATGACGTGAGAGAAAGGGAATATATTTTGGCCACCTGGAAGTGTGGGTGGCATCTATAATAAATTTCTCTGGATGCCTTCCCATTGAACATGGAAGGTGAAAAACCCCCTCATAACTTAAATATACTGGATTAACTTTTTCAACTTCAATTACTGTTTAACCTGGCTGATTTTGGCTGAAACAGTTGAAAGAAGACTCACATAATTCTTTCCACCTATGAAATGGGTGGGTGCTGTGACGTCTGTCCCAGAGTAGTTATGTCTTCAGCTCCAAAAGTTTATGAAGGGAAGGTTTACCCATGCCTCAAATGCTGATACCAATACACCACATACTTCTGGGCCTCTGCTATTTGATGATGTGAATACACTTTTTCCTGACTACTTATAGCTCTTTGAAGACATCACTGAATTTCCAAAAGTACAGTTATTCCCACCTAGATTTCAGCCTATGACATCTGAATTTGTATCTGGAAATACAGTTTTCAATTTCCACTTAAAAAGCACACTACAACCATCAGTGGCTGTTCCACCTGCTACTCAGTGCTCAAGCAAAATGCTTGTCATGTTCAATACAAGAGCTATCTGCAACATCTGCCCATGCAGCCTTCAAAGCACAGAAGCAATTTAAGAGAATGAAAACCAGAATAATTATTATTAACTTTGTTTATACATCTTTAAGATTAGGAGTTGCTAGATTTTAAACATTGGACTTTAAATTTCAATCTTAACTGGTGTGTGAATTTCAGGATAGAAATACAATGGTTTGAATGGATTACACCGTGTTTAAAAATAATCCTCCTCCATTTTGAGACATGCAATAGACTACATTTTGAAAAATTCATTTTTTTCAGAGAGGTGCACTTGAATGTGTGATTCCAAAACAATATAATCAGACCAAATAGCTTTATCAAAGATAGCAATTCAAAGCTTTTAGTGCAAATGCATCACAAATGCTTGCACTTAGAAATTCTCTTTCCAGGGTCGTGTTTACAGACTCTGCCACAATAGGTAAAAGAACAAAAATATCTTTGATGGTTTAGCAGAGAAAAGGGTAGTACTGAAAAAGGGATGAGAAAGAATGGGATGCAAGACACTGTTGAAAAATAATTGATACTGTTGCAGCAAGAAAGGCCAAACTCAAAAAAGAAAGACAGAAAGGGAATAATAGTGATATAAATTTGGTATTAGGTGCTCACATTTTACAATTAGACACAGAAGTGTTTGTACATCAGTAGAGTTTTGTCACATTTGTAGTACCCATTGACATAAAACCACATTTCAGTTTCTAGCTTTCCTTCCTATTGCTTTCTCCTTGACAGACTTTTTGAAGATCTTAGATATGAAATCTCTTAGCGAGACGTACATCAGGTAATTATATTTGTGGCAGAAGAGATGAAGGTGGAAGAATTCAAACCAGGTTTTGGCTATCATTGTTGGATCTGACAAGAAAAGAAAAGGACACAAGGACACCCTAATTTCTTCACCCAGCTTCTCTGGCTAAGTTGGAACGGTGAAGAAGAAGCCTGTGTGTCAAGTGATGCACAAGGGGACCACCCAGGCTGCACTGTTTAACAGTGATACAGCCATATCACCAAAATGTTTGCCTTTCTGCATGTGCAACATTGGGCATCACTTTCCAAGGGAAGACCTCAAGTCGTGACAGGACAAAGTCTGGAAGTGGCCCAAGAGATCAGTCCACATACATGTAAAAGGAACTGATACCTCAGCACCTGGCAGAGTTTTAGTAAAGATCATATTTAGTTTTTTACTACCATAATACCTCTCTATCTGCTTCACACAGTTCCCTTCAGTCCTTATTCCCAAACAAAGACTACAAACATACTTGAGAGAACAGTAAACTCTAGGACAAATACTTTCAAAATAGAAAGTGTTAAACTTTGGATGACCTGTGCAAATCTGTTCAGTCTTTTTTCTTTTTCTTTCGAACTGTGAATAGTCTTTAATTAAAAAATAAAATTTGCTAATAATCTCAAAGCACAAGATGATTTTACTCAGGAGATAATTGCTGAGAAATGAGAGTTTCTGTAAAACTCTGCTTTACTTTTTGCAGAGTGTGGAAAGTGTGGAGTGGATGAAGCAGAGGGGTAGGACTGCAGACTATCACTAACCTCAATGCTAAGCTGAGGAAAGCAGGTTGGCTTCCACTTTTTCCTTATAGTCTCCACCTTTTCTTCTTTTGCTATAACTTCCACTCCATCCTCCCATCACTCTGCCCTTCTGTTATTTTTACTTATCTTCAATTTAACCTGGTCTTTATTTACTTTTTTGGCTATCCCTGCACTCTCATATTATTCCTTGGCAGAAAGCAGTGGGAACTGAGATTTCTGTATCATTGGTCCTCTTCAGTTTGTTTCCAGACCTCTTTTTGTTATCACTTCCTTTTTCTTCACTCTCCCTTTCTACAATTTTGCTGCCTCTTCTTTGAGTGGGATGAAAAGGTAAAGAAAGATGTAAAAACCTCACAGAAGCTCATGAGAATTTACTTTTCTTAGAATATGCCAGTTCTTCAAAAATTGAACAATTACACTTATAGGTCCAAATTAGCAAAAATCCAGCTGATTCATGCTTCTCAGGCCGGATTCAGGCAAGACTTTCCTGCCATGCTGTGTACCACTGTCATGGCTGCCTGTTGATTGGACCACCTCCCAGTCAGGAGTGACAGATGCTTCAGAGTCTACATCTCCTTATTCATCTACCATTTTCATGCCAACAGCTGGAACAGATGGAACACACGAGCATGGGTGTTTCCATACATGAGAACTTTAAAAATTCGGGGTCTTTTCACAAACACAATTTTAAAATACTGAGTAAGTTTATGAAGTTGTATTATTACTTTTTTAACCCTCTTCACATTGCAGACTAGCCGAGAGAGTGGAAAATGGAGTTTTCCTTCTTTATGTTCCAGTTCCCAAAGCCTCAGCAGCTTCTGATGGCCAGAAGCACTAAAACCAGCAAAAATATATGTACTTGCTGTCCACAGTTTGGCATACACTTGGGAGCAAGTAGAGGATGGAGGATGCTCCGTGCAAAGGGAATCTTTTGAAGGTACAGGTGCTACAAACCCAACAATTCTTCCAGGGCATACAAAACAAGATTTCAGAGGAATATACAGTTGCTAAAAACAGTTACTTGCTTAACATGTTTGGCAAGCCTTTCAAGGGATGAGGAAGGCAACTTGGGTTCCAGTGCCTTTTCATAAATTCAAGTTCACATCCCATGGAAGACTTGCAATGAGTTTACGTCTCTCAGATTACCACTACATGAAAATAAACAGTGAATTCAGATCAGTTTTTACATTTACTTATGGATGATAGAGCACATAAATTGGTCTGGCTCCTTCCAAGAGAAAAGAATCATGCTTCTTGCTCAATAAAATGGCAGGGAAATGTTTAATATGATTGCAACTAACTGTTAAAATCCAGGCAGCTGACAGAAGAAAAAAAATAGCATGGTTATATTGTCCCACTGCAGAGGTGTTAAATTTATAAGATAATCTCCAACACAGTGCTTGCAGCTCGTGTTTGTTCGCATAGTTCAGAGGAATGTTTTCTAATCAGCTGAAGAAGTTTACAGTGTTGTGTTGAGTTAACACCAGTTGAAATCAGGTCAGCAAGCAAGATATCCATCATGAAACAGCTGTACAGAACTTGCGTGTGTTGTGCGAGTGGCTGCTGCTTCCAGTTTGGTGATGAAATCACGGTACATATTTTTCACAATAAAAGACTTTGGCAGTCACACAAGCATGCTTTCCTGGAGTTGTAAAATCCTGATGGAGCTGCAAAATCCTGAGCAGACCTAAGCTGGAATCTGAAGTTCTAAAATTCTTCCTTATCAGAGTCCATAGCGTGTTTCACCTTTGGATTTTGCACATAACTCTCAGTGGGATGGGCAGAATTTGCCCAAGAGTAGGTAGGATTTCAAGTCTTTGGCACTGAATAAGGGAAAGAGATTTCATATTATGTGTATGAAAGTAGCCATTAACATATTTGCTATGATATATTGTACTGTGTTTAAAATGCATCTTATCAGCTCACCAACTGTTTTTCAACAACTTATTTGTGAATTTCCAGTGTGAATGTGTATCCAGAGGCTCAACCTGATAGTCTTCAAGAGCGTCAATTTTCACAGGATGTCTCTAACTAGTCACTTCTGAAAACATTGTCTCTTGCTAATTAAGTCTGGCACATTTCTGTCAGATAGGCAGGGAATGTTATTTTCCATGCTAGAGATGGGTCAATTATGGTACAGAAAAACTGTGGCTCCCTTGCAATTTAACAGCAGGGCCAAATATAGAAATGAAGAATCCTAAATAAGATCAGAAGAAAAACTAAGATCCTAAATAATGACTCTACTTACACAAGGATGAATCAAAACCATTACAAATTTTACATGTGAGGGGAAAAAAAGGAAGTATTTTCAAAATATTCAACAGTGTGACAATCAGATCATGGGCTTGATGTGTGGAGCACACCATTTAAAGCCTTTCTGTCACTGATACTGAATATTATGTTGATATTTGTCTTGTTGGGAGAACAACTTCTACCCCAAACCCACAGAAGTTTTCCAGCAAGACGTTCTCTGAATTGCTCTCTCTTGCAGAGGCAATTAGTTTAAGTAAATCTGATTTTTTTGAAATCAGACATTAAAACAAGCCTTACCAAGCTGCAATCATTTTTGGAAACTTTTGGCAAGAATTGTTTTTCACTGCTTATTTGAAATCAGAAAACAAATATTACACTCAAAGTATTGCCAGATATTTAACAATTTTTTACAATGGCACAGACTTCAGTTCTCAGGAGTGACTTCATAACATGGTGACAATGTGCCTTCTGATAGTTAGAAAACATAAAATGGTCTTATTCTGCTCTAGAGTTGGATGCTAAGAAATTATTCTGTGCTCAGTGGTAAGGCTGCTGATGCTATTGCCAGAAACCGTGTATTTTCCTGTCTTGGTGAAATGTTTTTGCTATGCTTTTGTTACTGTTAATGGTATTTAATGCAGCCTGTAATGTACTAGCTTTATCCCTGACCACAGGAAAACGTGGTTTGTACCTGAAGCTACTCACAGTCTTTGTGATTTAGACCTTATCTGCACTCGAGAGCTTTCCCAGCATAATATTTTGGTTGCCTTTTTTCTTTCAGCTGTTACTATAACACCAATAAAAACTTCAGTGTGCAGTGCAAAACAAAATCACCATAGATATGCTCCCTTTGCTATACAGGGACAACTACATGACTGAATGATGTTTTACAGGGCTGTAACAACAAGCAACGGGTTGTATTACTTTAACTACAGCGGTATATTTAAAGTGGCACAATTTTGGAGCACTGACAAAGCCTTATTTACCACTTGAGGTATAACAGCTGCATAAAAAAATATACTCCATGGATAAATCATCCCATGATGGTGGCAAAATACTGCATTTAGCAACTCTTCTGTGCCAGTAAGAGTCTCAACAAAGCTTCAGACACCTGCTAATGGAAAATAGAGAGGCTGCTTATTACCTTCAAAGTTTTTGTGATACTAAGCTTTGCATGTATCAGAAATTACTGATTTTGTTTCCCATGTGGAAATTCAAACTTTGCTGAAAAACAAAGACAAAGAATTTCCAGTGTTTTCCTGTTTTTTTTAAACAAGCTGTGATACTCAGCTTTTGTGTTCCCTAACCAAACCTGTGCTGACTATATTTCAGGAGACATTAACGTGGGAAAAAAGATTTGAGCTACACTGTCCCCATTTTTTGCCACTGAGAGACAGGGTACCTGTCACCTGCCTATTGCTTCCTGAATGTCAGGTATGTCCCGTATGCAGTCAGGTTCCCAAAATAAATAGAAACCTCCTAATGTTGTGGTAGTGTCTATCATTTGGGAACAGCTGGAGTATGAAAGGACTTGTTAATTTTCCTTTCTTTTTTTTTTCTTTTCTTTTTTTTTTTTCCAAAAATTCAAAGGGGATTTTTGGGTTTCCTGGAGGTTTAGTTTTCTTCTATATACCATCTGTCCCACCAGATAGTTACTGAAGCAGACAAAGTTTAAGAAAATACTGCCCAAGCATGGGGGTTTTTTTGAAAGCAGTTTAGACTATATTATGTTTTTCACAACACAGAAAAGTGAGCTGCAATCATGTGACACATTGGAAAACATAAGTATACTTCTTTTTTTTAACTCCTTATCTTCAGTCTATTCATTACATTTTTGTAAGTACACAGTTTTTAGGTGAGAAGGAGAAATAAGGGGATCAAATGAATAGTGCTGCCAGTTATGGAATTTCAACATCGTAGGACTCCACAGCAGGCAAGTGCATGGCAGTGGCACAAATTCCTACTGTCTGTGAACACCTTCTGTACAACTCACACAAAAGTTACCAAACCAGCAGAAGGGTTTTTTTAAAAATTTCTGATTCATTCAATATTGCTTCCAGGCCATAAACATTCCACTGATGCCCCTCTGAAAAATTCCATGTTTCTACTAAGCTGGAGTTTGGCACATGCATGTAATAGTTTCTTGAAAAGGGTCTGATTTTATTTTTAAAGCAGTTCTGAAACAAGGTAGATCTCAATGAAAGCTAGATATGTCAGATACCCACTAATGTGATTCTTTTTTTCCCTTCTTTTTTATTCCTTTTTTTTCTTTTTTTTTCTTTTTTTTTTTTTTTCTTTTTAATGGGAAAGAAATCAGGTCTCCAATAAACCCTTATTTGGTGTTTTTAAATGCTGGTCAGGACAAGACTCCTGCAGCAGTTTAAATTCCTGTAGTCCGTTCAGCCTTCTGTCTCTTGGCCGCAGCTGCCAACAAAGGGTTATTTACTGAGTGCCAGTTGTGGCAGGACATTTTGCAAGGCTGAAGGACCAAAGGGCACAGCACAACTTGCTCTGAAAAAATGCCTCATCTTAACCAAGGACCTCATGAAGCAAAAAAACCCAACAACCCAGAAACAAAAAAACAAGCAGTACTGAGGACCTTCTGCCTGACGAAGACTGAAAAATATTTTAAACCTCATTAGAAAAATAAAGTTTGCCTATTTCTCCTGTTTCATACACTGTACAGGAAAGGAACACATATGCTGTCACATTCATATTTTACGGGCTCTTTTTTTCCCCCAAACCTTCGTACCTCAGATTTGAACTTTAAACTTGTGACAGTGTTATGTTCATTAGAATAAAAATCACTTGCTATTTCCATTGCAAAGCTCCCCCCCAGAGGTTATCTTAGCTGTTTTATAAATCATATCAGGAGGAAAGCTGGCATAAAGGTTGACAGCTCACTCTAGATAATCACTTCCCCTTCTCTTAAGTGACTTTAAGGAGAAAGGAGCTTGTAGCTTGCCAGTTCAGTTTTTAGTGGTCAAGCATCCACATCTACCCACCACCAACACACTGACTAAATTAGCTTTTAAGTATTTTACTGAAATGTAGGAAAATCACAATCCTGCTCAGAAGGAGAATGAATCTCAAACATTCATCAGCTATCAAGCCATATTTTCTCCGTCCTTCCAGGGCAGAGCTCATTACACAGAATGATATGAACTCCAAAGCCCTTTGACATGGGGTCCTTGAAGGGAGGTTGGGGTTCAGATTACTGTTCATTTATCAGCTTCCTCAAGTGTTGGATTGATTAGACTAATGGCTTATAGGGGATATGATTTCAACATTAAAGTCCTGTATCGTGGAGGGAGACAAATGAAGCAGGTTAGATCTTGTAGTAAATAGAACCTACAACTCAGGGCAACAGCCTATTAACTGGAAACTTAAAGGGAATAAACAGGCACCAAAAGAATCCTGGGTCTAGGAGAAAAGGTCACCTTGTGTATTATACTTTTTCTACATACAAAAATAAAACTAAATCCTGTGCAGAGAAACTGAAGCAGTCTGGTAATGGTGCCAAATCTTCCCAGGCCGAGTTAGAAGGTGGGTGGGGGTGGGGAAAGTAAGCAAGCTATCCCTTTAACATGGCACTTGTCCATGACCTGATTGCAGACTTTTGTCAATCAATAGCAATCTTTCACTGTTTCTGTTGGACTTTGGAGCCAATGTGGTTGAAAGAGAAGGGTTCCCTATAGCAGGTAATGTGATGGGTCACAGTCAGCAGATGGAAAGCCTTTTTTGCAAGCTGGTTCTGAGAGTAGCAAATATTATGGAGGGGAAAAAACTGAGAATATTAACTTGAAACATAAGTATGATTCATCTGCTAATCACTGCATCTATCCCTGAAACTGTTGTCTCTTAGTTAAATAAGGATAATAAGAATGTCCTTTATAAAACAGATAATCCTAAAAGTGTGTATCAGTAACTAAGATATAGGGAGCTTATTTTCTCACTGTCTCATAACACAGAATCAGAAGACAAATTCAGCTTAATGCCATTAGGCAGAATAAAATCCAACCCTGAAAAAACAATACTTTTTTACTCAGTTTATAATTGGAGTTTGATATTAATTTCACTTGGAAGCCAAGAACTTGACAGATACCAAAAGAGACTGGATATTTATGAAGGCAATGAAAATTATCTATATAATTATTAATTTTGAGGAACAAATGTTAGGAAAATATGCTTAATTTTATACCTCAGATATCTGGCAGCTATAAACTGAGCAGTCTAAACTGATGAAGACAATGAGTAGTTCAATTTGGTTGTCCATAACTAAATAGCTAACTGTAGTGGTGTGGAAATAAAGGAACTTCTGAAAGTAGAACAAGACCTGAATAATAATAATGAGGCAATAACTTGCACAAAATACTACCAGTTGAAGAGATATTACACAAGACACTACACACTGAAGTTGTTACTAATTCTCAGTCTTCCTATTAAGCTGATCTTAGCTTGTACAACACCCCCAGGAACCAGATGAACCTTGTTATCTGGTACACCCTGGTAGTTCCAGAACTTGGCAGCCTTTTTACATTGATGGAAGATATAATATTTAAGTATTACACAATTATTTACACACATAAAAGGACAAAGGACTACATGAGACACCACCCAGTAAAGTGGATCAGAGTTGAAGGCGTGTTTGCAGGAAGGTGGGAGGACACATAGCATCTCCCATTACCAGATCCTTGCTATGTGGTTCCAGGTCTTTATTTTCCAGACCTGTCAGGTTCCTTCAAGTCCACATAAAGGAGATGTTGTAAAATGCATAGATTCCTAGTCTGGTGCAAAACCACTGAGTAATGTTTACCTGATTTTTTGACATGAGGAATTTGCAGTAGCAGAGCTGGGTGTGCACTTGCTGTTGAGCAGATCTGTGCCTAGTTCTCACCTGTCACTGCTTCAATGCCAAGAAACAGAACTGGGAGGCAACTGAAAAAATCAATATTGTGTTTTCTCTAAAGGAAACAAAGAGGCAAGGAAATTCTGAACCAAAGTCTCTGTGTTGTGTCTTCCACCTGACTTCATGCTTCCTGAATGCAAATTCTTGGAAATGAAACATGGGAACCATTAAAAAAGAGGCAATGATTTGAGGGAAGAAGGACCATATTTGACTTCTAGTGAAACTACCTTATGAAGGAAAGTAGTTAGAACTGGCTTCTTTTTTCATGTAGCCATTAACTTCTTTAATGAGAATCTGATGGAACAAAGATGCAGCTATTCCAGAGCCTGGCCGAGCACTGTTATTGCAGTTACAACTAAAGTGTGCTTTTAACTTTGCAGCTTGTGATGAAAGGAAGTTGTTGCATCAGTGGGAGTTCCTGGCAATACTCAGATTTCCAAAGATGAGCTTGCCTTTGGTAATCTCACAGAAAAAGAAACAGTGCAATGTGGCTGGGTGCCTAGGTCAGCGAGAAGCTTAGGACACAAAATAAGAATCAATAGGGTCCATTGTCTCCAGCAGCACAAGTGACATAAAGCGTCTTTCAAGCAGCCAGCAGTATTCTTCCCCCACTGGGAAACCAGCTTCTCCCTCTTTTTGCTGGTCAGAGATGTGAGTAGGCTGGGGTGGTACTCACTCTTCCCATGCACCTCCCTGGCAGTTTCTAAGAGCATAGCTTCATTTCAGCATGTACACTGAGAGACAGAAAGACCATTCATGGGTACTAGTAACAGTTTGGGAGAAGAAATGCCTGGGACAGCCTTTTGGGGGGCAGGAGATGTCTGTTTCAACAAGAATTAAATATCAGTGCATCTAGAAGCCTATTTCCATTTTGCCTTTGATTTGGACACTGGAGATAATCTTACTCTTATAAAGATGTAGTTTCTTCAGAATGCTTTCTGAGAGCATCAACGTGTGCTGTGGGATGAAGATATTGCCTTGTTTACTCCAGACTCACCTTAACCCCCCGATTTTACAGTCTTTTTGCATTTTGCTGTTATAGATGCCAAGCCATTTGTATACCTACCCTGTTGTACTAAACTGAAATTATTAAATTAAGTGATTATGAATTTGGCTGTATTTCATTGCTTCTTGAATGTGGACAGTTCAATACAATTTCTAACCTGCACATATTTGCTGCCTGGGGGCTGTGAGTCATGTTTGCTTTAAAAGAGGCAGCACTCACAGACTGTCATTCACCTGGGTTATTAGAAACAGAGCACTTTAAGAATTACTCTGCCACCTCCTCACCTCTAAATATAGCTGGTGTGTGTGGGTCTTAAGCAATTTAGCTAGTCTGACAAAAGGTCTCATTCCAAATAATCAATTAAAAATCCATCATTTTAAGAACTATGTGGGCCTCGGGCCAAATGCATCTTGAACGTAATACCTTTGACTGTTTAATGCTAATATTAATTATTTGTATTACAGCTTTAGTTTGGAACTCAGAATGAAATTTCTTTGCACTAGCAAAGTCCTGTTCCAAAGAGTGAACTATTTAAGTGGGCATGATGGACAAAGAGCAGCAGCAGAAAATCATCATTATTCCCTGCTTCACAGATGGCAAACTGAAAGACAGATTCAATGACCTGCCAAGGGTCACATAGGAAAAAGAGTAATTCATAAATCCCAGTACAAGGTCTTAAGCCATGAGATTTCCTCTCATTCTTTAATCAATAATAAAACCCCACAGAGGTCTAAGAATCTAATATCTGTAAAACTGCTCCAAGGTCTATAGGCATGATACAATTAATTTCCATTAACAGCAATGTTAGGTAAGGGCACTCGATACTGACCAGAAAAGTAGGCCTTGCAGACTTTGCAGGTTTTAAATATTGTTTTAATATAGAATATAACAATCAAAGATAGTCTAATTAAAATAAAAACAAGGGGAAACAGTTGCCAACCCTTTACCCACACAAAAATTAAAGGAACTGATTCAGGAAGTAAACCAATGTTTAAAAAAAAAATCAGGTCTACAAAAAGCAAAGGCTGTGAGTGAAAATATTTATAATGGATTTTCCCTTTTTGAACGAGAGTTATGTTTCTCAGTGTTATGTGTGTTGTTGGCTTGACCTTTAGGGCTGTAGTCAGCTGCATTTTTTAACTCTCTCCTCCCCTAACAGCACAAATGATTACCAAGAGAAATTCTCACAGATTCACCTGCCTGAAGGACTTGGATTTCAGGAAAAACATAAGTATTAAAGAACTTTCAACATGATCACAAGAACTCAGCCTCACTGAGTTGCATAAGACAACACCTGCATGTTGCAAGGAAGTGGATAAGCACTGTGGGAAAAGTTCAACTCACCCAGTGCCCATAAGGCCAACACAAGGAGCTTCTATAAGTACCTGAACTTCTTCTACACAAATCCCTCTGTAGTTTCTTTCATGTATTTCCACAAATGGAACAGGAATCTTCACTAGTTGTGCAGTACAAAATCAGGCCTTAGCATGTATAACATTTGAATCTTCCCATCAGCATTTCTTGTTGTTGCTTGTTAAACCAGTATAAAAAATAAATTTAAAAAAATAAAACTGCTCCAATAAGCCTGAATGTTACAATGAGATATGGTCATATCTAAATTTTTCACAATATACACATTGTTAACATAAATGCAATTGCACAGTTAAAAATATATATCCACTTTTAGGTGTTGTGACAGGTTTGACTTTTATTTTATGCTTTTGAAGCATATAGCTAAACTGGAACATGTAGTTACTGTTTCAGTTAAAACATCAAATAGCACCACTTATGTTATTTTTAATACAGCACTGATACATTTATAGCACTGATACCACCAAAAAAGTGGAGAAATTGAACCACATTTTTACAATCTGTCCTAATCCTCTAACATTCCCAATAGGTAAATCAAACTGACAAAAGACTCTAAGAAAACCCCTGGCTAGTACATTTTATCCACCACTCATTCTGCAGAAAGACATTACAATACTATACTATTTTCCTTCCTTCCAGTATTACAATGAATTTTGATTCTGTAGGGAATTTACACAGGGAGCCACCCAGTATTCTTTGTTAAAACTATTGCACAACGGTGCAGAAGTGAAAAATTAAGTTTGCTGCTTTATCAGAGATGCCAAGTTTACTGGCTGTCACGGACTTACTAGATGGAAACTTTGTCCCATCAGTGTTTATTCTGGTAAGTTATCGTCAGCTGTTGTAGGGTAAAGTTCTTGGATAATATATGCCATTGCCATCACTCTTTGCACTTGTGAGAGGTAAGGCAGATAGGCCCTACTCATTCAACACCCACTGTATGAATCTTCTTTTTCAGAAGAGTAAGGTTATAGGAGGTACCACTACTTGTGACTGGGCTTTTTTCAAAAGCTTAAAAATAATTGAAATCCTCGTGAGCCACTCAAGCTGAGTGTGAGCCATATCCCACAAGACAATAAAAAAAAGAATCTGTTGGCTTCAATAGGATTTGGATCAGGTCTACTGCAGTGGAAGAAGCAAATCAGCTACTCTTATTTCTGCAAGAATGGTAGCCAAAGGACTTGAATTCAAGTGAATTAGTATCAGCCCACTTAGAAATAGTTATATTTCATGTTTTTCTGAATGTTTCATAAAAGGTCATGAAACTTTCTAGGTGGCTTGTTTATTCAATACAATTTAGTAAAGGAAGGGAGCTTGTTCTGATGTTCATGGAATTAATGGAATGTCCATGGAGTTTAACAGGACCTGCTGTGGAAGGCCAGTAGCAGGAAGATTGCATTCAGGAAAATCAGGCCACTGTAATGTGCACTCGACCTCCCTTATGTAGCATTAAGATCAGTTTATCTGCCCTGTCACAGGAAGAGTAGAGGGAACACTGAGTGGTAAGAAGGAGTCCCTGAACTCAAAAGTAGAGTGGGCACAATTTCAGAGAGGTTTCTCAGAGGCTGAAAATGAGATGGTGCACCTGAAAATTCAGAATTAAATGATGTAATGAAGTAATATAATTGAAAAAATTTAAAGAAAATATGAACTAAGAGTAATGGTGAAAATATACATAATCTAAGAATATGGGGCTAGAATCTGCCCTTGTCTTAGAAGGTTATGTAGGGTAGATAAGGGGGTTCACTTATGCTGCTGAACAGCAGTTTGCTTTGACTGCTGTAGATGGGGAAGGCAATAAAGTGTCTGAATGCATCACTCAGTGGAGTGTTAACGGCTGAAAAAACAATAAAGGGATGGTAAAAAATTACACCCCCAAACCAGGGATAGTCACATAACTCTGTTAAAATTTAATTAAATACCTGCTAAGAAGTTAAGGGGAAATGCTATAGTCTTGCCTAGGAGGAACAGGCAGTTCCAGCACAAGGAAGGACATGACTGGACCCTGAGATCAGCTCAGTTGGTTAGAGCATGGTGCTAAGAATGCCAAGGTTGTGGGTTTGATCCCTATAGGGGGCAATTCACTGAGGAGCTGGACTTGATGATCCTTGTGGGTCCCTTCCAGCTCACACTATTCTGTGATTCTGGTTTTGGCAGACTTCATATCACAGTCTGAATGATCAAAAGCTACTGCAAACAGAGACATTTATGAAGCCCATGAGCATGTTTTCCAGGGCAATAGGACATGGACTAGGAGGTAGGACGTGTCAGGTACCTCTGTTTTCTTCTCTTCTTTGGATACAGTCAACCACATTTCTCCAACTCTCTTCAACATGCAAGCCCATGAAAATCCCTTACTCAGCTTCAAAAGAAAGTATTTTTTCCTTTACAAAGACAGTGCTACCATTAGAGGCCAATAGTGCCTTTCACAAATAGGCACCTCTGTGGAAATTAGAACGGGGTGAAAAGCAGCAAGGGCTCAATTCCCAATAGCCTTGGTGTAGCCACCAGGGAAGGAAGTCAATCTTCCATGGAAAGGGGCAAAATCCTGAAGTCCTCAAAGAGAGAAGATGATTTTTTTTTAGGAACACTTACTCATTCTCTCTTGCTGTGCAGCTCCTACACCCATTCTATACATGTATATATATATTGATGATTCACTATACCTACCGTCAAGGACACATTTTCCCCTCCACTTCAGTACACCCAAATACATAGTAAAATGCCTTCAGCAATATGAGAGGGGCTCATTCCTGCTGAAAGAAGGCAAGGTTACTGCTTTCCATGCCTCTCATGTAAGGAGCCACATACACAGTTTTTCATGGCTTGGAAAAGCAGCAGGTTTTGCTCCATAAGGAAGTGACCTGCCCCAGATCTGTACCATTTCACATTGTGATGACTTCTCTCCTACTCTGAATTGAACACTCCTGGTCAGAGTGCTGGAGATGGGAGGAGAAAAGAGGTGAATTCAAGGTCTTTCCCTGCTGCACGGCAGCAAAAGGCTCTGTTCTTCCTGCTTGCCTTTGCCCCAGACAAGGCCCGTGGATCCTTGCTCTGCAGAAGGGCACGGTGGAGTATTTCAGAGCTCCCATGTGCAGCGCACACAGGTAAGAAAAACCTGGCCTAAATGTGAAAAGACAGATTGCAGTGAAGAAAAAACAACAACACAACAAAAACTTGCACAGCTACCAGAATTATGTTATTGAGGGTGCTATTTGTCATCCTCTGTATAATAGAGCATACATTTTGAAACAGGCTGGCAATTCCATTTCATTCACTCTTCTCTTTCCTATTCCACAAGTGTCATTGAAGGTAAGCAGCAAAGTCACCCTCTTCATGAATTTCTCAAACTGAAATGCTCTCCTGAGGATTGTTATCCTGCTTCTATGTGATCTAGTCTGGAAGCCTGCATGTACCAAATTAAAGAGAACTCTATGAATCACAGCTGAGAGTCTTGGTACTGAGATATATAATGAGCACAAGAGCACGTTAGGTCCAGTCCTGCTCCCACGGAAATGAGCAGCAAGGGTCTGATTCTGATTTTGCTGATCCAGCTATAAATCAAGAGCAACTTCACTGAAGCAACATCAGTAAAAAGTGAAAAAACAGTCTTTCAGCCACTAAATTCCCAGCATATTGTGCACTGTATTTAGTACCAAACATTGTCCCAGCTTGACTTTGCCTGCATAGTCATTCTGGGAGAGAATGTTCATTCTGGTGAGGAAATGTTCAAAGTGTGTCTTAAGAGAAAAGTGGTTATGATACAGCAGAGCAATGGGTTAGCAGAGCCTATTGAGCCCCCACCAACTGCACAAATTAAAAAAACAGGGAGCCTTCTCAGAGTCTGAACTAAGCAAGAGTACTTCTCTCCCCCTGCTGTACTGTCAGATACTCCTGAGTCCTGACCTGAAGGCCAGATGACCAGATTCCATAAAATTTTATGTGTTTATGAGCACTCTTTATTCAAGCTAAATAGACAGTGCAGCTGAATATCCCTTTTTATTGTGAGACTTAAACCAACAGAGCTAAGCCGCAACGTGTTATATCAGCCAAAAGATTTTTACCAGCACAAGTTAGAAAGGCAATGGCAAGCAAATTAATTAGTTGCAACAGAGTGTTACAGAAACACTGGTTATCATGGCTTGGATGTGAAATAAAAAGAAATGATATTTTTGTTAAGGCATAGCATTCCTCAGAATGGCAAGACTGAAGCTATGAGAAAGAAAATTGCCCATATTTACCAGAGGAATGTATGATTTTGTGATGTTCTTTGTAAATGGGATTGCACCAAAGAACATCATCACTACTGGAGAGAATAATTGCATCCCTATCTTCTCAGCTCTTTAACTTTTTAACGAGAATTGCCTGGCAAAGTGAGTGTTACTGGGTAACAACTCTGCCCAAAGAGGATTTGTGTTTGAGTAGTGACTGAGTATATATTTGTAACCTATTATTACAGGGTGTTATATGGACAACAAAATGAAAAACGGTCCTTGTCCCAATCAACTTTTAAATGAATTACACAACTCCTTTTTCTACAAGCTAAAAGATGGAGTAAGATGCAGACTCTTGTCTTGCTGCTGTGGTTTGTTTGTTTTTATTTCACATCCCAGGGCTTTAGGGAGCGAGTCTCTGCTAAGTATTTCTGCAGCTGTTCAAAAGCAATCTGATTGTACAATACAGTATCTGAATAATTGTCTCGGGTGACTATTAAAGTCTGCTACTGCACCATAAAACCACAAGGAATAATCTTGCACCGCAGCAGAAAATATCTGACAGCCAACCCTGCAGAGTGTCGTTCCTGTTAGGAGAGAGCTACTGCAACTGAGTGAAGATTCAGGAAGACAGAAAGAGCATGGGGCAGGCTCTGGACCTTAAATTGTTTCTTTCCTTGCTGACTAAGCAAAAGCTGCTGATTGTTAAATATTGAATTGTCTGTATTCAGCCCTGGCCAGCTGAAGTCAATGGACATACACTGAGGAAGACCTTAACCCATTACATGTGAAATGTTTGTCTTCTCCTTTCCCCCTCTGTCACTCCTTATGGCCTTTTATGTACTGCAGTAAAGGAACCCCTTTAAAGCCTAAAGTGTGGTAATGCAGTTTAATTGTGGTTGGTTGGCCTATTGGGGATAAAATGTGTTGGTTCCAAGTAATTTTGCTGACTCTAAACTTGGCTCTGTATAGAAAGCTGGAGGAGGGGAGATTACTAATAAAAATAGCTGTGCTACCTGGGGAAGCTCTGCATACTATAAAGGTACTGTTTGAGTAGACCCTATAATTGCAGATAATTGATTTTTTTAAACAATTATGTTTGCCTCACACTGAGTATACAGTCTGCCTCCTAACCCTTACATAAGAACAACTCACACACAAATGTAACTCCCAGACAGGCACACTTTGGGCACCCTTTCCTCACTTGGCAGAATATACTCTGCATTCATTACACAACTTCTCTCACTCTGTGAGTTGGAGACAGCTGAATTGGTGAAGGCAGAAAACTCCTGCCTGCATTTCCCACAGGGTCAAAACAGGCTTCCAGAAGCTGGGGGACCCTGTTTCCACTCTCCACATCCTCTGATGCAATCCTTCTGCTGAACCCCACGCACAGTCCTACCATCAGATTGGTTATACTTGCCTGTCTGCAGGACAGGTGATTACTACTGATCAATATCTTGCTTACAGTGAACACTTAAGTTAGTTCTTTCAGATGGTTACTCCTCAAAAATAACCACCTTGACAGGAGTACCCCCTTCCTTCCCTACCTTCAGCTCTTCTAATCATCACTAAACTGCCAGGCAGAAGTTGCTCTATTAGTTAACATGGTTCACATCCCATCAGTGACATATATATACAAAGTGTTAAGAAACTCTAATTTGAATGGCTAATAATGTGTGCCAGGACCATTTAGCCTACGGACATTCAACTGATATGCATCCAGTTAAGATTAGCAGTGACTGAAGGTCATAGAGCGATTTAGTACCCTCACAATAAAATGGGCTTGCTTCAGTCCACAGGGCCTGGCTCTTTCACTGCCTTAAGTAATACATACATCTATATGAGTATAAAA
Source organism: Myiotriccus ornatus (assembly GCA_036023395.1). NCBI lineage: Eukaryota > Metazoa > Chordata > Aves > Passeriformes > Tyrannidae > Myiotriccus > Myiotriccus ornatus. The sequence continues at coordinate 69,833,435 of JAYRBT010000042.1, forward strand.
GCTCACTGTATGATTTGGGAGAAGTTCAGAAAACAACTTTGTCTACAGACACATCAGGTCTGTCTGTTATCTCTTGTCTGTTGAGATAACTCGGCAACCTCTTGCTGGATGCCTTTTATTATCTCTGTCTTCTCAGTAGCTTCACTTCAAGTGAGTGTAAGTCTTCTGTGTGCATTTGGAGAGGCACTGTGGCAAGAAATCTTCCAGTTTGGTCTCCAGCTATAGAATTTCCTTGTGTTTCTAGAGCAGAGCAGTAGTACAAGTAAAACCTACTGGACTTTTATATCATTACATTATCTTATGATATTAATTATCAAAACCTCAACATCTTAAAAATCCCTTTCTGAGTTGTTCCTCAACTGGGACATCAGGCTGGTAGGGCAACAGATAATTTTCCTGTGTTGGAGTACTGCTTATGATATGTATGTACTTGACTTTTGATCTGAAAGACTAAGGATAACCTTACTAGTTGTCTCTTTAAATGACCAGTAAATGAGCTTTGTGGGATTTCTGCATAATGTACAAATTATGTATAACTGGGCATATAATCAGCAGATACGACCACTCCTGTGTTTTGTGGAGATTGTATCCTTTTCTCTCACTGCTTGTTGGTCACTAACCCCTGTGACTGCTCACTTAAATCATAAGCTATTGTTTCTATCTCACAAAGGAGCATCTGGAACTCTGAAAAAAAAAAAAAAGTCAAACTGTGATACTGAGAACTGTTGTCCTCTTAACAATGGCACGAATACAAGCAGTGGATAGATGAACACTGCTCTTTTGGAGTTAGAAGCTCAACCAAAAGGCAGCTTATGCTAGAGAAGCTGTTGCTGAGTTGTACCCAGCAGAGAGCGTTCCCGACTGAAGAAAGATACTTTCTTGCTGTTTTTAAAGCAGTTCCTCAGAGAAACCAGGCAGCAGCTTGAGATCTTCTGAAGCAGAAGTATGTGGGTCCCAGCGAAATTACACAGGTGTCAACACTTGTTATAGTGAAAGTTCTCCCAAACCAGAACATGTAGGTTTTAATGGAGTAGCACAAAAACTGACTCTGGTCCATTATACTAAACATTCCATTTGGCATTTAAACAGTACTTCAGATTTTGAGATAAAATATGGACTGAATATTAGTGTTCATGATTTGTTTTTCTCTGCAAAGCACTGGTTTATTTCACGCAGGAGGCATAATTTGTCAATTTTACTTGAAGAAAGTACTAATTTATATTATCAAGGGGATGGTGAGCAAGACCTTGAGGTATGGTGAAAAAGTACTATCAGTGCCTTGTTTACCACTCTAATTATGGTGAATAAATGGAGCCAGGGAAGGAGACAGGACGGAACAAGGCTGATCAATATATACCTCTCCCTTGCTCTCCCTGCAGTTAAAATAGAATAATTGCACTTATCTGGCCTTCTTGGGGAGTATCTATTTCTTACTGGAGGTTAAATGAAAAACTCTTTTTATTCCTACTTTTATGCTGACCCTAAACTCGTGTCCTGATTCTACTGTCTCTGGCTATATATGGATAGTTCTTCAAGTCGATGGGAAAATTGTCATGAAAAAGGGTTGCTCACATGAATGAGGTTTGCAAGATCAAGCCCTTCATGATCAGTATAACCCTGGGCATTGGGCTGATATGGCATCTCTGATTTACAAGAGTAATCCCATTAATATCCAAGGGACAATTCATATGAGTAAGGACTGTAAGAATGGGCCCCTCAGGAGCAACTATCACCACACTTAGATCACAGCAGTTTTCAAATGTTCTACAGGCACTTTATGCTGCTAGTGAACTTTGAGAAGGAAATAGACCTTGAGCACAAGTTAATTTCTGCTTTACTGACTATGGGCCCACTTTGCACTCTTCTTATATTTCTTTTTATATTTGTCTATCTTTTTTATTTTTCTTTTTCCCTATTTTTTTTTTAATTTTCTTTCTTTCCTCCTTTCCTCCTTCCCCCCCTCCTTCTGACTTCTTCCCTTCCTCATATCTTCTTACCTGCACCTTCCTCAGAATCAGGTGAATTCAAAGAGGGTAGGAAAAAAATAACAAGATGTTGGCCTCAAAATTCAAAGACTGAGAGTACAGCAGCTTTCCTAATTTCACATAAATCTATCTGAATTTCCATAATCTGTAAAACTGGAATGTGAAATCCAAAGAAAAGCATGAAATTTGTAGAATTTCTAGCTATGTTTCTGCTTCTTTTTATATTCTACCTACAACTAATGAAAATAACCTTTCTCCTGGTTTTCCAGTGTTTCCAGGTGTAGTTCTGAGAACTGTGTATAAATCAATTACCAGCTTTTCTTCTCAAGTATAATAATCTGTATTTAGTTTAACTGTTAATAGGTTTATCTGCTTTTTCATCTGACTTCAGATATGGATTAAAATGTCAAACAAACAAAAAGGTGGTAATAGAAGATAATTACAGTTTTCTTTCAGTAGCATTAATCACACCATGTGATTATGATATGTGTTAGGTGTTGTAAAAAAGTTATGAAGATACACTTCCTGCCTTGAAGTAAGTTATGAGCTGCAGAAATGCTTCCATGGTGTTTGAAATGGAAATCCACTCCCTGGGATGGACCCATGCTCATGTGAATTGTTTTGTTGACTTCAGCAGAAATACTGTTTGCTGTGTCCTTAGTGAGAACAAAGGCTGTTGAACCCGAATTCTATCAACATTTAAAACCAGACCTGATACTACAATTTCTGCTCAGACAGGATTTGTTGTGTTTTGTGTTTCATAAGAAGAGTCATGCAGGTATTTAACGTAATATGAAGCACAGAAGTTAACACCAATGAATGCTGAACACATGCACCTAAGCTTAGGTTTTTTTTCATAAAGATGCAGCTTTAAAAATTGTCTCCCTTTCTGCCTCTGTACACATCTTTAGGATTATTTCTGAAACCTTTACTGGACACCTGAGTACATGCACCTCTATCTTCTTCAGTCCAGTTTACCATGAGCTGCTTAGTCAAAAGCATTGCTCCAGTTATGAGGAGGAGTGGTGTGGGAGTAGCATGAGAAACATAATAGCATTCTGAGGAAGCAGAGGGAAGTTCAGACATCAGGATTCCTCCTGTCATCACATTCTAGGAAACCGGTAGGCAAAGCCTGTGGCCAGCTGTGAGGTTCCTTTATTTTCTGTTACACTTTGCACAGCAACACGGTGCTGGTGGAACAGCACTGACGGCTTGGCAGTGCAAGCATTTTTAAATGTTTTTCCTTTGGTAAAAGGCCAGACCCACCAGAGCAAAGCAGGGGCCGAAGTGCTGATGTTTTAGGTGCTTCACACAGTCTTTAGGTAAGCTTGGGAGTTTGCACAATCGCTGCACGTGGCGTGTCACCACCCACTCCCGGCTGGGCCACAGCGTTCGGCTTCCCCTGCCTCTAAGCCCAAGGGTGTTCGGACAGGAGGGCTTTACGTTGCTTCCTTTTCCTGGTTTTTCTTCTTTTCCTCCCAGGTACTGTTCGCAGGGGTCTCGGCCTGATCTGCCCCCTGACCACCCCGGCCCCTCAGCGCCCTGCGGGCACAGCGCGGGGGCAGCGGCCACGGCGGCCGGGCCGGGACCCGCCCCGCGGCCTGCGGGGCGAGGCGGGGCCGGGCCGGGGCGGTGGGAGGCAGAGGCCGGGCGGGAGCCGCGGGAGCAGAGGGGTCGGATCGCAGCGGGACGGGCGAGGTGTGTGGGCGCTGCTCGGGGGCGGCTGCCGGGGCCGCTGCCCATCGGCGCCATCGGGGAGCGGACCCTCCGGGGGTGCGGGGAGGGGGCGTCGGGCGGACCCGCTGCCCGCGGCGGGGGCATCTCCCCTTGGGGCCGGGGCTGCTTCGGAAGCGGAGCCTGGAGCGGGAGCGCTTGGAGAGGCCGCGTTTTAAACGCACACGATCGATCCGCTGCTGTCGCTGCCCGCGGGACACGCGTGGCGGGAGCGGCTGAGGGGCCTGCGCCCCCCGCCCTCCCGACCCGCCACGCGCGGTCGATTGTGCCAGAGCGCTACATTATTGTAATTGTTATTATTATTATTACCCGGGTAGATCAAGCTGTTTGTAATCTTGCTGAGCATATCTCCTGAAGCCCTGTGCTGGTTCAGAATGTGGGGGTTATTTTTGCATTTCTGCTCGTGTTGGAATCACGGGTTCTCCGCTCTGCTTTCGTTTTGTATCGAAGGCGCTCGGAGAGGCCAGCCCTGCAGCCAGGGAATGTGGGTAAACGTGGTGTAGTTCAGAGATGCTGGTGAACAGTTTCTCATGGCCTTGCATTATTGTGGGATGGCTTTTCGGCATAGCTTTAACATCCAGTAAGGAAAAATGCTCTGACGCCACGGATTTACTTTCCTTTTGTTGTGTGAAACTGTGTGCGCTTTCTGCTGTGATAAGTTAAAAGTTACAGTTTCTATTGGGGTTTATCTTGTGAAAGGTGCTGTAATGTGAGAAGAGAGAGTTACACTGTATTTCCCATCGTCCCTAGACCCTGTGAAAGGCCCGGTGACCCAAGCATCGTTTTAGAAAGGGAGAAAGAGGGAACAAAATCCCATTAGCACAGCAGACAGGTCCTGGCAAGGCTAGATTTGTTTTCTCTGAGCAAACTGCTGCTTACCTCCATCCTGCCCACTTTCTCACCCAGGACGTGCCTTTAGAGCAAGTCTTCTAGTGCTCTGTGCTCATCTAGTTTCCCTTGTTTGGCAATAGCTGTCAGTGACTGTGCTAAAAGCAATATGAGAGATTGTTAGAACTGTAATCAATTTAATATTAACCTTTTTATTCCTATTGTTAAAACTATGTCCCAGGAAAGAAGTTAACTATAACAAAAAGTTAATTTATTTTTGTCTCCAGTGAAGCTAAGACATACTAGTTTTATGGATTCCTAGTCACTAAATGCATGGTTAAAACACTTGGTGAGGCAAAAGCCTTGTTCCGCGCAGAGAAAAAAATTAATATGCAAGGGGACATGCTTTTCTTTTTATGTGGTCCTCATCACTTCTTAACTTTATGGTGTTGATAAAAGGTACTGCTTCCATGGGAATGTGGGTTTGGTATGGCCTCATTGGAAAGACACTTCATTAGCTTAAACCTCCCATGATAAAGGCAGAAATAGTTCCCTCCTTTTTGTCATTACAACTTAATCTTTGCCTGTGAATCATGCTAAAAGCAATTTTTAAGAATAGGGTCTTAAAGGAGAAAAATGCATTTTTAACTCAGTAATTTTAATTTTTTGATTACAAGTTATTGTTGGGTAGGAAGATACTGGTTAGTTTGAAAACTGAAGTGCAATTATAATTGTGATTTTTTTTTTTTTTTAAAGGTTAGGCAATACTAATTTTCCTCTTCACATACTGTAGAATTCATAGTATTGTCACACACTCAATCCTGGTAACTGCTTAAGGAAATTAACTAGTTCAAATGAATTGGTGTAAAATTGTTCTAATTGCTTGTGTTATTTCAAAATTATACTAATTTCTGTCTTAAATATTGTTTATGCAATTACGTTAAATAGTCTGGTGGTTTGTACTTTGACAGTTTACTAAGCAGTTATAATGGAAGCAAAATATTAAATAATCCTAAAGTTTTATATTATGCCATTGTGAAAATAAACAGAGGAAAATTGTTTGAAAAGAAACTTTCCATAGTGGCAAAATTGTGCTGCCATTGCTGTGATGCCAAAAACAAGGCCATTCTGACAATGTTGTTGTCAGAACTTTGGATTGCAATGATGTTATCCTAACTAATGTTTTTTAAAGGTCGTCTGTGAGAAGTGGAGAAATGGCTAAATCGATGCAGTTAATTGACAATGAAGTCTTCCGGGCTTATGCCACTTACACAGCTATTGTTCTTCTGAAAATGATGCTGATGAGTCTTGTAACAGCATACTACAGGATCACAAGAAAGGTAGGAGTTTGGGAATATTGTGTGGTAGAATAAATTGAAATTTGTGTTGAAATACAGAAATATCACGTGTTTCTTTTCAGCTTTCAAAGCTGCTGCTATTCATTGTTTTCCTCCTTCTAAAGATATTCTGAGTTTGGCATGCTGGTGTCCTGTTGGTCTCAAATGGATAATATCTTTAACCTAATTATGAGATAATTATGAGACTGTATCTTATAATTGTATTTGACTAACCCTACTCTTGTGAAATATTTCTGTTATTTTTAAATAAAAGCTTTTCATATCTGTAATTCCCACTCTGTTCTGCAGAAAGCTCGTGTCCAGGGTGTCCAATTTATAAAGCAAATAAAGGGTGATAAGGAGCCATATGACATGAATAACCAACTACTGGTGTCAGAAGAGGGTGTAGATTTTTATGCAACTATAACCCTTTAATCCAGTAATTCTAAAGCTTTCTGTGCTCCGTAGTTGTTTTAGCCTTCCCATTGCAGGTAGGTCATTATCTAAAAAACCTGAAATTGTTTCTAGCATAAGAGGCAGGCTGAAAATTTACATAGATTGATGTGTAGGTTAGATAAGAACATGAAACATCCACTGAGCTTTACTAAATATTGCAGAAGATAATCTATCTTAGAATAGAATGTTTATGGGAAGCATAGGTCACTGTTGGAAACACTTGGTCTTGGGCTGAAAGAGCCCTGAGTTTGCCTCATATGTCTGTTCTTGTGAGATCTGCTTCTGCAATATGTTGTGTGGTTCAAGGATTTTGTTGCAGTCCTTTTACTGAAATGCTGCTTTTTGTTCTTCCTGGTTGCAAGAAAACCCAGCTTGAACTGCTCTGTTGTTCATGAGTTCCTGAAAGCACAGCATTTGAGCTGCTGCTGGTTTTTAATGGCTCCTGAGGTCTTTGGTGCAGGTGAAGATTTTGTAGAGCACACAGCCCGTCCTGTATGTTCAAAATAGAAGCCATATGTTTGTGTCATAACCTTGATTCCTTCTGCTCTTCCAGGAGCACATCAGCTGTAGTGGACCTATGTGTGGATCCAGTGGAGTCCTATATTAATGCTCATATCGTGTTGTGATCCATGTGTGTGCAGGTTACAACAGGACCTTTATCAATTTGGAATGTTTGTTTTCTTAGGACAGTAATATTACAAACAGAAAAAATAGTACTAATAATTTTCTGTTTAATATAAAAAAGTCTTTTAAATGCTTAGAAAAAATGGAAGAAAGCAGTTAGATTAAATGTTGTTTTCAAGTAGTGTTTTGCAGTATTTGGGAATAATAATGGGTCATATAAGTGGAAGAATTTGTACCTAAGAGGAAAGAGAGAAACTTACTTGCTCATAAATGAGGTTGGGAGTAAGATTCTTGAAGGCTATTGCTGTATAAACTTCGGAAGATAATTTGTCAAGAATGGTGAAAAACAGACTTGAGTGGTACAGACCTTCTACCTTCCAAGTGCCTATGTTCCTTCAGCCCACTGGCTTGTCCCATCTTACAAGAAGGCTTTATCTACATACATAAATTACATTATATTAACTTGTCAGCATGCAAGCTATGTACAGGCTGTGCTTAAGAAAGCAGTGATGCAGTGAGTGTTATGTTATTCTCTGTGCATTTAACCTAAGGTAAGTTATGTGAGGTTATAGAGGCATTGGTTAAAAGAGTGGCCTTTACAGAAAGCTGCCTTGACTGGATAAAACATTTTGGCTTTTAATGTCTTTTGTGTGCTTCTGTTTGGAACAGGCATTTGTGAACCCAGAAGATACAGCATCGTTTGGAAAAGGTGACAGTGCTAAGAAATACCTGAGGGCTGATCCAGATGTTGAACGTGTACGCAGGTATTGCAGAGGAATCTTTAAAAGTTGTTTTAAGTAGCAGAATAATACTAAACCAAGGAATTAGTTTCACTCTGTTCTGTCTGGCAAGCCTGTGGGTGTTTTATATTGCTTTATGTAGTAATCTAATACATTAATTAATTTAAATGAACAAACCATTCCACATTCAAGTTGTCAATATGTGTACTAAAAATGATAAGCCATTGTCTGGTTCTAATAACTAACTCTTGGATAGTGTCCTGTATGCATGGGGGAAGGGGTGAGAAGATTATAAAATATGACCATAAGTTGATTTAATACGAAGCAGTGTCCATTCAGGGTAAATCAGCTTTCTATCTTAATTTGAACACTGGTTGGGATAGTTACATTTTTTCCTAAAGTGTAAAGGAAATAACAGGAGAAGGAGGAGTAAAATTATGTTCAAGCCATGGAACTTCAGAGTTGTAATGAGAGCTTTAAACTGGCAGATTGTACAGAGTGGGAGTCAGAGCCTGTGCTCTTTCTGCAAGATTAAATCAAGGTCACTCACTCAGGTGTACAGGAGAGTTGACCAGCTCTCAGTAGGATGGCAGTGTGCAACCTGCATTGTATGTATTTTCTTTTGTAAGATCTGTGGCAGAATGTAAACTGTATTTCAGTGTGTTAAATATTGCAGCTTATTTAATTTTATTCAGCTGATGGCAAAATTTTCTACTGCCAAAATCTCAGCTTTTGAGATGTTTGATACACCTGTGCTAGCAAGGAAATGGAGTGCTTTCCATATGATAATTCCTTAATGAAGCTAAGTTTATTTTTATAGTAAAAACTTGAACGTGAATGAACTCTTCTCATTTAAACGACCAGTAGGGAAGATCTTGAAGGTATATACCAGCTCTGATTTAAGAACTGCATCCTTGCAAATGATGACTGTGGTTTCATGAAATATATTTCTGTATGTCTCTTATGGATTAAAATCTCTAAAAGAAGAGTCTAATCACAGTGGGCTGTAAAGATGCTCTGCTCTTTCCTTTTCTGCCCCTGAATAGTTCAGGGAGTTGTTGCTTAATTTGCTGGATGTTACATAAAAATGGAAACTTTTTGGTGAGGAGTAATCTCTTCCTATTTGTAAATTCCAAAAGGCCAACTAAGTTGAGACTAACTTTATGACCAGATGCCTATTTAACTCAGATTGTTATATTAGAGAAATGACAACTGCCTCAGTCATTTACACAGATTAGATATTTGAAAACACTATTATCAAATGCTGTGTTGCTGTTTTGCAGAGTTTTTCATACATCCCCAGAGCTAGTAAGTCAGCTTGGTTCTAGTTACTCCGTTGGTGTTGAAACATCCATATTTTCCTCTCAGCAGCGGTTCTTAGTGGAAGTGTACTGTATTTTGCAAGCTTCTTGGCAACAGTTAATGCTGCATAGATTTAGAATGGTTTCTCTTTTGTATAAGTGACTGGAATGTGTTCTGTTTATGAGTATAGAAAAAAGATTACTTTCTTCAGAGTACTTTTTTGGGAGAACAAGAATTAAAAAGCTGGAGGGCTATGTTTCCTTGTAATGATAAATTGATTTAAAAAGCAGCTGTAAGACAGAGCCATGTTCTGATTCCAGTTGGCTCTGAAATATGACATGATTAGTAAGGCTTAGAGATTGTTTCAATCAGTAAATTTGGCTGGAAGTACAATTTATCTAAAGAAGTTAAGGAAGATGGGAAGATTTAGGAAGGGGTGTGAAAGAATACTTCAAGATATGGAGTTCAGGCTCAACACATTTTTAGTAAATTATGGTTTCAAAATTTCAAACATTTTTTTCAGCTATTTTAGTGCTTAGAGTGAAGAAAATGAACGAAAAGCATAACTGTCACACCTGTTAGATGTTCAAAAATAACCTTAAAGATGATTGAACTTCATGGAGATTTGATAGAATGGTTCATATGTAGGACGTTTCATATTTTCTTTACGGATACCACAAACGGAGTTTATGGGATTGGAACAGACCATTGGGCCATGAAGTCTAGTAGTTTTAATCACAGTCATCCATCCATCAATTGATGTTCTAGTGAGAGAGGCTACAAGAAAATAACAGCTGTCTCTCTTCTTCCTTGACTTTGCATTCTTGCACACTCAGGTGCACCCATATACCTCATGTAAGTCTCTAATATCCCCAGGATCCAGAGAGAAAACCTAACACCCTTCATACAGAGGATCAGAAGCAAGAGAGACCAGAGGGAAGTCAGCTGAACAAGCCAAAATAGTTTCAGTAGCTGGATCAAGTGCCCACTGCAGAGGAAGCAGAGTTGTGTTAAGGCCTGAACAGTAGCATGCTCTGAAGATGCTGAAAAATAACTAGGCTTGAAGTGGTTTATTCAACAAAATGTAACACTGTAAAAAACTTCTCTTCTTTCTCCAGAGGCCACTTGAACGACCTTGAAAATATTATCCCATTTGTTGTCATTGGACTGCTGTATGCCCTTAGTGGCCCTGAGCTGTCCACAGCCTTGCTGCACTTCAGGATCTTCGCTGGGGCGAGGATCCTTCACACTTTTGCATACTTGATCCCTCTTCCCCAGCCTAGCAGAGGTTTGTCTTGGGCAGCTGGCTATGCAGTGACCATCTCGATGGCATACAAAGTGCTGAAGACAGTGTTGTTCCTGTAGCAGAGCCTTGGCTTCTGTGTACGATTCCACACAAAGTTTCCAGCAGTGGGTTCCAGCAGTGAGTGAGCCAATATGAGTCTTCTGTGGTGACTGGAATTCTTTTCTATAAAAGATTCTTTTCATTCCTGTTCAGAAATGTTTCTTTTTGGAGGAAAAAGAATATTTATCCCTGTATTCCCTGTTCATGCCTTGCATTGCCGAATGCTAGATTGGATGTTCCCTTTGCAATTTGTCAAGTGCTTACAATTCTAAACATGTGATGATGCTGTATTGATAGAATGTGTGATAATTTTCTACAGATGCATTATTTTTGGCTTTAGCTCTGAAGTCTAAATCAATAAAGACAAGGTTTAAAAAAAGCCTTTTTGTATTTTCGTTTTCATTTTGACTCTTCTCACTGCAACCAGCAAATAGCGTGTCACTGTGTATCAGGAAGAGATTCCAATCATAGAGTTCTTTGAAGAATGCTTACCTTAATAATAAGATAAAACCAGTAATGCTAGGCTTGTTGTAAAAACTCTTTGATGAAAATGTTGTTTGTATAATCCACTTCGGGATTAAAAAACCTAAACCGTTGCAGCTCCATTTCTTTCAGTTGAATAGATTTTTTAAAAAAGAAAATATTGGGCTAAATTCTCTTTGGACATGCTGGTAAAAATTTGAAGTAATAATTTTTGTTGAAATTACTGCAAACTTAGTTTTCCTGACTGGATAAAGTGTAGACCCTTTGTAGAACTTTGTTTTTGTTTTTGAATAAATTCAGCATAAAATGAGTGACACTTGCAAATGTGATATCAGGTAATTCAGATGTGCATATGTAATTAGTGTTTTATGTCATACTGTCATAAACATGTTGCTGATAGGAAGTTTTGCTCTTTGCTTGCACCTTTCTATGATGTGTTAATTTGAAATATTTTCTTTAAAGAATTTTCCCTGGTTTTCTTTGTTTGTTTTGTTTAGGTGGGTTTTTGTTTTTGTTTTTTTTTTAGCTGTGTCTTAAATAATAGCACAGATTTCAAGGAAAAGAAGTTCCCAGAAGAGTCTCTACATCCAGTGATTTGATATGTTTTAAATGGCAGAAGTCAGAACACAACATACTTGATTTACTTTCCTACCCCAGAAGCTGCACCACTAAGGATTGGCCCAGATGAGCTGCAGAGTTCTCTCTGCCACCTCCATATGCCAAAGACTTTGTTTTGCTTTTTGCACAGGAGTAGTTGTACTGCAAGAAATAATACTGGAGGGCATACCTATCTAACCACAGTTGTGAGGTGGAAGTTGATGCAGTGTTATGTTAGGTTGCAGCTGAGAAGGGTAGCAGCAGGAGTTGGGAAGGGTGCAGAGAGATTGGTTTAATCCAAAGGAGAATTTTTGTTGCAATTCAGGTTTAAGTCATGTCTTCTAAAGAAGAGAACGTGGGACTTGAAATCAAGAAGTTAACATTGATTTACCAAAAGTTAAATCTAAGTAACAAATAACATAATGCAGAGCTACATCCTCTAGAAGGAGGATGCATAAGAGAGGAAGATTAAAGATAGAACATTGTGGAGCTTTAGCTCCTAATGTGGCAGACTACACACATGTCAGCACCTCTGGGGTAGCAGAGACTCCAGTGGGAAATATGAGCGTTCGTGTTTCTTCTTTCCTCTTTTTCCACCATTTTCTACCTGTGCTATTTTCCTCCTGTTCCTTCTTCCTCTGCTAGCTTTTTATTGGATCTTGACACAGCTACCTTGGATGGTATCATTGTAAGAAAGGTCGTCAGCTCTTCCAGGTTAAGAAGGACATGGAGGGTGAAGGAGTGAGGCTGCAGCCTTGAACTGTGGCCCAAACCAGTTGTTGTTGTAATCAACCTGGCAACTCAGACTGTCTACTCGATCTGTGTATTCTTGCTTCCTTATATCAAGATAAAGCTGTATTTCCCTCACTACTTTGTAGCTTGCTTCTTTTTCCAAGCTGTGTGTCTTTCAAAACAAAGAGGAAGTAGCCACCATGCAGACCCATTTGAAATTCAGCAGCAGAGTGAGTCCTCTCCTTTAGCATCAAAAAGGCTCTTCTGACAAATGTAGTTGTCATTGCCTGACATACGCAGGAACAGCATTTTTAACTCCTTTTGCATCAAGTTTCTGTATAGAAATCTCATTCTGAAGAGAAATACCTGGAGCCTGTCTTTATTTCTGTGATCTTACATTTGAAACAAAACTAGTTTTAAATCCTTTCCATTTGCTCAGTGGTTTCAAAGCCCCGAACATACACTCGCTATGTGCTGAGAGGTAGAAAAGATAAATGGAAACCCTTAGAAATACCTAGAATGATTCAATATTATTCTGTGTTTCTTTTGCATTTATTTTAAACCTATATTTTATTTTCCTTTGCTCCCACAAATACCATCTGTGCATCTGGGCGGGGTACGTGCTCAATCTGGGAAATGTGCCTTACCAGATTCAGTCAAACTCCGAGTGCCAGCTCCACATAAGTGTGTTGAAGTGGTCCTTGTCAAACAGCTCTTGCATTTCTCCAGTCCATGCCCTAGGAAGGTACACACTACCTGTTGTACAGCTGTAATTTTTAAAAGGTTAGCATATTTCAGGAGAACTAGCAAAGGAAAAAGAGTGCATTAGTTGAATTTATTACTGAGCTAAAGTGAATTTTCGCCTTTTAAAACATGCACATGTGGATTTCACACTGCTATTGCCAGGTCCTGTTACAAAATCATTAAATGAAGTAATCTGTAACTGATGAAGCAACTGGCTGTTATCAGCAGGTATGCTGCCTTTGACCTGGTTGGTGAAAGTACAGAAAAGGCTAGTCCCTGGGAGACATCTAAAGACGTCAAACCATCACCTTCTACTGAATTTCTGTTCATTATGCCTGTTATTCCCACCACTAATCTTAGGTGACTGGAGAAACTTTCAGGGTTTCTTCTCTCTGCTCATTATTCCTGATGTTTTGTGTTCTTCTCCCAAGTACTTTGTGTATCTTTGAAGTGGCTCTAATAGCTGACCACGAGGCACTTTAAAATGCCAGCTGATAAAACTTGACCTGGTTAGCTGACTTCATCTCTGTGAATTTCATGTGATTCTTTGTTTTCAGAAGTGTAAATGTGAGCAATTCCCGAGTTTAGTTTTTGTTTGTATGGGTAAATGCTTGTGTGTCTTTGGCCAAAATTACTTTGTCCTGGTTTTCGTGGGTGCAGATGGATGCACTGAAGGCAGTAGTGGGTTGTTGAGAGGGCTGGTGACTGGCAAAGAGCTCTCGGCTAGGACTTGCCATTTAAGCATGACATTTTCTCCTGTTGCAGTGAAGTAAGTGTTTAAAACTATAAATGGTACATTAAAATGTTTCCTTGAATTTTCAGAAACAAGTGTATATCTGAACTTCAGTGCCTTCAAGGTATTTATTTCAGGAAGTTGGGTCAGTGTTTCTGAAAATGATGGAATTGCATGTCACCAACATACAGGAGAAGAAAAGCCTGGGCTCTGAATTCAAATCACTTGGGGCTTTTGAGAAATTCTAGTTGCTTGAAGCCCATTGTGGTCATATACTCCATTTTTACCTGCATTTCTTTCTAGTTATTTACAGAAACAAATTCCATCTAGATTTTTGGTGGAAAATGCTTTTTAACCTAAGCCCTTTCTAAAATAAAAAGAAATAAAAAGCAAAACTTTTGCAATACCCTTTTTAAAGTAATATTGTCTGTTACTATTCAGGCTATCGGAGTTTTCAGTTCAAGGTTGAAGTTTAGAAAGAACTTTTCTCTGTTCCAAACATTGTCCTGCCAACTGAGATGGCACATCAAGTGCTCTGTGAAAGATTGTATTGACAGGCATTAAAATACTCTCATGATTAAATATCTCCTGCTGTTGGACACTTAGAAGTCTAATACCTCTTTGTGATTCACTGTAAGTAATATTCAGACTTCCAAATCTCGATTAGTAACTTCACTCATAGATTTGGAAGGCTAAAATAGATCATTAGCTCCTTCAGCCTGACCTCTAGTGGAAAAGTTCCCATGGAATTGGGTGCCCTTCTGCTGAGATTAGTTTAATCACAGCATGACTTCCAGAAAGATATGTGATCCTCATTCAGAGACTTTGGGATGTAGCCATTGATTCTATGACATTGTTTCTCTCTGGAATACTGGAATATATGCTCGCTAAATTTAGGCTTTAAAACCAGCATAGGTTGTTTTTGTTGGGTTGGTTTGTTTGTTTCTTTTTTTAATTGAGGCAGTTCTTGTTGCAGTGCAAGGAGGAATATGAAATATTTTAATCAGAAGCTTTCCTCCTTCAAAGCACTCTTTACTACTCAGAAAAAGAAAAATTTAGAGCCTCTTTCCACATGTGAAAACATACTGCTCTTCTGCTTTAAAAGTAGGCATGAGAAATGCAAGGTATAATGCCTGAAGTTTTTTTTCTGTGTAGTGGTGATAACTGATCATTCTTAGGAATATGTTGTGGTGAATATGGACACACTGGACTCTGTTCTGTACAAATGCTTGCAGTGTATGAAGTTGTAACCACAACTGTGTGCCATAAGTTTTGTAAATAGTACTAGAGTGATGGAGGGCATCCATTCCTATCCTGGAGTGAAGTATATTGAAGTGGATGCTTAAAAAGAGTGGAAAATGACGCCTCCAGCGTGCTTCCTTCAAAGCCTACTGAGCTGTAACATGGGCAAGGGAATGGTGACTGACTTCTATTAACTAGTCAGCTCCATTCCTTGACACAGCATTTCCAAGCACTGACCTGCATGCCAGGTGGCTGAATTTGCCATGGGAACACATTTTAAAGTAATTTATTTTTATACATTAAAGGACATTATTTAGCAGTGGCCATATGATCTCCACAACTGAGTGCTTTTACGCTTAGTTCTTTGCTAGTGGACCCCAGTGCACATCACCAATGACAGCATCTTTCTTGTATTCTGCATCTCATACGTGCTGGTGAACTTGGAGAGAGCTTAAGAAGGTGAATTTCAAAGAAACCTGTCTTTTTATTACAACAACAAACAAACACAAACAAACAAAAAAAGACAAAAAGAAGAGTGTTTGTCTCATGGGTACTGCTTGTCCGGTGAGAGGGAATAAATTCAGAAGGTAGTGTCAGTACTGCAGACCTGCAGAAACAATAAGGTGGGGGGGGGAAAAAAAGGAGAACTGAAAGGAGGGAAATGCTTTAATGATAACTTAGCACACAATCAAGGAGCAAACTGGATGAGGACTAGTAGATGAAGTGTTGTAAGAAAGGAAGGTAGCTTCCTGCTTTATAGAACTGTTCTACTGTCATTTTAAACAATGTTTTTCCTTGTGTCTGTAGTCATTAAATATCATCTGCAAAGAGGATTAAAAATACCTCAAATCAGGATGGAGAAGACCCATGGGTTGGATAACTAATTTTGTTTAAGCAGTTGTCTCGTAAGCCATGAAGTGGCTCATGAAGTGGTCATGAAGTGGAACGTGAGAGTTGACATTGTGAGACTATGAAGAATGGCCTATGAAGCTTCCCCAAAAATGGCATCACACCTACAACATGGACAGGCTTATTATTTTTTGCATGGAAAGTCATATATGGCACTTGTTTTCAAATTAATGGAAAAGAGTCCTTTTTCACTGCAATACATTAATGAAAATCAAAAGGACCTTCAGAAGGGTGAGTTTGGGAGCTGGGCAGGAAGGGCTCAGCTCTGTAGATTGCCCCACATTTCATGGAAGAAGTTCTGAGCTTCATCTCTTTAACCCTCACTGTATGAGCTGTAGGGATTAGTGTATGTGGAATTGCCACAGAAGTACTCAAGGTAGGTTTAGATCTTCAATCTCTAGGGGTCTAAGAGACCTATATAATTGCTATAAATGTGGAATTTTGTCTGCTTCCTCTTTTGATAGAAGGTGACAAAGAGGAGTGTTTTAATGTGGATGACTGCCTCATTTATTTAATGCTGGGCATCTGTGCAACATAAAGTCGTTTACTATGGGATTTTGACATCAAACCTGTGAGGAGGTGTGGTCCATCTTGCAGGCTGTATTTCTCAGAGGGCAGGGCTGGCAACTCCTGTACTCTTCACGTGAGTTTCCTTTCTGTACTCCCAAAGAGGTGTTTTCATAAGAAAGACAGTTTGTTATGAATACTCTGGTACTAGAGTGTGTATGGGACCATGTAGCTCATGCTACTCAGCTCTTCTATTGTCTCTCCAGCAATCTGGTGTTTGCTGTTGGTCTTTCCTTGTCTTCAGCTGGGAGAGGGGTCCAGTGCTGCTGATCTGCCTTGTTAGCTGGCAGATGGCTTGTTCCACTAATTTTTCGTGAGTACTGGAGGATGATTATAATAAAATATTCACTGCTAGTATAAGTGATAAGCAGTAAATCTTATAGTTTGCTCATCGAGTGAGTGTTCAGATATTTTGTCAAACTGGAATGTAATTTCAGTTGATGCTCAGGCCTTGGCTGGAGTTTGACATACCTGTGTACTTTCAAGGTAAATGAAATTAGTTCTCTTGGTTTCTCTCAGGATTATTTTGCAAGTGAAAGCTGGGCTGCAGTTTTCTTCTTTGAGTCTGAGGTTCTGTGGCAGTGTTATTTGATTATGACACTTTCATTTAGATTAATTTAATTTTTAGAAATCTGACATCCTTCAAACAAATCAGACTTATTAGAAGAATGACTGTTAACTCTCCTTTTGGTTCATTTCATCTTTCCGCTTTGACCAAATGCATCTTAGTTACATTATTCCAATTGTAAGTGGCAACGTGTTAGAAAAGAATAAAATGGCCAGATTTTTCTTTTTCTGTAATTTAAGTCTTCCCTTCAACCTTTCTTCATTCCTGATGAGAAACCAGTGGTTCTCTCAGATCCATGGGCATGACAGGTTTTTCCTCCCTCTGCTCAGTCTTAATTTCACACATGGTACCACTAGATGTCCCTCTTTGGCTTTTTTTATTAGATTTCAGGACTGGACTTGTGAAAAATAAAGTAGCTGTGCTCTGCATCGCTGGCAGATTAAGTTGTAAGGGGAAAATATTTTGCTAGATTTAAAGAAGACATTTATAACGGATATTAAGGCAAAAGAGTGTCTCTGTACAGTAAACTTGTGCTAAAAAAACTTGATGGAAAAAGTAACCTCTGTGAAAACAGAGTATCTAACCTGTAGTTGAAGTATTAGAATGTTTTGTTTTGGTTTGCTTTTCTAAATTAATAAGGCACCAGGTAACTGCAACATCTGAATTCTTCCACTGAGGTTCCTAGAGAACTATGCAATTTATATTTTAATTGCCTGCTATTGTTTTTGGTAGGTAAACACATTTTATGATTTGTATTTAGCAGTAGAGTAAACTGAACAGCACTGAGGTTGTTAAAAAACTTGAAGTGAGTAAAGAAGCAAAAATAAAACAGAAGCTGTGTCTGTCTGCCACAATATCCAATGAGAGACTCGGTGCAAATAGTTTGCTTGAAATTATCTCAACAGTTACAAAATTCAACTTGGGAATTTAAAGGTGCTGTAAAAAATGTTGCTTGAAATTGTAAAAAACTGGGATGGCCTGTAAAGCAATATGTGCTCAGCAGATTTAGTTGTCACACAAAATGCCAGGGAAGTGGTGGGGGGCATCTTTGAGTGATCCACTTGGCACAGAGGTGGAGTACAGTGTCAGCATAATGAATAGGAGCTTGCTTGGTGGATTGAAAATATTTTAAATTGAGTTTTTATTTAATGGATTTGAACTTTTCATGCCCAATTACCTTTTTGCTGAAAGAGAACAATAATAATAATAATAATAAAGTGCAAAGGTTCAGTTTCATTCTAGAAATGGGGAAATGTGCTTGGAGACCTGTCAAAAGGCACAGCCAGATCTCAGGAGCATGGAGCAAGGTAGCTAATGCTCTGGAGCGAGTGTCCGTCAGCTTCTTTTGTGGCTTTATGTGTTCTTGTCAGTGGTAATGTGACAGAGTGGGGTGAGTCATGTACAGGGATGGCTGGCTACAAAGAGTTAGTTAAGGTCAGAGAAAGTAATGTCCTTGCAAAAGGCTTTATATGATTTTGTTAATTTGTCCAGTTAAGTTTTACAGGTGCACATATTATGGAGCAATCCACTCTGCAAAAGAAGCTAACGAGATTTAGGGAAACTCTTCTTCCAGAATATATGTAAGTAAATCCTTCCCACTGAAAGCTTCATCCATTCTATAGCAGGAATGTAAGAAGAACAAGTAAAGCAACAATCCTTATGAAATTCTATTCTTTTCCTTCTGAAATAATAGCCTGTGCTTAGTGAACTTCCGTTGTAGGAGTTTTTAGCTCCAGTCATGTGTACATTGATGAAGAAAAGGTTGGTCCTGATGTGTTGAACTGTACTAAATAAAAGTGTACTTTTACAAGTGTGTGTAATGAGAGAGGACACATCTGGATGTTATTTGTTTAGTTCTCATTGCTATGATATCTGTATTACAATGAATCAACTATAGACTTAGTTCAGCAACCAGTGAATTGAGCAGAACTGTTCCCACTGCCTTTCACAGGCTTTGTATCTGGACAAATAGTCTCTATCATATTCTAGTCATTTAATTAAGTATGTGAAGAATACAGTCTGCACTGAAATATTTACTACAAGCAACAGTGTCCAGATAAAATATTGTACTTTGTAAAATTTCAGAGAAGAAAATGTGTCAAGTAGGTGCCACCTTACTTGAGCTTTAACTCTGCTACAACTACCCCTAGAAGTGGCTGGTCCATTGTTTACATATACTTGATCACAGCAAGAGCTTTATTGATGGTTGGCCTTTGACTTGGCCTTACTGATGGCTCATATGGTGCAATCCTCAGCAGGGGACATAAGAGAGCACCTCTTTAAAATGGATCCTGCTGGCCATGTGGTGCTGTTTTGTTCTGTGCACTGCTAAAAGGGCTACTCTCAACTTGAAATCTGGTCAATTAAAAATAAACAGGCTAATGTGAGCTCCATGTCCCCAAGTCGTTTTGCCAGTTTCTGTGGGATTGCAATGAAGAGTATCCTGTTTTTAACCACGTTCTTCTCATTATTGTTGGTGTCTATGTGTATGAAAGTATAAACCATGCTAAAGGAGGCACTGGCTACTTCACTGACATGGAAATAAAAGTGTGAATATGACTTAAGCCAAAGCACACAAAGTAAATAATCCACATTTGCTTTGTGTATTTCAGAAAGTGGGAATAAAACCACACAAAGTAAATAATCCACATTTACTTTGCGTATTTCATAAAGTGGGAATAAAAGGTATTTTTCCTTTAACCCTTTCAGCTACTAAAAATTTTGTCTGAAAATTTGCATGGAACGAGCTTAGCAGTAGAAGAGACAAACTGAGTGGGTTTTACGGCAACTTCTAAAAGTAGTACTTTTAGAAGTTGAATAAAGTTTGTTAGATCTGAATAAACATTTTAAACGTTTTTAAACAAATTTTAAAAAATCATTAAAATTTCTCTGATTGGAGAAATAAGGGGGTTTTTTTGTAAAACATTATATATAATTATTTTTTATAATGGACACAATGGATTTTCTATCCACTTAACCTTAAGATAGCACCTAATTCAGTTTTTATAAACTTCTCTTTTATCTAGGACCACTCCATCTGAATTAATAGTTCCAGCAGTTCTTAAAATTGGAAGCTGGAGGTGCTGTTTGGTCTGTGTTTGGTCACACAGTGGGCTATGTACTGGGGAATGCCATGGAGGCCAGACAGGGATCATCATTAAGGGACTGATTTCTAGAGATGTTGAAGATCACTGTTTTCCATGGGCTGCAGGGCAAATTGGTGACATTCAGTACTTTAGTTTCAGTGTGGTTCAGGTCAGAACTAGTGATTTGGGATATTGAAAGACTCTTGGGCTGTTTTCTGCTCAGAGCACTAGATGGCTTCCGGAGAGCTACCCCACCACCAGTGACAAAAGCAACCCAACCTGTGGACAGCACGTATCACATCCACTGAAGACCGGGGACTAAGTGACCACAGAGATACCAGTGCAGAGGGTACCGACTACTCAGTCATGTATTGAGAGGCCCATCACAGAACTGAAATTATTTTTCAACTCCTAATATAACTGCTGTTTCTCTTCAAGTTTGATCATGAATTTTCTCCCTCCTTGGTTTTGAAGCATTAAAGTGAGGCCAGCAGACATACCAGAGGGATCTGAGATCCTCATATTCTCCAAGGTGCGGGCAATAGAAAGTCTGTTGCAGCCCTGGC
Source organism: Myiotriccus ornatus (assembly GCA_036023395.1). Taxonomy (NCBI): domain Eukaryota; kingdom Metazoa; phylum Chordata; class Aves; order Passeriformes; family Tyrannidae; genus Myiotriccus; species Myiotriccus ornatus. The sequence goes on from JAYRBT010000042.1 coordinate 69,854,013, forward strand.
AGAGCCAGTTGATGGAGTGGTTAATGATGCAACACTTTTTTTAGTAATGCGTCTCATTTGAACACCACAGCACATCCTGTTTGTATTTCATCTCCTTTCCCCGGTACTTTATCTATGTCTGCTACTCTTGCGTTTTGACCCAAGGGACTTTTATTTTAATCATTTGCTCTTCCTACCTGAACTTTCTTCTACATACTTAATATTACTTTACTTGGAACTTGAACATATGGAACAGATATTTTTAATTCTTGCAGTTAACGCTTGACTGCTTAAAAGATATATTTTTTTACTTTCAGAGAAAGCATTTAAAATCTCCTATATTTTTACTTGCTACCCAGAAGGACGTTTAGTGCTGCCCAGGAATGCATACAAAGTGAACCTTGTTTGATTTTTTTTCTCCCCAGCAGGACAATAACTAACTTTAGTGAATGAAGAAGCCTTATCCAGTGGGGTCTTGAAGCTTCTTTGCAGGCATGTAGGATCATTTGGCCCACTCATGGATCTAGAAATATTGGAGAGGTACCAAATGCTGCCAGATAGGTTTTATTAGCAGGGCCTTGACACTGTGGGAATCAGGTTAGAGATAGCTCTAACCAAGAGTAGCAGTTACTTGCTTCTGTTAATAAAAACTAATAGTTTTATAACTGGAGCACCAAAAGGCCTGTATTTTATCCCAATTTTATTTTTGACCAAGTCAGATAATATCTTCGTGCTTCTGTTTCCACTCTCAAAACTTCTATTAATAAGAGAATTGAAGCTTAAACAAATGCTAGCTACTGAAATTGCCTGTATACATGTTGGCTGACTTGTATATCCCACACACTCTCATAGTTAGGAATAAATGTCCAGCTGTAAGGTAAGAGAAGAAACGTAAAGGTGAAGTAGCGAAGAAAAAGATAAAGCAATCTGGTACCTTGGACTTGGAAGTAGGAAACTTGTTCTACTTTTGACATATGACATGGTCCGGGCCACTTCTTTTTGCTTTGATTTTGTTTCTGTCAGCTTTATTTGTGCCATTTTGAGCAAGTGACTGTATCTTTGTACAGAACCTACTTTAACAGGATCACATATCTAATGGAAGCTGCAATTTTAATTTGTTGCTATAGGTGGTACTGTAATATTAATACATAATATAAAAGAATAATACATAATATTAAAGAAAGAAGAGGAAATAATAAAAATGTGAGAACAATCAAAAAAATGAGTGGTAGCAAATGCTGATGATTCTTACCGTCTAAGGACAGTTCCAGCTGAGTTGATTTTTAAGCTCGAAGGGGACATAATGACATTCACGTGGTGGCTTTTGAACTGAATAATGCAAGTCTGTTAGATACCTACTCTGTTTTCAGATCTCTTCCAGCAAACCTCACAGAGCCATGGCTAGTCCACACCCTACTTTCTTCCCACCTGTGAAAAAATCCTGAACACTTGAAAAAACATTGATCCAAGATGACAAGGATATCTTTAGATAAGACATGAAAGTTAGAAGATACTTTTCACAATGAAGGTTCTTGACATAGGGAGCCAAAAAAAGTTTGAATGGAATCTCATCCATAAGATTTAATCTCCACAATCTTCTCCAGTCTCACCTTGAACAGGTTTCCCTGTCATTTATCTTTTATAGACTGTTTTTTTAGTTACAGAGAAGTACTGCTTAGTTTTCTTTCATTTTATAATATTGCTATTTTAAAGTCTATGCAGTGGTTAGAGAGTCCACAGAGGAACTGAAATATAGTAAGACTTGTGAAAAAATCCCTTCTAAGAGAGTTCTGTAGCTCTTCCACTTCAAATTATTCTTTTTGATACGTGTTACTTTGTCCAGAAGTGTGAATGTGAGTATCAAGCTCTCCAGCTTTTGCTTGGTTACTAAATTTGGGAATGCAGAACCATAAATCAGTATTCAAGGCAGCTGGATTTTCTCAGAGCTGCTTTTCTGACAGGATAATGCTTACTGATCTTCTATAAAGGCACCTGTAATAACACATTCTCAAAGAACAGTCACTATACAATAAGGGTGATTCCTTAGGCTGTTGAGGTCAGCATGGGTCTCCTGTCTGGTCCTACAACCTGAGTGTTTAGAGTTCTCACAGACTGAACGGGCTTTGAGTTGCAAGATAAGTTGTGTCAGCCAGCTCAGGACCTTGTCCAGCCAGTCTTGAACAGCTCCAAGGATGGAGTCTTTACACTTTCTTTGGCAACCAGAAAGATTAGGTTCCGAAGTCTTGTTCTCAAAAGTTAGTTAGTAAAGTTTTTGAAATACAGTGTAACTTTGTCCTAACAGTTGTAGCGGAGATGACCGAAACACAGAGGCACACATACGCACGCTTTGTGTGTATAAAGGAGGGGGCAGAAGGTGTTAGGGGGAAAAGCCAGTTACTTTTTTGAGGCTTAAGGCCCTGTCTTGTACATTTGAGATGTACTGCTGTGAGATGGAGAGCTACATTCCTTGTAATCCCTCTTGGGTGCCACACCACAGAGGTACAGGAGTTTCTGTTGGGGAGGCCTGTTGAGAGAGGGTCCAAAGGAACATAATTCTGAGTTTGTGCTAAGCTATGCATAGGGAAGACAAGGATGTAGGTTCAGGTCCCAGCTGAACCACAGCCTTCTGTTCCCTTACACCAGTAATTTGGGACCTCATCCAGAAACAATCAGTTACTTGAAGATTCACTTCTTAATTGAAGTAAGCCTTTCATCTTCTCTGCACCTCATTCCTATTTGGTGAAACCTTTACCTGCTTTGCTTATCTGCATCACAGGATCTCTGGAACAGATACTGTTGCTAATTATACAGTAGTTCCCCTGCACCGTAACATCAGTGATAATAATAGTAACCATCTTTCAGTATCTGATTATGAATTTCAGCGTAGACAAAATGCTGTAGAGAAGGTATTCCACAGTGTAAAATGTTTATTGTAAAATCTGAAAGTTCTGTCTTTGTGCGGCATGTGGAGTTTTTCAGATATATTTACTCAGTACTGCCTATAAAATATATTTTAACCTTCTCCCCTCAAAATATATTCCACTGCGTCACTATAATATCCTTGTGAAACAAACATTTGGTTTTTTTTAACAACCAAACCCATGATTTCACAAGGCTTTATAAAAACGGGAAACATAGTTAAGATTTATTTATTATGTAAAATGGCAGGGATTATTATGTTCATTACTTTTAAATTGCACAATGCTTTTACATTAGGATCAATTTTAGAACACAGGATTAGCTACTATAACTACTGGCAGTTTTGGTGCCTTATTACCTTCTATTATATTCTGAAGTAATTTTCATTTATTTAATTTAAACTTCTGTCATTCTGCTTTTTCAAGCCTTAATGTCTCAGCTTCTAAAAATCCAGTTGGTGTTTTCTATCTCCACTGCTAAAGAAGAGCTGTTATTAAGTGATTCGATGGCTTGTTTAGTCCCTTGACTATTCCAAGGCTCACTTTGCTTAATTTAACTACTGTACTTGCCTGCTCCTTCTCTCCTCACCCCCGCCCCTTTTTTGTTCTTAATTGTTTTCAGAGTACTCAACTTCCTGTGGGGAATCAGTCAGCATGCCAGACTTCAAAGCACTTGTTACAGTAGACCAATTTGGCAATATGCTAATTTAAGCCTATTTTTATATCTTTCTACGTTGTTTCTATGCAAACAAAGACCATTTTGGACATTATTGAAAGAGCGGGGTCTTTGGAGGCTTTTTATTGCCTCAGATCTTATTGCGGGGAGAAAGGGAGTGACTCTTGGCTCTTGGAGATGGAAAATACCTGTAGGGTCTCATTTAATACATCTTTCTCTTAATTATGTACTCCATTTTATTTGCTTTACCTAATCCAGTCCTGATACTTCCAGTGAATACACATACACTGCATGTATCTTGGCTTTAAATCAGGGTGACTGGGGTACAGCTCTTACTGTATGGCCCTGAGATGTGGGGCTGAGGGGTCTCAGCTCTGCTAATCTTTTATGGGTTCACAAAATGAAAATATGTGAAAGCAAAGGAATGTTGAATTAGAGATTTTGAACTTCTGAAATTTCCAGTGACAGTGAAACAGTTTGAATCTGTGAAGGTTGTAAGTGTTCTGGGCAAAAACATTTCATCTACAATTATGTACATGTTTACTGGCCCTGTACAATTTAAGCTATCAGGCATCTGACAGGTGAACCTAGAAGATGCGTATGAAAATTAAGTACAAATCTACCCACACACACAGTTGCATGACTGAACTGTTTAGAAGGATCGTTGATGCATGTTCTTTCATGGATGAAATTACAGAATCCCACAAGGCCTAGAAAAGCTTGTGTTTCCATCCTGTTAACTGGTGGAGACATAGTTCTCTCTTGTTCACCACATCCAGAGGCACATGATGGTGTTCACCCTACTGTTTTATTCCCAAGAATGTAATGTCCTGTGCAGGTACCTTGACCTTGCTTTTTTCATGGCCAAACCAGTTTTCAGAAGAATCTGAAATACTCCTTTTCCCTTCTCAAACACTTCTTCTGACTTGTTACCCACATGATTGTATCACTGATGTATTGTAGATGTTTGGGGGCTTCACCCTTTTCCAGTAGAGTTTTCATGAGCCCAGGGCAAATGGTAGGACTTCCCTATCTGGGACAGTCTGCTGTCAACCTCTACCCTCTGTCAAACTCTTGCACTGGCCATATGGCACTAGTGAAAGGTCAGTGAGCCTTGGGGCACCAAAAAGGACTGTGGTGGGTTGATCCTGGCTGGACATCAGGTGCCCACCAAAGCTGCTCTATCACTGCAAGATACGGGCAAGGAGAGATCAGTCACTAGTTACTGTTGTGGGCAAAACAGACTCAGCTTGGGGAAATGAGCTTAATTTATTACCAATCAAATCAAAGTAGTATGAGAAATAAAACTTAAATCTTAAAAAAACCCTTCCCTCCAACCTTTTTCCTGGACTTAACTTTAGATCCGATTTCTCCACCTCCTCCCTGACAGCTCCATAGGGAATGGGAGCTGTGCTCAGTTCATCACATGTTGTCTTGGCTGCTCCTTCCTCCTCAGAGGGATGACTCTCACACTCTTCCCCTGCTCTAGTGTGGGGTCTGTCCCACAGGAGACATACCTCCACAAACTTCTCCAAAGTGAGTTCTTGCCATTGCCTGCAGTCCTGCATGAACTGCTCCATCATGGGTCCCTTCGATGGAGCGCAGTCCTTCAGGAACAGGCTGCTCCACTGTAGGTTCCCCACAGGGTCACAAGTCCTGCCAGCAAACCTGCTCCAGCATAGCTCCTCTCTCCATGGGGCCAGGAACCTGCTCCAGCTTAGGCTTCCCATGGGGTCATAGCCTCTTTCAGGCCTCCATCTGTTCCAGCATGGAGTCCTCCATGAGCTGCGGGTGGATCTCTGCTCCACCTTGGACTTCCATAGGCTGCAGGGGCACGGCTGCCTCACCCTGGTCTTCACCGCAGGCTGCAGGAGAATCTCTGGTTGGTACCTGGAACATCTCCTGCCTCTCCTTCCTCACTGACCTGGGTGATTGCAGAATTGTTGCTCTCACATAGTCTCACTTGTTTCTCCAGGTACAATTGCTGTTTTGTGTTTTTTTCTTTTTTGTTTTTTTTTTTTTTTTTTTTTTTTTTTTTTTTTTTTTTTTTTTTTTTTTTTTCCCCCTGTCCTTAAATCTGTTTTCCCAGAGGTGCTGCCATCATCGCTGATGGACCCAGCCTTGGCCAGTGGGTCTGTCCTGGAACTGGCTGGCACTGGCTCTGCTGGACATGGAGGAAGAAGCTTCTGGCAACTTCTCACAGAAGCCATTCCTGTACCCCCCTGTCTCAGTTTAATGAGACTGAAGTGTTTTGATAAGGAGGATGAGTTATGAGGAAGACCAAGCTCCTCCTTCTAAGCAATGGTAAATACGAAATTAAGAAGCTCCAATTGAGGCAGTATGGAGAAAGAAAAAAAAAAATAGCAGCCCTTTATTAAAGGATATCTGTGTATTGGCAGAACAACAAAAGAGCACAAAACCAACCAAACAATACTCCCGTACCCAAAAGTCCCCTTCAAACAGGAAACAGTTCA
>JAYRBT010000042.1:69860159-69871666 GCA_036023395.1 Myiotriccus ornatus
AGGGGAAAAGGTGTTCTTCCCACAGAATCACACTATCTGTGGCTGGCTCTTGCTGGGATTTCCCCCGCTTTGTCGATGGGCACGAGCTGCTGCCAACACGGGAGTGCAGGAGGGAAAGGGCGACCTCCTCCCCCAAAGGTTCCTCTGCAGATGGGCCAAGCCTCTCTGATGAAATCCAAGCAGGTCTGGGCTGGGGGCAGAACAGGGTGCAGGAAAATGGAGGCAAACCAGGGCCAGAAGCAGCCAGGTGACCAGGCTGAAAACAAAATGAACCTCAGACCCCTCCACACACACACCCTCCCTGAGTCAGGGCAAAAGTGAAAGTGCCTGCCATTTCCTGAGGAGAGACAAACAAAACTCATCACCTTCCCCCCCAGTCTTTGGAGGGCCATCAGCCTGGAATGTGGCTCTGCTAGCTAGCTCCTTTGTGTGCCTCAGTCACACTGGGCAAACACCTTCTCCCTCCCTTGTCCAACTTCTTTCTTTTACAGCAGTGCAAGGGAAAGAAAAAAAAATAAATTTGCCCTCGTTTTTTTTGAACGAGTAAACCTGTGACACCCCCCACTACCAAAACTTCTATACAGACTCAATACAGAGTGGTTTGAATATCATCCAGTCAAGATCTTTTTGTATTCTAATTTAACATCACACATCATCTCAGTGCAATGAGGTAATAGTTCCAGCTTTATCCATACTGACTGTGCACAGCTTTGAATTGTTTGCCAATAAAAAGTTGGTCTGGATCCATCACAAAACTACAATCAGTGCTATTGCTGATAAAATAATGAGAGCTACCAGGTTTGTGCTTCATGCTGGTTGTAAGGTAAAGGATGGGTGATCTGGCACGAAGTGTAGTGGAATGATTTTTTGAATGCACCTTAACTGTCAGAACAAGTTAATACTGGGTCCAGAGAGGATAGCATTTTTGTTATGTTATTAGAGGTCAGTGTCGTGTAGAACCATGATCTTAGATTTATCATCTGCTTATGGTTAGAGAAGTTGAGATTTCCAGTGGGATTTTTTAATGACGGAGAGTGAAATCCTGGCCAGATTCTGTAAGTCTTCAGTGGCATCAGAACCTTGTTCAAGGCTGTTATTAGCTTAGTGTTTAGTAATCAATGCCTTTGCAGTTCTTGATTATGGTAATTTCATTAGTGATACTCTTCCAAAATGCCACAGATTGATTTTTGCAAGGAGAGTCTTGTATACAAGGAAAGAACAGGAATTCTTTCATTCTCATATTCATTTTTCATCATCAAACTGAAGAATGCGTTTTCGAAATGCTCTCTCCATTTAAGAAGGCACTTCTGTGCTGGAGGACTTCAGACATGAATGGAGAGGCGATTGTGTCAGCAGAGGCTGATGACAGAGGCTGCGTGCTTATAAAGGGCACAGACAGGTCATATTATGAAGAGTTATCAGGAATCTCTTACGTGTAGCATATAATTTTTATTTGAGAAGGTGGTGAGCATGAACTCAGGGTAGAGTGCTGGCTCAAGGACCCTTTCGGGAGGGCTGCAGAGCAGATTCTTGTATCGCCTTCTTTCTGCGGAGGGAGCACTGTGCAATTCCTGTAAAAGCCAGTGTGAAGACTACATCAGGAGATTGTCCAGCTACTAGCTGAATAATTATCTTGATCTTGTGGCCCGAGATCATACTAAGTTCTTAGAGACTTCCATAAACTAAGTGTGAGGTCTGGCCCTTTGAAGAGTCTGATCTATTGCTGTGATTAGTAATGCTGCCTTTTTGGATGGTTGTGATCTAAAGGTGGTCTTTTGGTTCACAATGTCAGTTGAGAAATGGAAACAAATGTTGGTTAATTACCAAAGGGAATTTTATTCGGGTGTTCCTACTGTAAAGAAAAAATTAAAGAGACATGTAACCTATAATTTCTTTTTAAAAAGGATTTTAGCTCCTTCAGTTCTTATAATAAATAATAAAAGTTGGTGGATTTTAAAGTGAAAATATAACTTGTAAACAATAGGTTGAAAAATTTTTAAACAGTTTTTTTTTTAATTTATTTTTTCCAGGCTATTTTGAAATTATTTTCTTATAGCCAAAACTGCTGTCTGAATTCCATCTTTCTCTTAAACAGTTTCAGGCTATCTAAAATGGTATTTCTTGGTAGTTATGCCATTTGGTATTTATATGGATTGTTCCAGTACAGTGTTTCTTTAAGAAATAGTTTCTCATACATTTAGCTACATCTATAAGGTGGAGTGATGTCTGCATATGCAAAAGATCAAACTATAATAATGTCTTTGGAAATGGATGATAGCAGACTCTCCAGTAGCTCTCATTAGTGGAATTATGTAGTTAGAGCTAAGAAAATTATTATTTGAATACTACAGATGGTTCAATGGCTTCTTAGTGCAGGGACAGAGAAAAAAAAAATCGTAAGCAAAACATGCTGGGAATGACTAAATGGAAAATGAGAAAATTTTTTTCTGACTTTTAGTAGAAATGGCTCCAAGTCAAAATGTCAGATTCAGATAGCTGCAGACCTTCAGGCTAATGAGATCTGGATCTGTATTTTGTAGCTTGCATCCATAGTTTAAAGTGAATTTGAGATCTAAATTTATATGTGTGATGGAGTTTAATATCATTTGAGTTACTGGTTATGGTTTCAAAGATCTCTTAAACAGTGATGGCAACAGAATGCATACCTCACATTTTGCTGGAATCTTTAAAATCAAATGTGATATTCTTTATGAACACAAATGTACAAAAGAAGTGTCTACATTGTACGAGCATAGGAAAGTAAACCAACTTCTTTCATACTAAAAGTTTAGGTCTTGTCTAGTGGATGTTTGTTGTTATTTATTGAATTTTGCTGTATTGATTTCTGTAACTCTGACTATTTATCTTTCTACTGCAACACACATTTCAGTAAAAACTCTTTTCAGGGCCAAAGGCCAGGGTGAAGTCTTTGCATGGCTTATCTCTAAAGTACGAAGTGAGAGACTCAGAAGTTGCACCTACAAAAAACAGTGGGGACTCTTTGATGTCTCTCTTAATGTGCTGGGTTTAGATTACTTTGAGAGTACAAAAAGGGTGAAAGGTTTGAGGTTACTTTCAACTAACTCTTAGGATCATGATTTGTCCATGGGGTAGTTTTTAATAGAGCAGATACAAGGGGATGGGCTATCAGATGCAGTGTCTTGAGGCTGAATCCGGCCTCTGTCCACAGAAAACTCTCATGACCAAAGATCCATGACATTTTCAATATATTTTTTCAAGGGCAAAGAAACCCAGCCACAGCATGGGATATTTTTTTCTGCAGTTTTTCAGCCCTCTCATGCTATTGTCTGTGACTAAAAGCACATGCTCCTACACTGTAATTTTTTGTTAATTATGCAGATGACTCCAAGATGTCTTAATGTAGAAAATGAAGTGCCACGATGTCATAGGAGGAGGCTGCATGATGCAGGGGATTTATCAGGTACCACTGAGTACTGTGATATTGAAGTATATTTAGAAAAGTTCCTGGCAATCAGTTGGTTGTTCTTGGTTCACCATCTCCTATATTCATATGTTTTTGCTGATATGAAGAGCTTTGTAATATGAAGAATATTAAGCCTATACCAGGTCTTGCATTTTTAAAAGGGTTACTGTTTTCAGCTGAGCCTGGTCATTCTAGTTTGGAGCAAATTTGTCCAATAAGAAAATGTAAAGTAGTGTGACAATGTTTAAATTTCAGAGAGGGAATTTTAGGATAAATAATAAATTCTCTAAGTTTTGCACAGGTTGCTGTGCAAATTCACAGCTATTGTGGGGCAGCTCATTCATGCTCCCAGTAATGACATAATTTGGGGTTAAGCTTTACAGGGGCCCACATTCTGTCCCATCATGTTGTTCCACTTGTATAGGGCAACAGGATATGGTGTCAATAGGCCCCCATTTTTCTGACATCCTAATTAAAACCACAGGAGTTTCTAATAAACTGCCAATCCTATTGTGTAGTTATTTTTGCAATAGTGCCGGTTGTATCTTTTGCTATTAGATATTCCCTAAGGGTAATAAGTGATGTCCTTACACTATTGTAATGGCACTATCCCTGGCTGATTAAGACCTGGTTTAGGTGCACTTTTTTTAGTTATGACCTAAGGCTTCCAAACTCATAGGTAATTGCTTAAAAAATTCTGTTAAGCTGACATCACTGCAAGATTCCCAACAAGTGAAGAAGTACTATTAAGTAAGCAAATAAAAATTTTAATGAAAAATTATCCTTTTAGACACAATGCTGATAGGAAGCCCAAAGCTCTCATAAACATTTTCTTTACAGAAAATCTGAAATAACTATGAAAATCAGTCTATCTCAGATATATAGCTACACAACTTGTATCAGAACCTAGCTTTGAATATTCCACTGGTTTATCCACTCTGCTCACATAGGGAATTGATATTTTCTTCTATTCTTTTTCAAATAGAAATGCTACATTTTCACTCTTTGAATAAATAGCTTAAGGATTTGTCAGGCCAATTTTGCAGCTTTCTTTCAAGAAATTCTCAAACTTTTAAAATATCATATTACTTTTATGCTATAAAATGTCTTGAAGATCTACCTAAGAAAAGGATGCATCTTATTTATGACTTTCCTATATATCTTGACTTTAAATATTTAAATCTACTAATTACTGTAAGAAAAAGACAGCTGTGGTTTCTGAAGGACTTAAAAAATCAAAGAAAAGGTACAGATTAGGAGTCTGTTAGTGTGGTGACAATGAGCCCCAGATAATGATAGACTAATTTATGAGCTAATTATATAGGTTGAAAATTCTGCCGTGTAAGATTATTTTGGACAGACATGTCTATATGTGAAGACTCTGTTAAGTACCTCTGTCTGTCTCTTGTTTGTCACTGTGCTCTTCCTTATGCTAGGAGAAGTAGGGGAGAACAGACTTTTTCCTTTCAGCGTTTCCAGGAGAGCTTCACACGCTAGAACAAACAGGCCAACACTGTCTCGGTTCTCTTCCATAAGGAGATGAACAAACCTCTCCCAGCACAGGACCTGGAGAGGATATGGACATCTTCCTGACCTGGAAGTATGTGAGGGACACAGGATGAATACCATTCCCTACATTGTCAGTGTCACTGAACTGCATTTTTTCCCCCTAAATGCAATGCCATAATTTTCTTTAAATTTTCCAGAATTCTGATGTAGGGGCACCATATTCAACAGACAATTTGAATATGGATTGTTCCATAATCGAAGCTAAGCTAGGACACTAATTAATCCCTTTTCTGAAGTTCTGTAATGAGTTGGCTGGCTTACAAGTACCACTGACCTCTAACGGATGGAAGCAGAACTGTTCAGTCATTTGTCATGTCTCATAGGGCACAATTCATGCCGAATCTGCTTTAAGTTAAATAGTAAGGGCTTGTACTTTTGGGTCTGGAGAATCTAATTTCAAGCTCAGCTGCTGCCAGGAATTTCTGAGTGGTTGTGGTCTCCAGCTCAAGAGTAGGGTGTCATTAGTGAGCCCAAACAAGTGAGCAGTTACTCACAGGAATTAGTTAATGCTTTGCTCCCCATTGTAAGAAAATTTGAAGTCTGTCCACAGTAACAAATGTGAAGCTGTAGGTGGTGAGAAATTTGTTATACTATATAAACAGAACATTTCAGAGCTATTATAAAATTTGAGATTTTTGGTGAATATAGCTCTTTATTATGTCTTTGTTCGTTGTGGGCTAGCTAGCAGTGATTCATGGAATATTCCTGTACATCTGATTTTAGTAGTTGCCCATTACATCATGTTAACATATTTCAGTAAGTGATCAATTCAGTTTTTGATATGCTGCTTTAATTCAGGTTTCATTCCTTGCCTAGTATTTATTTTTGAAGGTATGTTGTCCATCTTTGTCTGAGATCATACTGCCCTCTCTGCAGTAAACATTTTAGGATAAAATGCTTAATAAGATTTGCATTTAAAAAATGAACTAAAAGAACTGGACCCCCTCCAGCGAGAAACAAGTAATTATATCATTTGTATTGCAAAACAGGAGCAGCTATAAAACATCAGTATACTTTTTAAGATTGATATTCTTAAGAAGTATTACACTGCATATAAAATGACAGACCAGAAGGGAGGGGAGAAATGTAAGTAACACTCAGACTCATAGGCAGAGGCACAGGTTTTATTCTGGATTCTGCTTAATCAAGAATTCCAAATGTACCACTTCTAGTTTTTGCCTTTTACTTCCACCCTACTGTGGTTGTGAAAGCTAGTGAGGGACATTATTAGACTTTGTTGTGATCAGAAGAATTTTGTGGTAGATTTGTCCCAGAAAACCATCCATGTGTTGCATAACACATTCGGAAGTCTTTTGTCTGGGTAGTTTATTTTAGATTTCCTCCCTACACTCCTGCCAAAATATGAATTTTGTTTGCATAGCTGTGCAAAAACTGGTAGAAGTAAGGTGTATTTTGCACTGTTGGTATTGTAAGAGGTACTTCGTGTAGTATAGATGCTCCTGGCCTTAAGACCTCTTGTTCCAAGTAAAATTATAGGAATTATTATTCTTCTCTGTTTGGATGACTAAACCAGTTTAAATAGTCTTCAGGCAAAGCGCTGTTTGTGCTCAAACCCATGTAATGTTTTGTGACTCTCAAATAGAAATGCTCATCAGTCTTTCAAATGCCTGTGAATAATATGTAATCTCATGAACCAGAATCATGTGTGTTTGGCATTTTATTAATGAAAATATTCCCAAATCAGAGTCTGTTAGCTTGTTTAAATATTCAGTAAATTCTACCCTGAATAAGACCATTTGCAAAAGGCTGTTAGGTGAGTATTAATAAATTAATATGTTAATTAAATCTGCATCCGTTTACAGACTTTATTGCTGTTTGCTTTGCATCTTTTTAAAGCTTTTTGAGCTTTTGTTTTTGTGTGTAGCAAACTTTACATTAGACTTGGTCAATCTATTCTCATATTGGCAGAAGGGGATTTTCATTGATCGTTTTCTCTGTATTTGCCTTTTTTCCTCCTTCTCTAAACCCTAGTGCTGTAATACAGAAGATTTATTGTCAATGATTTATTAAAATGTAATTCTAAGGTGACTCCTTATCGTGAAAGTAATCTGCAGGCTATCTTTGTTTAAACTTGCAACCCGCTTTGTCAAAGAAAACAGCCTATGAAATTTTCATTATAATAGACAGGTTTTTATAATGAACTGGGAAAAAGCTATTATGATCAAAAAGCAAATTGTTAGGAAACGTATGCATTGAAACAATATGCTCATTAATTGTAATTTTTTGGGGAGGGTGAACAATTCTGTTTAATGGTTACATTTTTCAGGCTTATAAATTAATTTGAATTACCCAGTATCACTTAATTTTTCCCTAGGAAAGCTTCTGCTTGCCCGAGCAATATTATAACTGCTAATTCAATTACACTGAAATTGTTTAATAGAAAATATAATTGCTTATTCATACAGAATACCCATTAAAGAAGTGCAAAGGCCTATACCCTAGGGTTACTACATATTAGTACTTTGGGAATTCAGGTGGGATTGCTGGGTAGGGAAGGTGCTGACTGATCTTTAATTGTTCATCACCTGCCTCCAAAATAATATGAATGGACCCAAACTAAATGACCACTCATTACAAGTTTCAATTTAGGAGCTTGGCTGAGGTCAGCAGATTGCTTATGCTGATCGCAATGATTTGAAGTTGTGATTACCATAAGCAATTTAAATTTTATTGATCTACCCTTCTGAAAGTTGTAATTGAGCATGGATGTTGGACCCGTAGCTCTCCAAACTAAATTGTACTCTGAAGCCCTTGCTGGATTACTGCAAGAATCAATAAGCAGTCAGTCACATTAACAATGAAATAGCTCCATTAACATACAGTGCTACTGGTGAAACTTTATTTAGGAAGGGTGTTAGGTCACTTCATTGTTTTATCAATGAATTTCAGTTGTACAGGGAAAAGTATAGCTTGTGTACGCCTAATGAGCTTGCGTAATGATAATCCTGTATGCTTTAACTATGAGTCTTTTTATGGGAAAGAAAGATTATTTTTTCTGTGACAGATTTGCTTTATTGTGAGCAGAGGAGCTATGGAAGTGGAATTACAATTTGTTAACTATGATGCACTGAAATAACTTGGGCACCAAAGAGTTTTCTACTGTGACATATGTTCACAATTAGAGGGTTTCAGACAAAAGGTCACGTCTCAAACAAGAACACATAGTGAGTTTGTAATTTATATATATTTGGAACTTCCAAGTGGAGTTTTGGTGATCAGTCTCCTAAACAACCTCCCCACCTCCCAGCAAGTTTTCTGTACCTCTTTAGCATTGCTGAAGAGATTTGAACAGTGACCAGAGAAAGGCTGGTTGTTCTTACGTCAAGTAGACAGCAGAAGCAACACAGGAGGGGTTAGTGAGATGGATATAAATCCGTGTGGATTGTGTGAAACAATTTTTTCCTGTGACTCAAATGTTTGGAAAGGGGATATACAAACTGGTCTGTTTGAAGTATGACATGTCTGGAAGCACAGAAATATCTTGGGCTAAATCTCTCATGTATTCCCTTGTGCTTTATCTCTGCTTTTACTATATCTTCTCTCTTTCTTAGCCTGTCATGACTTTAATTCTTTTCAAAATCTTCTTTTCTGTAGTATCTCAAAGCTCTCGCTACAGTATAGGCTATCTCCCTTCCCTCCATACCAAGTTTTAACTGAGACATGAACCAATATTGCTTGACCTATTTGGCAGTGGTATTGTGTTAATTGAGTAGTATTAGTTGAGTAAACTTGGATTTGGAAAAATGCTGTCTTTTTATTCATCAAAATGATAGTAGAAGAGCCATTTTATGTTGAGAAATTATTTATATTTATGTATCTTTACGACTTAAGGTACTGCTGACTTCATACTATCCCAAACAATTCTACTGGCAACACATTCATGAAGAAATGAAAGCCACTAGCAGTATGCTGGGCCTAGTTTAGACACTGGTGAAAACCATCACAGTTAAATATAATTACTTTTCAGGGCAAAAGCTCTCTCTCTTAGTGAAAAGATTCACATGCCTCTGAAGAGGGGTAATGCCGTCAGCTCTGGCCATGATGTTAAGTAGCAGAATTGAGAGCAACCATTACACCCTCCTTGACTTGAATAACCCTTGGAGAACACAAACTGTAATTTCAGCACCTCAGTACTACAGAATTTGTGGTCTTGTAAACACTCCACAGCCAAAATGCCTGACCTATGTCTATGCAGACCTGTCGTAACTATTTTTGCAATAAAGGCTCATTCCTTAAAATTTAGCAGTGGCTCAGGTTTTGTAGTCTAGGACATATACTTCAAAGCAGTGAGACCAGGCATCCTAAAGGCTGTAAGCATCCCACAGTGAAGAGAATACACAGCCCTTTTCTAGAAATAGGCTCTTGAACTTTTATATCAGATGGTTTTTAGTGTAGGAAAGTTCAAACAGTTCTTTGCAGCTATAACAACAAAACCAAATAATTTAGTCTGTCCTACAGGTGTAAAAGAACTTCATGATATTTTTGTTGCCTTCTCAGGAATTTATTTTCTCTGGATTTTCTGCTGTATCCTCACTGGGATGGTGAACTGTTTTTTCCCCAGATCTTGGTTTCTCAAGGATTCAAAGTAATGCATTCGTGATATGGTTTAGTGGGCATGGTGTCACTCATTTGAAGGTTGGACTTGATGACCATGAAGGTCTTTTGCAACCCTAACAATTCTATGATTCTATGTGTACCGTGATCCAGCTCCTGGAATTCCTCTCTCATTCAGCAATTCAGCAATTCAACTGGTATGGTTTATGTAAGGACCTTACTCAGGCCTACATCTCCTTTATGAAACTCATACAGAGGATGAATCAAAGAACACATAAATCCTTTGTCATTCTTTCAGCTGAGGCAGTGTTGTTATCCTGGTGTAATCATGTGGAACAAAAGTATATGCAACTTACATATAATTTCTATACCGGCTTCTGACGCAGAGCAGACACAGAACAATGTCTGATATGGCATTGATTCATAAAAGGCTTAATGTGAATGGTCATTTTCAAGTATAGCAACATGTTTACAACTCTAAGATGCCCTAAAAAAAAGATGAAGCTTATCTTTATATAGGAAGCATCAGCAAGAAAAATGTTACAAGTGAAAACTGACTTGTGGAAATTACAGTTCTTCAGATAAGAAATTATACTAATTAGAAGAAGACTTAAGTATTTTATAAACTATAAGATCACTTGTAAAATTGATAATCAGATGCATACTCAGTTTTCAATAGGCATTTTTGTATATGATTTCTACTGCTAATATATATATTGCAGAAAATTTGAGAAAAACACATCTGATCTATATCCTGTATAAAATGTAATGCATCAAGAAAATTCCACATGTACTGTCTAAGTGTTATATTGAAGGGGTGGAGAGTTCTCTGTCATGATAGCCCAATTATGAGAAATTCTATATTAAATTAACATTGAGGAAAGAAGATTCTCTTTTAATGCTTGAGATTCTGATCTCTTTATCATCTCTTTTTATGTTAAAGAGATTTTCAGGTCATTTCTGATAGGATCTCTAACCAACAAAATAAAATAAAATTCCCTTTAATTGAGAGCCCTTTACACTAAAAAAAACAATTAAACTTTGACATCCATTTAATTTTTACTTATTTTAAGCACCACCATGAACATCTGCCACCTGGCATAGAAATTGGTTCATATGGCAGGTGGGAAGCTGAGATTTATTTAAGAGTTCTTTGTCTTTGATACTTTTCCCTGCTGTATTTTCCAGTGGAGTAATTTGAAACTGATGGTATTTAAATAACCATGTATTGCCATAATAGAAGAATACAGTTAAAATACATAGAGTAATTGCTGTCATTCCAAGATAACAATACAGCAGTATGGAGCAAACCATCTTCAGTCTAGTTTGGCCTCCAGCCATAACACTGACCAACACTTAGACCATTCAGAAGAAAATAGAATTCCTTCCACCTCTTCTCTGTGCATATATGTAATGCATAAATTGACTGATTTATTAACCTGGACAGAAAAAGTTTTCTTTTTCCCTCTGTAGATAGTACTGGAAACCTCAGGTCTGGGAGCTGATTGTATTCAGTTTTTAACTCATCCACAAAATCAAAATGAGCTCTGTGTCATTCTCTGAAAAGCACAATGTGCACATGGAACCTCCTTCCCATGATTTGCAACCTGTGCTCCCTCCCTTACAGACTTCTTGTGTATTTTTTTAATATGACAGGAATTCCAAATCAATTTATAAAAACTAAGCCTTTCTCTCGTGAATTTGCAGGAGTGTTACGTAGTAGGCATAAGAGGTGGAGGTAAAAATAAAAGGGAAGACAAATTCTTCTACATCTTCTTATCTTTTCCCTGCCTTGGTTTCCTTCACATTATTGCAAACTTTTCTTGTGGCATTTTAGGGAAAAAGAAAGAAAGAAAGAAAGAAAGGAAAGAAAGAAAGAAAGAAAGAAAGAAAGAAAGAAAGAAAGAAAGAAAGAAAG
>JAYRBT010000042.1:69871766-69903592 GCA_036023395.1 Myiotriccus ornatus
AAAGAAAGAAAGAAAGAAAGAAAGAAAGAAAGAAAGAAAGAAAGAAAGAAAGAAAAGAAAGAAAGAAAGAAAGAAAGGTATTTCCTGTTGTTCTTCTCATGAGACTTTTGACTTCTCTAACAGTATCAATTCATAAGATCAGTTGTTCTTGCAAAATTTGAAACATCAGGAGCAAATTACCTCATCTGAACAGTTCAACCTGCAAAATTCTAGCTGACTCCATTAGGTCTTTATGAGCTTAATGCAAAACTAAGACCATACAAAAAGAGTGAAGAAAATTAACAAAAAGCTCTGAGTGCACTGTTACTAACTATAAAATCATCAAACATGGTTTTAAATGCAGCCATAACACTTGATTCTTGTGCTAGTAATTTTTCAGAGCTGAGTATGAGTGCAAAACAGAATTTTGTATCTGATTCATTCTGATCACTCATACATTCCAAGTGGTCCAAAAAGTCCTCCCAAATATTGAGGGGAGGAGGGAAAGTACAGAGGCTGGTATATGCCATGTAATCCTCTGAATTTCTGATTGCTTACTTATTCCCCTCCAACTTCGTAATTAGGTGTTTTAAAACTTCACTCTGTCTGTACTACCATTCAGTAAATATTCCCATGATTCTATTTATTTGTTGACCGTAAATTTCATGGAAACAACAAAACATGGGTATATAATACAAAGCATTCTTGTACAGCAAATTTTAAAGTTGGTGACATGAAAATTTTCAGCAAAGATCTGCTCTGTGAGTTCTCTGACATCTGATTTTGAGTGTACATAACATACTCATTGTGACTAATCTAGAGATCAAGATTTGCCAGAATTATTGGGGAAAATAATTTTGAACAAGAAATAAGTCTGAGGAAAAGAGAAATAAGGTTTAAATGGAGGATTCATTTAGTTTTATTTTATTCATTTGTCCTATCCTATTCTTCTTCTTCCAACTCTCTGACAAAACCAAAACTGAAAATAAGTCATAATCTTATATTATCATTAAAGATTCTTGATTGCTCTTCCTTTTAACTTTATTTTTATTTACTGAGGGAACTGGGCAGATATACTCATTATGGCATTCAGATCAATTCCCCAGCATCTTCCTCAGAGGTTTTAACAACATCCATTGTCCAAGGCCGGCATTCATGGACCATCAGTGTGTGAACCTAGATTCGTTTTGGCCAGCAACCGTAAGCTTGCCATGCTTCATCTCCTCTTTACTTTCCCTTCAGAGTCAGAACAGAAATTTCCCACAACTAACGATCATTTTAAATTGAACCACTGTCAAATTTAACTACTTTCATCATTTTTTCATTCGAGTCATTAGAAAATATCAGAGGCCGACCAGGGAGAAGCCAAGTTTCATACTCGTTTTGGAGAAAAGTGAGGTGCAGCTTTTGTATGTAGTCTTTTGGACATTAGGGTTTAGTTCCCTTCTGTGCTAGTATTTTATTAAGAAGTCTAATCAGTTGAGGCTACAGTTTAAGATGTTCAAATTTAGGCACTGCAACAGCAGTTAAGCTACTGGACTGATTTTGAAAATTCCCATAAGCACTCATGGCCTGTATCCCTCTGGCCCATATTTTCAGATGTGTTTCAGTGTTTGGTTCCGCTTTGATCTCAGTTAACCTTTAAGCCTTGGTCACTTACTTGCTTTTTGTTGGAAGGACGTGTTGTAAGTCTGAAGCAAGATGAGGATTATTTTCTTTTATCATAATAGACAGAAAAAAAATTATGGATCTAAATAATCCAGAGCACTGATTGTGAATATGGAGTGATCATGTACAGATACAATGAATTTTGTGTAGTAGGTTCACTTTTAATATTCATTTTAGTATAACCTACAGTCCTTCTCTCATTTTATTGACCAAATCATTAGCATGTAAATTCTTGAACTATTTTTTTTGATCTCAGAATTTAACAGATTGAAATAATCAGAGGTGATAGGGTTTCTTTCTTCCTATTAGAAATATATCAAAACATTTATTTTTTAAATTTGATTTTTTTTTCTGCAGTGACTTAAATTTTTTAAGATAAATACTTCTGAGAGCAGAAATATCCGTCCTTTTATTACTTCTTTTTTTTTTTTTTTTCCAACCAGGTAGAAATTTCTAAATATATTTGTCATTTTGTTGAATTATTTTCTGTTGTAATGCCACATAGTGCCTGGTTTGTACATTGAAATATTAAAATGTATAATTGCTAATGTACTGTGTTTTGTGTGGCAAAACAGTTTTGTTCCCGTATGTGAATAACTGTGAATAACCTTACATAACAGCACTCAATAATTTGTTAGATAAATAATAATATGAGATATTAAATTATTTAGATATACATGTATATATCAAATTCTGAAAGTCTGAGCCTGTTTTAAAAACCCCAGCTTCAGCTGGTGTAGATTTTTATAGGTGTTTTTATTTCTGAGCAACTTCTCTGTATGGCTCAAGATCCACATTTTGATGCTTTCTGTTCAGGAGGAGCCTGGAGAACCCAGCAAAAGCATTTGGAAAGTGCTGTGAGGGTGACTTCGCACTTGTGTGTTCATCCCCCAGTGCTGGACCATCTGACTCCCTCAGCAGCCACTCAGGCTTCCTCAGATGTGTGCCTCGACCTTAAACCTCCGAGTTTAAGAAACCACAGGGGCTACATGTTCTGAAGGTGAAATTGCCAGCACTAGTGGGGTCTTTATGTAATTTACTCCTGTCTTTTTGTCACTATAGTGTACCCTAAGGTAGACCTCAGGGCTGGAAGAAAGATTAGGAGGATGGAAAATAAACAAGCCAAGCAAACTTTGGAGAGTAGTTGATTGGAGACGATATGACAATGTCTAAAAAGACAAAGAGGATGATGAAGTAGAATGAAAACATAATTTCTTCCATAGTGCAGATCATATCTTAGTAGAGATACTAGTTATGATTTTCCACTGACTTGAAGTGGTATAACACTTGAAGTGGTACACACTGTGACGGATTTTGCATGGAATTGTGATAATTTCTGCCCTTTGACGATATGGAACATAATTTTGGGGCCCATGAAATAGGCCTAATAACCTATTTGATGTTCTTTTGTATAACAGCAGTCCTTTGAAGAGTAAAATTCATTACTTTTGTCTTAACTGCTTTTTAAAATCCTTTTTCTGATGAAGTTCTTCAACAGTTTTTGAAACAGCTGGAATTAACTGGAAAACTTGCTTTAGCCAAGTTCACTCTGAAGCACCATTTTGGCAACAGTTGCCAGAACAGAGTAGTGATTATCACAACCACAGAACTCCCGTTTTATGGGTTCTGTTAATTCTCCTAAGCACAAGGTTGCCCTTCTACGACAAATTTTCCCAAATCTGCTTTGATTACTTTCACCCTTGTATTTCAGTCACAAAATAACTATTTTGTACCCACCTCCCTTCCATTTGCTGAGCACTTATTCTGTTTTTATTATATATAAAAAAATACTAATACACACATTTTTTTGGGTAGTAAGATACACAGTTTTTATTGAAGCTAGTTGTAGTAAGTCATAAATCTAAAACATAACTTGATGACTTACATAATCAGATAGCTTTAAATGAATGATAATTCATTATTATAGTATTCTAACAACTTGCTGGCCTGGAGAACAAGAAAAGAAGACCCTGGAAAACTCAGATTTGAAATAATAAGTAAGCCCTAGAATTTACTCCATGGGAAGTTTTTAAATTAAAACTTTTTCTTACAAACTCAGGAGAATGAAACAGGATCTTCCTCTAAATATTAAAAGTGTTGTTTTCTTTTTGTTAGGGGAATTTCTGAGAAATTAATATTATTACTTTTTTTCAGCCTACCCTCTAAATGTCTAATCATTTATATGAGGAGGTATCTCTCCTCAGTTGTCTTCTGTGATGCTTAAATAGCTTTGTGATTCTTGTGTCTTGTCACACACAAATTTAGTTGCACCCATGGAAGGCCTACTAAAGCACTTTCTTATGAAAACAGATGGTGTCAATTGTTCCTGTAAGACAAAAGATTAAAAGAAGATGTCTGTCTGAGTTAGATTACATTCTGGAGATCTGACCCAACCATACATAGGCAATCTCTGCAACAGTGTTGTCAGAGTGACTGTGACCCAAAATCACGTTATACTTCAGTAACAGGATTCTCTAAGAGATACCTTTTGAAATGGAGCATTGTGTTGGACCAGATGGTTGGCCTGAATTTCCATTGTTCCTCTTGGCTCTCCAGTGATATGCAGATTTCTATATAGCTTTATAGTTTCTCACAGCACTGACTAGAATTTACATTCAGATAACTCTGATGAAGTAGATTAAAAAGCCAAACATAAAGAAGCTACAGAACATGTTTGTCTCTGAAGTGTGTGTGTGCATTAAAGGTGATATTAAGCATATACTAAATAGGTTTTAATCTTGTTTTCTTTCTCTTTCCCTTTTTTTTTTTTTAAATTTTTTATTTTTTATTTTACATGAAAGCTGGCATGATTGGGATAAGAGTAAAATGAGCATAAGTATGGTAAATGATAAAGTGCTCCTGGGAGTAAATATACCGCTCAGAGAAAGCATTGCTAATCAAGCAGTGCAGCCAGCTTATGCATTCTAAGAGCAAGCACCTCAAAAAGATTCTAAATTTGAAAACTGAAGACTAGCATTTAGCTTGAGTAGCTTCTAATTTAAGACAAAACTGCTGTACCAGGGGAATCACAGTAGCAAAATGAAACCTTGGAAGAGGCAGCGGGCTGATGTCTTCAATTAAATGACCAACAAGATCAAAGAGGAAAAAAAAGAACTAAAAGTCAAATTTGCTACTTGGTGTGTGCTGAGATTTTTGGCAGGGACAGGCAAGGATAAAATCTGTCCTGCTTAGATTTGTAGTGTGTAACTCTTGCTGTCCACCAAGCTGACCGAGGAGCTGCTATGTCACAGCTGTAACCTTGATAGGCATTCCTGAATGCCTTCACGGAGTTTGGTAGCCCAGGTGCCTAAAGGACTTTGGTCTGGCACACAGAAGCAGGCAGCATGCATTGCTTTTACAGAAAGCAGCATATGTTCCACTTATGAATTTCATCTGCCACCCACTCTTCAGGAGTGAAACACTGCCCACACTTCTTGCCTGAATGACTTGGAAAATATATTTTTATTTCCAACTGTTACTCAAAGTTGGAACTATCTAAGCTATGATGGGTCAGGAAAATCATGCAGAAGGGCTTCTTTCTTTAAAAAGCAGCACGAAAAGTACTCCTGGCATGAGTAAATTGTACATAACTCTAGACTGTGTTTTGAGTAAGCATTGGGGAAGGATTTGAATTATTTATCTAAAAAACTTTGTAGTTATTGTATGCATTTGTCAATGTTTACAAAATTGCATATAAGAAGGGGCAAATGTGACGGTAAATTCATCTAACTTTTTCAGAAAATTATTTAATTTTACCTGATATTTATTCAACCTCACTTACACTTGTGAATCATCTGTTTCATAACTCCAGGAATGGTAAGTGTTCTTCCTGGTATCTTATCTGGTCCTACTGTGTGACATGGAAAAAAACAGAACTGCAAGCAGTAATCAAGGTGTGGTTACGCTGGGTCTAAATTAGGCTGTTTTCCATTTTAATCTGTATACCTTTCTCAGAGAAGTGTTTGTTTATTATTCTATTTTGTAGCATCTCCTAAGGACATCCTAGTACATCATAGTGTTAGGGATCTTGGGAGATTGGTACAGTTTGGTCATCTGTATTGTTAGACCCCCTTCCTTCCCTCTACTTGGACTCACCTTGCTCGACAACTGGTCATGAGGTAGAATTTCCCTTAGCTAGATGGATGGGGCAGCTTTAAAGCCTCTTTCTACATTTCTGAAGCAAAACAAAGTAGTCAGAATCTTTTGTAGATGCAGTCATAGTCCAGTTTGTATAGATATTTTACATTGAAAAATTATTAAATTCAGTTTCCTTAGAATCATGTTCTAAGAGGGAATTTATACTAAAAACTAGATAATTTTGTTGCAGGTTATATTGTGAACATTTAAAAGATGAGAAAAACTAGAGATACTGTAAGAATTAATTTTTGTTAAGTTTTTTGTGTATCAAAGTGATCAGTAGAAGTGGATTATTTTTAATTTCAAGATTAATTTTTGCAGCTTTTTAATGGAGGTAAGACTAAATCCCTGTACATGAGCTGCAGACCTGGGCACACTTTACAAAAATATTGCTCCTTCTGAATTTTGATTAAAATCCTCTAAAATATTTCCTATGAATGTGAGGATATTTTAAGCTGGGAGCACTGATATTTTCCAACGTTGTCCCTTACTTAAGTACTTAACTTACTTAAGTACAGTTAAGAAAGATGCTACATGTTCAATTACTTCACACAGCATAGGCTGTTAGTAAGCGGGACCAAGATCTGGCAGCTTGTAACTCTGTGTTAGCTCAGTTTGTGTTATAGCCAATTGCTGTCTGACCTCTCCACACTGTGGAGGAAATGCAGTGCCATCTGTATATCTCTGAGTCACATTAAATTATATCATTTATATTACATTGGAATGCAGAGTTTACTTTATGCTTTGTGGCAAAATTAGCAGAAGTAATAAGATACAAGCAGAAGCACAAAGGTGAAAATCTGTGGGGCCTGTTTCTCTCCAGCTTGCTTTGATTCTGCCAGGTGTTGAAATTAGGGGAGGGAGGAAGGTTATTTAAATCTATGGAAGTGCTAGCATGTGTAAATGTTTATAGGTCTTAAACACCCACTGATCTTGGGCAAGACTGCCATGTGTTTGGTCAGACAGGATCAAGTCCTTATTTTTGTTGCTTTACACCCCTAGAGATATGAACTGGAGAAGAGGAGGGGTGAAAAGCACATTGCAAGTAGAAAATTGATATAAAGTTTGTAAAATATACAAGGTCTTAAATGAGACATTTTGTACTTTAAAAAACACCTTTAAGTTAACACTACGTGATAAAGAAGTAAGTAAGTATTACAGCACTCCTTTAGTGTCTCCATGACTATGTCAAGCTTAAACTCTGAGTACATTCCTGGAGATTTTTTGCTAAAAGAAGTTATAAGGTACCAGGATTTCTCCCTAGGAGGCCTTTTCCAACTCCCATGGAAGTAGATAGAAAAACTGTAACGGATTTAAGTGGAACTGGGTTCTATATGTAATCTTCCTGTCTTTAATTTCCACAACTACATTTCTCTGAAAATATACACCTATGGATCCACCATCTGCTGTTCAAATAAAATCTCACTCTGCCTAGAATATGAGTTACATTCCACATGGAATAGCTTGCAGAAGAAACCATGTTTTTACTGTAGTTTTGTGTAAAATGGAAAGGCAATAAGACTGTCAATTATTTGGTGGAGCTCATGCAGGCTGAAACAGAGTCCAGCTGCTCTTTGGACATTTATTGCTACAGTCCTTTCCTGTAAAATGTCCACTGTCATTTTGGTTTTATGTGAAACCCTTCGTTTAAAAAATACGATCACAGAAAAGAAGGACTCTTAAAGAAAAGGTTTTCTGTGTGCTAGCTGATACAAAACTAGACTCTGACTGACTTGATAGGCTTAAAGAAATTTTAAATGCTAATTTATGTCCAAAATATGTCCAAAATATTTATAAATGGTGAAAATTTATATGAATCTTTGACATAACTCATCCTATATTTTGTTTTATAAACATTCAGAAACTATTCAAGAGGAAACAGGATGTGCACTGTCTGAGGAGCTTTCTGCTCTTTCCATAAAAGGATCTGCTACATGCATGTTATACAGAGCTGTTGTATATCACTTTAGTCTTAAAAAGATGTGTATACATAGAGAGGCCAAGGATGAAATCCTTGAATCCTTGAATTCAATAGGAAAACTCTTATTGATTTAATTGGAACAAAGATTTCACCTCAAATCCTCAAATGCTGAAAGCTAACATAACTTTATTGAGGATGATGAACTAAGCTGAAGGATGCTCTAGTTGGATTATAGTTGAGGATCTGGCCCTCAGAATGCATGTATTTCTAAGGGTAAGAAAGCAGTCAAGAGGAAATATCTCAGAAGACAAGTAAATGATTCAAATTTAGTTTGCAAGTTTGAGCCTGAACTAAAGAACAGAGCAAAGCCTGTGCTGTAGTCCTCTGCTCCCCATTCTTACAGGAATGATTGTCATTTTAAATGAATAAAATAAGGTAAACTTGTGTTCATGTCAGATTTATATCCTCATTTGCAATACATTAACAAATAAAGTGAAAATGTATTTATACACATTATATGAGCTGATACGAAATCCTGATGTATGAACCCACAGATTTATAAATTATACTTGTAAATCAATGTAAATTGCTTGGTCAGAGTGTTCATGCCTTGCCATCATAGATATTAGATACAGAAAGGACTGATTCATTTACCTAGTTCTTCTCTCTGCCAGCAAAGAATTATTCCTGTTCATTGTAATCTTTTCTAGTCTGTTGTTCAGTATAATTTTGAAAGATTCAATGATTAGGATTTTATTTCCCTATCAGATATAGATTTATTTTTTTATATCTTGAAAATTTAAACTGAGAGGAGTGACTGCCTTTCAGGGTCCGATGTTCGGAGGCACTGGGCTCAAACACCTCCAAAGCAACTATACCATTCAAAACCAGGAAAGAGCAGTACAATTAGTACACAGAAAACAAAGTGAAAATGTGAGCTATGCAATCAGCATACTTCTCTTCATCCATGCCTACAGCCTCTTTACCACTGCTTTAAAAAATTGGCTTATTTTCATTTCAGAACTTGAGAAGCAAAGAGTTTAGTAAACAGGTGCTAAAGTAAAGTAAAACCCGTAGTTATGAAATGGAGGCATTTTTGTCTTGATTGAGGCTCTTAACATAAAGGGCATATTTAGTTAAGTTTTATTTCTCTCTCATTTGCACACATTCCAGTTCTGAGTTCTGGATGCACGGGAGGTTGTATGGTGAGATCTGACACCCATCTCTGGCTGATGAATCTTGGCAACTGAGTCCATTAACCCTGTAGCATCACGTAGTTCTGGTGAGAGCTGTGTGATGACAGAGGCAGCAGAGTTTACAGGTAAATGACTGAGGCAAACAGGCTCTGCAGTAGTTTTTGGCACTGCCTGAATGGAGGCTTTGTCCATCATCTGTTTCTGCACAACAGGAAGTTTTGTGTATTATGGTCAGTGAATAGTACATGCTCGTGGTATCAGGAGCTTATAATGAATTTATCCAATTTACTAAAAGTAACAGAGAAAATAGCTAACTGGAAAACTGTTTTTTTTCATTTGCTGATCAAACTACCCTTGCTGAGATTTCTACCTATGTGGTAACTGTCCATCAAATTATAAAATTGCCCTATTCAAATCCCTGAACTAGAACAAGAATGATAAAATATCTTGTGATTAAGATGCAAGACTGGTTCAAAAGATTCAGACCCTCATCCTGGTTGTGGTGCAGCCTATTTGGATCTGATTAGTGTTTCCAGAGGTATCCACTGAAGTTCGAGGTGCCCAGTCAGGGGCATTGTTAGCCAGATTTTTCAGAAACTGGGGATGTTCATTCTTTCAATTAATTTGGTGGAACTTTTTTAATGTAATGCTCTTCTGTAGTTCTGGCTCTTTCAATATGATTTAAAACTGGGGCTCCCAAATAATTTAGGTGATTCTGAAAATTATGTCCTTAATCTTTACATTTTGCCTCCTTATTATCTCCAAATAGATATAATGCTTTCCTTAAAGGAATGTGATGGGGCTGACATAATTCAAGATGATAAATTGTGTAGAGATCTTTATATGGAGAGAGAAAAATGCCAACTCTTTATTATTTTTTTTTTTCCCTTCATTTTTCTTCTGTATATGTTAATATATTGTGTACTTTTGAATGGATTTTAGTTCTCTGGCTTGGGACTATTCCTCTTCTGAGAATTAAGTCATTTAGTACAGCAAAATGATCTTATGATTGTTTGATGGAAGGCTACTCAGCTTTAATCACCAATACATCATCATTCATTACAGTGCTTCATATCTGATTTGCTTTCCATTTCAAGTGGCACAAATCAAGAATATGTCTGTGGTGTAAGTAAAGTGAAGTCTGTGGTGGCAATCTGGTGCAAGTGAGGATATTCAGACTTTCGTTCTGTTCAGACCTCCTTACTCTGACATGTAAATTGACTGCCTTTTTACCACAGAAGCCATTTAGGAGTAAATTTCCAATGTGCTCTATGATCATTAGACTGGTATGTAATTCATGTGTGCCATTTTGAAAATGCCAGTGCCCCTTTGAAAGGGTATGAAGGAAAAATGGTTACTTCTATAATGTTACTTAAAAGGCTTCTGTTTATCAAAACCCACTGTGTCGTGAGGGTAGTGTTCGTGCTTAGTGCAGAAAAAACACACTTATCTTTGTGACTGATCTATGGGACAACTCTTGAATAATGGAAACTTATTTTGTACACGTAAGAGGGATATATAATGCCCCTCCTGCCCCTCGGAAAAACTAGAAAATTTTGCTTTGCTATTTCTGAATTTAATCTTAATCTTCAGAGCACTAAACCTCTCCAGTGGGGCAGGTGGTTGAACTGAGCTACTGAATATTGCCTGCAGAAATTTATTACAAGATTGAATAATACAGTATTTTCTCCATACTGTTTTAACCCCTTGTGTACTATTAAGACAGAAATTTGGAGAATGAGTGTTGTCATTTCTGCCTGCATATAGCATTTTCATTTTGGGTGCAACAAAGTAATACATGACCATGACCATAGTTCTCCACTCCCTTTTGCATCTTTCCTTCTTTTGAAACAAAAAGTAATCCTGCTGCAGAAGTGGCTGCAGTTCAGGTAGCAGTGAGGGTACTGTGTGTTTTCAAATACAAAAATAATTGCTGTGGTTGTTAACAAGAATTGATTTCATTACATGGAATTATACTCCTTAAACAGGATTTAAAAAGTCTCAGGGAATTTTCTGACCAAATAGGAGGCTTAATAAAGTCTTGACTGATCCTTGTGCAAAGCTGGAGTTTATTGTTCCTGATAATGAATCATTCTTCACCAGTGGCTCTGATATCCTGAACTATCAGAATGCAAAAGCATTTAAAGTATACCATAATTTTATATTTGTAACATTGAAGACTCAGAGGCCTCTAGGCCTGTTCGCTGAATACAGGTAATGAATTATAAACCAAAACAAGAAGCCCACAGAAGTCATGTGGAAAAAATGCCAGAAATGGTGTAACTACCACAACCTTCCAACATGTTCCTACATGTTCCTAAACACTCCTACTGCATATGCATCCTCTTATAGATGTTCATGTATGCAAAACACACCAAAGACAAGATCTCAAAACAAGCGAAAAACTGAAGCAGGCTGAAGGACGCCAGAAATTATAAGGCTGTAATTTTGTCTCCCAAAGATAAGGAAGAATTCTGATGGTTACACCAATAGCTCCAAAGTTCTTATCTGTGGAGAGGTGTATTTTTAAGTTTTATTACTTGTTATACTTAACTGTAGCATAGAGGGAAGAGTTTCTAAATTCTTGGCTTCTCAAATCATATTTAGCCAGTCGTTTTCAAATACTGATAATTGGTGTATCCATAAGAATCTGATAGAGCTGTAGATTCTTGTACAAGGACTGATAACCTGCCAGGATTAGGTATTTTTTGTTAGTACACAGATTTCCAGGTTCTCAATCACATGTTTTTATGAATTGTTAATTCATAATTTTTTATCAGTTAATTATCTTTTTGGGGTTTTCAAAACAACTTCTGCAATGGGGGGTGCAGGTCCACTGAAGCAGAGCACATGCTGTCAGCGAGATTTCTGCAAGATGATTTATACTTTCCTGGTTCTAGTTGGTGTGGGCTTGATCTAGTTGTTTCTTGGCTCTCACTGAGTTCTTGAAACAAGTGCCATTACTTTCAAGCAGAACAGCCATGTGCAGATGCAGTCAAAAGATTTAGGTGGGAGAAAGCATACATTTCCTCTTTCCAGTAGCATACTACCAGGGTTTTGCATTATTAGCTGACTAATATTCAGGTTATGATCCTATCAGAAGAGTGT
Organism: Myiotriccus ornatus; assembly: GCA_036023395.1. Classification (NCBI taxonomy): domain Eukaryota; kingdom Metazoa; phylum Chordata; class Aves; order Passeriformes; family Tyrannidae; genus Myiotriccus; species Myiotriccus ornatus. The sequence goes on from JAYRBT010000042.1 coordinate 69,883,776, forward strand.
GTTTATGCTGCCAGTTTAAGTAACACCATAACGTACATATTAAAATGCTCCTGAGATCCCTTCTGGATCAACTAGATCTCTCTCTGGAGAAAATCTGGGAATGGATTGGCAGATACATTAGTTTAGGGACTGAGCCAATACACGTGGTGTGAAGGCACCATCTTACCCAATCCAGTCTTCCAGTAGTGTCTCAGCACCCCTGAAACCATCTCACACCCTTCTATCTCAAGGGCTGTCATGGTCATTTAGACTTCAGAAGAGCTCCCTCATTGTCACAGTCATTTTCAGTGAATATATTATTTCTTAAGAGTCCCAGACCAAAAGGACAGTCACATGGATCCAGAAATGTTGGGCCTGAGATCAGCTCAGTCGGTTAGAGCATGGTGCTGGTAACACCAGGGTTGTGGGTTTGACCCCTCCATGGGCCATGCACTTAAGAGCTGAACTTAATGATCCCTGTGGCTCTCTTCCAACTCAGAATATTCTGTGATTCTAGCCCTTGTGTCAGTGTAGACAGAGAGAGACTACTTAGAGCTGCAGGAATTTTCCTGGGCATATGTAGAGACGGCCTTCTGCATGCTGAGAAGTTGAAGCACAGTCTTGTATGCTGCTAGAAATAAAAGTAAAGTAGCCTAGATAAAGAGCCATGGTTGGAATATGAAGGCTATGACCATGTGGCAAATAATGCATGGACAAATGTTGAACACAGCAGAAGGAGTCTGCTAGAGAAACCTGAAAGATATCAGGGGCAAATATCTGTGTGGTAAATACTTAGCCAGAAATCCCTTCAAATGTACATGTGGGCAGAGCCCTGTAAATGGCACTTACTGTGAATGGTGTGGGGGCCAGAGGAATGGGACTGATCCCTGCAGTGGGTCATGGGGTTGACAGGGATGTAGTGAAGGGCTGGTGCAGCTCTGCATCCCTGTGGTGCCGTACCCAGGGCTGCGTCACCACTGCTCCCTGTGCATCCCTTTCCATCCTCCAGCTGGCAACCAGCATGACATGGGCAAAGGTTTCTCCTTCCTGTTGTTCCAGGTTATCTGGATGGGATTTCTGACCAGGCAGCCCACACTGGGCTGCGAAGCTCCCATTTCTCATAGATTTTAGGGCTGTGTGTGAAAGCCAAGTTCTGTGAGGACATGTGGGTGTCCCTGGAGCAGCCCACCAGGAGCCAGCAGCAGCCAAAACTGTTCCATTTGATTTTTGTTGGGAAATCTGGAGGCTCTGGCTTTATGATGAGACTCCAGAGTGTTTTGCTCTGCCCTCACCCACTTTGGTCCCACTGATCAAATCTCTGTCAAGCACCAGGGGGGCTGAGTAGAAGGTAAGGGGGAAAGTATGACACAGATCCCAGTAATCTGCCTGTTCTCCAAGGTGTGGATTGTGTTCAGTGACCCTGAGAGGATGATCTGGTGTGTTCACAGTGGCTGGGAAATGCATAACTGTTTCATGGTAGAAAGAAACATTTCATAGTGACCTAGGGGTATATGTACAAAGTACCAACTGATGTGTTTATCTGATAATTTCTTTCTTGATTAAATATCTCTTGATGAAATTTCTCTGTTGTTGAAATAAAAAGTCATACCTTGTGGAGGACCAAGTTAAAAAAGGGAGTTAAATTTATTCCCTGAGCAAGTAGAAAAAAGTGTGAGAAATTGCCTGCAAATCAAATTTTAACACAGAAAATCCACATTCTGCAGTTTATTTTATATAGTTGTAGGAAAATCACTGATTTCAGTTTGTAAGATTGACCTGAAATGCAGCAGCTGTTTGTGTCTCATTCTGATATTTTGTTGAAGCTTTGCTTTAACTTTCATGGCCAGGAGCAAAAAAGAGTCCTTGTATGTGTCAGAAAATAAATTTGATCTTCTTTCCTTTTTGATACTCTTCTACTTTAGCAATTTAGTACTGCAACTGAATGTAGAAAATTTCAGAAACTACAGATTCTTTCATTTCACTGTTTGAAAAGATATGTCCAAGTCATGGGTAAGAATCAGAATTATACAGAGAAATCTTCCTTGCTTTTCATTTACTTTTTCAAATAGAAGCCTTTCCACTCTGCTGTATCTCAGATCACATTAAAAATGGCTTTAATATTTTTAGCAAAGGATAGATAACATAAAATTTCCCCTGATAAATTAATATATGAACTCTACTGTATAGAAGATCAAGTTTCTGAAAAAATAACTTAATGCATCCTTTTTTTTCCCCCACAGTGAATATTTTTATTTTTTTACTCCCCTCCTCCAAACGTAGTTTTAACATGCCTATGGTTAAATGTGGTATGGTGGGGAAATAACCACTTAATAACCTTCACTGGTGTTCAATTGTTAATATAGCTTGGAAAATAAAAAGGTATTTCATGGTTATAGCAATGCTTTTAAACTTTTGCAATGGAAAAGGAACATACGTAACCTGTATTATATCACAGACCACTGCTACTTTTATCAATTTAATTTCATTTCTTTTTGTTAGTTGTGTAACAATTTTTAGAGGCAAGCTGTTGCAGCTGCTTGGAATTTCCCACCAACATTTTCCTAAATAAACACAAAATGATTAAAAATATTAAAATCGGAGAGAGAAGTCATTTCCCAAGGAAAATACCCCTAATTTTTTGCACATATGAAAATAGATTTATATTTTTCTTGGCTTTTTTCAATCATTCACTAAAAGATTTAAGTGAGCCACTGAAATACTAAAATTCAACATGGTGCCACTGAACCTCGAAGGAACTGTGCTTTACATATTTTGAGGTCTTATTCTTATAAATGAGTATGTTGCAATTCAAGTTGTTTCTCTGCAGCTGCTCTGATTTTACTGTTGTCTTGCTGGTTGCCCACAAGCTGGCAGAATTTCCCAATTTAGAGGTAGTAGCTTTGGTACTGGATGCGTCAGAGTTACTGTACCTGTGCCCAGCAGCTGATTTGCACATTGCACAGTAACCCTGGCCTGGCCTGGTCCCACCACACCTGCTGTGCGTGCACAACGGATCCGTGGCTATGTGTGAGTCACTACCAGAGGTATCCGCGCCTATTTTTCTATGGAAATTTTCAAATGCAATGGGGAAAATTAATTTGCTTTCTGAATAACTCTAATGACGAAAACAAATGAACAATTTAATTTCTGACCCAGGCCGGTGCACATATTTTCAAATGGATCCTTTCCTATGATATTCCTGAGTACAAGGATAATGTTTTGCATGAGTACAATGATATTTGTGCAGGACAAACCTGTTCAAGTCATAACATCCCAGTCACAGTAGTAGTGTTACAGCTACACTGATGATGAGAAACCTTTGGACAATGACGTCCTCGAGCCACAGCAAAGTTTGAAGTGCAGATTTCACATCCAGATTTCATTCCTGGCAAATTATGCAGGATCTCCAGCTGATTAGTTTAGTTAGAAATACCTGGATATACCCTCTGTTTGTACTTCAGATCATATTAATGCAGCAACAGCAGTGACCAAATTTCCCAGTGCAGACAAGTCCCTAAGTTATATATTTTTTTAATAGGATACTTTCATTAGTGCCTTAGCTGATATTACTCATAAACCAACCCTTGCGCTACCAGGTTTAATCACTGTCTTGAGGCAGAGGCTTATTAGTGCAAGGTCATTCTATACTTTTTTATTTCATGTTTTCCCTTAGAGAAAGTGAGCGATGTCTCCAGAAAAATCACCTCCCTCCTGCCTGGCATATCAACATCCACAGACTTGCTGCCAGCATAGATATAATGCCTCTTGGTCAAACTTCACGTTGCACCAAAACAGAGAGTTTACAGTAGAAGACAGATAATAAGATCAAGTCCTGAAAATTTTAAGTGGGATTTTGTAAGTTGTTTAAAGAAATAATGATAAAACTTTTATTAAAAAAAAAAAAAAGTGAACTGTTCCTTGAAAATATTAAATGTCTCATTGTGAGTTAAGTACTTTTGAAATGCTGGATTGATGACTCTGGAGATCAAAGTCTTACAGCCGGCTGAGCTACTTACGTGTCCCCTTGGCCTTGGAGCACCCTACAGTCTAGCCCTCAGGGGTGGGGAAGTGCTCTGATTCCTTTGCTACCATTGAGGAATTGAGGCGCAAAAAGGCAAAGTGACATATTTAAGCTCACATTAGAAGTCTGTGCTGAAGCAGGGATTTCAGACCAGGCATCTGATCTCCTTAGGTAGCAATCCAAACGGGAGCTGTCACCTTCCTCCTACAGAAAAAGTGATGACAGGCAGAGAGTCTCTGATCAAAAAGGGTGGGAGATTTCCCTGTTCGATCAAGTCCCTGGCCCTTCAGGAGAGAAACAACAAGAAAACAGAGAGTCAAGACAGAGAGCAGTGTGAGGTGGCTGACACCAGTGTGTTAGCAACTGGACTGTGATCAAACAAGCGTATTTGTTATAGGACAGTAAATAATGACACTTAGCATGTTTTTTGTAATTCTTTGACATGTGACTATTCCTTGTTTTGGAGTGTATTTCTAATTGAATTTGAAATAGCTTGAAAATTAGGGAAAAAATTTGGCTGCAGCACTGGTCTCAACTCTTACTATGGGAATGTTTTAAAATATAACAATTATATAGAAACATGCTGGTCCCCTTGGAATTGCCATTTTTCCTTTTCCTCCTGCCTCTCTCTGCAGGCTCCTCAGCATCATTTAGACAGGGTTTCTGTGCTTCTTCACTCTTTGGTGACTTACTGGACAAGGAACCAAGAAGCCAGATCTCTATGTTCATTGCTTTCCATTTTTTGACTCATGCAGAATCATGCATTGTGTATTAGAAGGAATCCAGATTCAGAATCTGTCTGACAAATCAAAGATTTCTGTGCGATAGAAATGGTAGTTCTTTGATCTAAAGTACTGCTATTGCTTTGTTCATTTACATCAGCAGGAAATTCAGCCCATTTCTTTTCCTGTCTTGTGCACACTCCTTAACCCCAGACAATAATAAATAATATTTTAAAAATTAAGCATAATTAATCTATCATATTTATAGCCATGTAAATTAGAGAGGTCTCAACTAATAATGTGAATCACATATTTTAAAATAAATAAATAAAAGTGGTATAGGCAGAAAAGCAGCCAACCATATGGTTTCACCATATGCTGAAGCATACTTACTGTCCCTTATATCCTGTATTCCCTGTGAAAGCTATGTATGCATATTCACTGACAAAAAAAAAAAGAAAAAGAAAAAAGAAAAACAACCCTGCATGAAAGAACTTTAAAGCTACAAGACCAAGTGCTCTGTATTTGGACTCTGAAAATTCATGCAGTCATTAATTCTCTAATAGATGGATGTCACAAAGAGATATTTTTTCCTGGGCTTGATCACATCAGTTTTTGTGTGGAAGCTCTTCCTCATTCACTAGAAATGATGTACTGTAGTCACTGAATGGGTATGAATATTCACATGAAGGCATTGATCCATATCCTAAAAATGTGTCTCATATACCATCTTTTATTCAATGGGGAGGTAGTTCTGGATTGCTTAGTGTCTTTATCTGATATCCTTTAGATGTATTGAGGACAATGTGTATTTCCAGGAAATATATCAGTTACTATCGTGGCTTGAAGGTCTGTGTTCAGCTTTTGCTGCTATATTGATGGAAAGAACACAGAGGTACCAAGCAGTGTTCACATAACTGTAGGACTGGTTTAAAAAGTTCAAAACATTTTTTCATTGAAAAACATATTTTTCTTGAAAATATAAATCTTATTAATCATATTTATTTTTACTACAACAAAAAATACCCTTTCAGTTGAATTTTCCACTGGGAAACATTGAGGTAAGCTTTTCATTCCAGCTAAGGTAAAAGTTCTCTGCCTTTGCACAGCCACCATATGGCTTTTACGATGCTGATCTCTTCAGCTAGAGGGGATCTTCCTGCTGCACTACATTAGTTAGCGTCCACAGTTAAATAATCTGGGATGCCCTTTGTTCTGTAAGAAGTGCAGCCATTTTGATGTTTTGTCCCATTCTGAAAGAAAAACATATTCTGGAGAAGCAAAGTACTGGAGAGGAGGATAAATCCATTTTTAAGCAGCTATTTTTAGAAGTTTGGCCACAGAAATCTTTGCCTTGTGAAGGATTTTTGTTTGGGAATGACTGGTCTGGAGTCACTGCCAGCTGATGTACAGTAGCAGTCTCGGCACTGGCAGCAGAAAAGTCAGTGCAGGCTCTTTGCTGGACCCTGTGCTCCTGCAGGATGTGGCCGCTGGTGCTGAAGCTTTGGCACATCCACTGCAGCGGTGAATAATCTGAGCAGTGTGGCTGAGGGTGGCAAATAGGCTGAGTCCCAAACCCAAGCAGGAGGTGTGAGGTGCCACCTCTCCTGGAGGCAAGAGCCTGGGAAATGCCCAAACTGCGCCCTTCTCTGTGACTGCAGTGCTGGTCATGACTACAGTCCAGGTATGTTGTCTCTTCCTAACCTTTCCATCAGAGAAGTGATACCCTATTTCCTGTATGTTTGCCTGTTTCCTCACTGTAATTCACTGAGGCAGGACTCAGAAAGCCTGTGTGGGTCACTTAAAAAGTAGATACTGCTCATCATTGAGAAAAATGAAGAATAGAGTGGAAAGGAGCAGAAATTTGTTGCATCTTGAAATAAACAGAATGGAATCGGAATTTGAACAGATGAATTATGTTTTTATGTTCATATCTTCTGTGTATCCATAACAATCCCAGGAGGCTTCACATCAACATTTTGAAATCTTTTTGATAAATGCATTCACGTTCTTACCAAAATTGACTTGTGTTTGGATTTCTCATCTTATACTCCAATTAGCATTTGAACCCAACATTTTAAGCACATGATACAGTGATTTCTTGAGTGCATATATTTAATTTAAATGTTTCAGATCATTACTACTGCAGCTACCAAATACTATTTCAAGAGCTGATTTTATGATTATTTGGCTTACCTTGAAAATCTATTTTTTCTATAGTCTACTTTCAAATACCCATTTATGTCTTTTTAGAAATATAGAAACCAATTAAGATTATGTCAGTGCTGAAGATACTGAAGTTTGAGGTTGAAACCTAAAGTGGAACCTATCTTTCAAAGAGGAACAGGTCAAAGGAGTTAATGGCTAATGTGTGACTTAGAGCTAATTTTGAGGAAAGAATATGGAGTGATGCTTGCTGCTATTATTTCCTGATTTTTTTTCTCATTCTCCTTTTTTTTTATTGATCTCAGCTTATACAGAACATAAAAGCTCTTTACTAGGTAGACAAATGAGACAGAAAATAAACCAAAAGGTGATGTCTCTCCATCTGAGAATTGTAGCTGATATAGGCATATAGCAGTGACTTCTTCAAAAAATGAATGGCAATTATACCAAGTATTCTAAATAGAAAGTTGTAGGATTTTTTTTCTGATTTGTACCCTCTGTAGTAAATAAATTGGCTGTTACCATTTTTGCCTCTAGCAGTATCAAGAATATAGTGAAGTTAAAAGACAGAGACCATTCAAGGCAGATGAGATCAGGTCCCTGTGTAACACAGACAGAAAATCTAGAAGTTTGTCATGTCCCTTTGAACAAAAGTTGGCCACAATGAGAGACGTCATCATTTTTGGGCCCTGGTGTAGCTCTCTTTGTGCTGGCTCAGCTGCTGGAAAGGAGCCACAGAGTTAGATTGATCACCCCGTGTGGAATACACCTCACAAGAAGGATGTAGCACATGTTTGGCATGATGACCCCACACTATTCCCTTGATTGGGACAGAGGGAGAGGGCAGAGCACTCCACTATTCTGGCTGATCACAAGTCATTCAAAGCCATGGTAAATTAGAGAGGCCATTCTGAGGAGTGTTAATTTATACTGGAAAGGGGAAAGACACAGATCTATTGTCTAGGAGATGTAAAATATTACTTTCTCTGCTCCCTCTTCCTTAGTTCTGGGCTGCATCTTGTGACAACTGAAAGCACTACAGGAATCACCATGACTAAGCTGTTTTATTGCTACGAGACTCTGCAAAGTGGTGAAGATCATGACTATCCAGTTAGATGCAGAGACAGTAGACCACCTATAGTTTGCATTTAAACTGGCTGTGAAGCTAAAGGTGATTTCCTCTGCCTAAGCAATCTGCCTTGAGAAAAAAGAGAGACTTATCTGTCTCTAATGCTCTCTGTGGTTGAAAATTACGTATTTCAGTTATAAAGGGCTGTTTCTTTCTGTCTCTCACTGCCCAGGCTTCGCTTTGCATGTGCAATTCAAGCAGCTTCTTGTTTTGGAAAGAAGATGGCTGAGAGGAAGGAACTAGCAATGTGTTAGGGTTTAGGGGAACTTTGCTTTGCCACAGGCTTGCTGTGGGACTTGGAGATTTTTCTCTCTTTGTGTTTCGGTTCTCTGTATGTAAACTAAGGATAATAATGCTCCTCTTGACTTGATCTTTGTCCTATTTATTTAGTTTATAAACTTCCTGTGGGCAGTGATCGTTTCTTAATACATATAACACCTACCACAGAGAAGCTCAGCTATCATTTAGGACCTCTATGTACAGCTATAAAATATCCATTAAATAATTATGTTATGGCAGGCATTGCCAAATGATCTTATCCCTTTAGAGTTCTAAAAATTTTTTCTTAATATGCAAAAAAGGTTCAGTCTCAGACATCTATGAAGATTTTTGCCTTTCTGAGGAAGGCTGGAAGTGTGACTGCATTTAAATGTATAAAATGCATCCAGATCTGGGGTCCCCAGCACGGGAAGGACATTGACCTGTTCGAATGAGTCCAGAGGAGGGTCACCAAGATGATCAGAGGGATGGAGCACCTCTCCTACAAGGAAAGGCTGAGAGAATTGGGATTGTTCAGACTGGAAAGGAGAAGGCTTTGGGGTGACCTAGTTGTGGCCTTCCAGTGCCTGAAGAAGCTACAAGAAAGATGGAGAGAGAGTTTTTACAAGAGCGTGTAGTGACAGAACAAGGGGGAATGGCTTCAAACTGAAAAAGAGCAGGTTTAGATTAGATATCAGGAATAAATTCTTTATTGTGAGGCACTGGCACAAGTTGCCCAGAGAACCTGTGGATGTCCAATCCCTGGAACTGTTCAAGGCCAGGTTGGATGAGGCTCTGAGCAACCTGGTCTAGTGGAAGGTGTCCCTGCCCAGTAAAGGGGGTTGGAACAAGATGATCTTTAAGGTCGCTTCCAACCCAAGCCATTCTATGATTCTATTACAGGACTTTATACATTCTCTTTTGGCAAAGAGAAGATGAGTCATTGAGATCTGCTAGGGATAATCAAAAATGTTCTTTCCAAACACATACCCAAATTCTGAATTAATGTAATTTCATGAACATTGTATTTTTTTTAGCATTGGGTAGCTCAGACTGATGAAGGTCTTCCCATGTCTTTTAATATCTTACAAAAACAGAGAAGTTAAGAAAAAACGAAGTCCAGATACTCTCAAAAGATTTTCAGCTCTTCTGATGAATTCTGAGCTTCTAACAAAATTACTGAGTAGACATACTTCTCTGAGCTTATATTTTATGTGAAATCTTCACCCAGTTCCATTGCTGAGCTGAGCTCTGTCCCCAGGATACTAGTGTTACCAAACTTTATTTCAGTTCTCATCTCTGCTAAATGAAACTAGAGGAGTTGAGAGGTGTGAGTGCCACTTACTCTGATGCAAGACTTTAGCTGAGAATCAGGCCCTGGGTAATTGTGACACTTACTTACATTTTTTTCTTAGAGACAAATAAATCTACCTAGGTTTAGGGAAAATTTTGTCTGTTGGAGTCAAAGATAAAAGAAGAGGGAAAATATTATGTTGAGGGGTTGAAGAAAATGCTCAGTATTCAAATCTGCCATTTTTTTCTGTTTTGTCTGTTTTCTCCTTCCTCCCCTCCCCAACATGAAATCTTCTCTCTCCTTTAAAATAATGCCTTTTTTCCCCCTCATTCCCCCACCCCCCTTTCCTTTCTTTTTGGTGGTTGCAATAAGACAACTCCAATGAAAATGGCTGTCATGAGATAATCACACCTCTGGGGGATTATAGGCATCTGGCTATGATTCATAAAATCCCTCAGGACTGATTCCCCCTTTCCCTCCTCCTTAAGATAACCACACCTCCTGCTGCGTTTTATGAGTTGAAAAATACAGGTTTTGTGATTGCAATTTACAGATATTATTTACATTGAGTTGTTTTGTTTCATTGGATTGTGCATTTAAAAGAAACCAAAGGGGTTTTATTTCCATTTTTCAAGGAGCTCTCAGTGCCAAGAAAAAGCAAGTGGCTGATGACTTCTTCAAAATATTTCCTGAGCATCCATCCCAGGCTGAGCACCCTTCACCAACATGAATTGATGACATGTGTTGTCCCCTTGCCTTGCCTTGCCTTCCCACTTTGATGTGTTTTCCTGCTGGACAGTAACATTATGGCAACATATTATGAGCACTTCCTTTTTTGATACATCCTGTACCACATCTTAACACTTAAATTGCTTGGCTTATCCTAAATACACTTTTAAACCTGCCAATAAGCTCTAGAATATCTCTTGCCAACTGTGCACACACACCAAATCCTGCAATAATTCGAACGGCATCGTATTCTGCTCACACTTTCTCTCAGTTTCTATTAATTGTGAGAGCCAGAAATTAAAAATGACTGCCTGCTTCCAGTTTGTTTGGATTTTAGTATTCCCTATAACCAAAGATAGGGATACTTCAAAAAAGGAAAAGCAGAGAAATCTGTAGCAGGAACTGCTGAAGACTTGGATGGCTTTATTTACACATATTTTACTCTAAATTTAACTCCATATCTTGACATTTAGGTTGATGAAAGTGTTAACATCTCCAGAAAGATTTTACTGAAACACAAGGCGTATTCAGTGTTTTCTTAGGCATTCCTATTTCTGTGTGAATTTAATTCTTTTTAACAGTATAAACTAAAAATAAAAATGTTTTTCCAGAAAAAAATAGTCAATAATTTAAAAAGTAATTAAAAGCATGCAAATTTATATTGAAACAACAATGAAGAAATAAAGGGCAAGGGACAGATTCAAAACACAGCATTAGTATAATGCACTTAGTACACTGTAAGTGCTTTGCTGCTTCTGAAATTCCCTAACAAGGTGAGTGAAACTATTCTAAGAACACTATTATCAAGAGACACCTTTGAACTGATCTATCCTGAAGAATAACCCCCAGAAAGATAAGGTGAGGAGGAAAGGAAGGCAGAAAAAAAAAAAAAAAAAAAAAAAAGCCAACAACTTTCATATGTTTTTTGGCCACACAGCACAGCTCCGACTTCTGAACATTTTTCCCCAATTATTTTTGTAAAGTATTGATCGCAATTTAATTTTGCAGTCCCAACATGAGAGGCGCTTCATGCTGAAATGTCTCACAGGAGATTGTAATCAGGGTCTAGCCTGAAGGTGAAGCACTAGTACATAGGTTTTACTCTATTCCTCCACTCTTCATCAGTTCTGGGATTGGAGCAGAGGGCATTCTCAGGCAGATTAATTTTTGACGATGGGATCGATGGAAGATGTTTTTTCCTCCTGACATTGAGTCATCTAATTTGCTGTTTATCTTTGGCTTATTGAGTTTCGAGCATTGTTAAATCATACCTTTCAGCTGTTTAATTTCAGATGTGAATTTTGCATTCCCCTCTTGTACTTCGGCATAACTCTTTTACCTAAAATGAGCAGGGTGATGGGCCTTTTTTGACACCAGGTTACTGCTTTCGAGTCTGTTAAGTACTCCAAGGTAATGTTATAGTACTTTCTAGCTTTTTTCTTTGCTTGTGGCCATAGATCAGATCATCTCTAGGGAAATCATTACTTGCCATCATTATTATCCCTAGCACCTTCATCTATTCTCCCTTGTTTCCTGACTCCATTGCTTGATGAAGTGCCTACTTGTGAGGACACCTTTAACTCAGGTCTTATAATTAACCCCTTCATTGCTCAGGATGGTTCATTTTTTGTCCTGTTCCTCAATAAGCTGTGATCTATGTGTTTAGCTTTTGGAGCAGCTCTTAATAACAACATTCTGGACTTGCCTGGGAAGCTCTTCTCTTGGGGAGGCTGGTGGATTTTTTTCCCCTTGTTTTTGTTTTAGTAGCAAAGTGAACGTTTTGCCAAGCATATTGCTAATAAAAAATAAAAGGCTTTCAGTCAAATTAAAATTGATGTTACTTAACCTTTGCTAAAGGGTTATACATGATTGCTTTACATTTCAAGGGGAATCCTCTAACCTTGGCCCAGCTCTGAACAGTTCATGAAATAATATTGCAGTTATTAATTTTTATTGACTCAATATATATGCATATAATTACAAATATTTGTATATTGTGATGACCAGTAAAAGATGGCTAGAAGCAATAAGTTATCTTGCTGTGGGAAATTGCTAAACTATTATTGCATAACACTGGCTTCAAATAGCCCATTGGTAATAATCAGAAATATTTTCATTTTATATTGCCATTATCTTTCACTCAAGGCCAGGAAGGGCTACTTTATATATTATATGATGACTCAGAGAGACATCATGGAGTTTATTCCTCCTGTTCAGCAGATCAGTGTGATAAGTGCTTTCATTCTATTGTGTATGCACGAAGTGTCTACTGCAGTCATGGTGCTCCTATGAACTCCGTAGCAAGCAAGGGGTTGAGTCACACCAGTTCTTATTTCTGCCCAAATCCCCTGGGAAATGACATAGCAGTTCAGCTTGCAGCATGCCTGCTTGGTTCTGCTAAGGCAACACACCACCACAACCCTCCCTTGTGGTTTTTACCCCAAGATGCACATTTGCTATAGGAGTGTGAGAGCTACCACAGTGGTGGGTGCTGCAGTTCAGCAGGGTGCTCCTCTCTGGAGGTCTTAGCAGCTGAAAAACACAGACAGGCTGCCACTGCCTAATTTTGCTCACAGCCCTTGTATCTAACCCACAACTGACTTGGAGAAGTCAGTTTAACTCCCAGTCATGTCATGGATCTCCTGTTGCCTCACCAATTCCTCCACCTGTAAAAAGGGAAGGGTTGTAATGCTCAGCAACTCCATCTGGGCTTTTGATCCTTCCCTTTGATCCATTGTGGCCTTGTAGTCCTCCGCAGCAGTGACCCCAGCAGAGCAGCAGCAGGAGTCCATCTCGGGCAGACAGAGTATGCCTGCCCCTCCACACACAGCCCAGAGATCAAACAGAGTCGTGACAGTTGTGACATGGGCGAAGGATCCCACAGGCACTGCTGGTATGTATTTGCATACATAACAGGATGTATGTGTATACATGAATAAATAGAGGTATTCACATACATATTATACATATTCATAATGGTCCCTGTACCTTAAATAAGATCACCTGTCTTGTTTTTTCTAGATGCTTCCTTCTGCACATTTTAACTCAATTCACTTCCAAAAGTTTTCAGCTGTGGGTCAGAAGACTACCCATTTCACCTCTGAGAGGCAAAAACCTCAACTCTGTTCATTGAGGTTTGATTGGAAAATTTTTTTGCCAATTTATATGAGAAAACTTTTCAATATACTTTCATTTTTTTACAACTAAACTGGCATTGCCTTACTTTGAGGCACTTAGAAATTGAAGACAAAAGGTTGACTAAGCCATGGTGATTTCCATATAATAATAATAATTAAATTGTGATGAAAACTAAACCCACTGGTTGATATAAAGTTAAATTGAAAATCTCAGAAATGGAATATTAAAATTCATTTAAATGTTATTTTTATGTGAAAAATAAAATAGTAGTTTTCACGGGATCTTTTAATATAAATATATTAATGTTTTGCCTCTTAATAAAAGGCTGTATGTACACTACTATCAAATACTGTATAGGGCACGAGATTTTTGTTGGGCAAAAATTTTGTTGGTTGTAGGGGTTTTTGTTATTGTTTTTCTTGGGTTTGTGTTTCTGGGTTTATGGGGGTCTGTTTTTTGTTGTTTTTTTTTTTAAGAATATTGTGTTTGGAACATAGTCTATCACAGTTTGAAACAATGCCAGAATTCACAGTTTTAGCTTGTCTTTAATTTTCAGAGGTTTTGACAAGACTTACGGTGAGGGGGGTTTTATCTCACTCTTTTGTGCCTACGTTATTCCCACGTTCTGAAGTGCTGCACCCAACTGTTTTGCCAGCCATCCATCCTTTGGGCTTGGCTGTATGAACAGCTTCTCCAGGGCCACCTTTCCCAACTGCTCGCTGCCAGCAGCAGCTCTGTCCCTTCATGGCAGGGGAGTGAAAGTCGCTGTAATTACTGGCTGCAGGTGTAAATGCTTGCTCCCCTGCCCTGGGGGAACTGAACCATAGCCATGATTAAAGGTATTTAACAATCCCTAATGACTGCAAACATGTGGAGCTGATAATTGCAACTACTTTTCATTCCACCACCCGTGAGGACTGACCCACTGCCAGCAATAAACTTTCTTAAGTTTTATCCTTTGCTTTTCTTTTCAGAATTCCATTTTATAATAATTTTTTTATAAGTTTTTTTTAATCCTTCTTGATCTTCTTTGGATTTGTGAACGACCCTATGAGAAAGACTGCTGGAAAGGATCCGAGAGGAGCTGGAAAGGGGAGGATAGTAGGCAGAGAGGAAATCTGGTCCACTCTGGTGAATTTCTATATTCCAATTTGTACCAGTTATATCACTTTGTACACTACTTTGATGTTATCTGTGAAACTCTAGCTAATGTTACTTTTCACATGGTAAAGTTGACTTAGGAATTATATACCCTGCTGCCTGATGGCCTAAATGAATATATTCATGGAATCCACAATAAGAGTCGGTTATTTGAGTGTACAGTGAATTAGGATGTTCCTGTCCTTAGGCTCTGAGACTGCCTTCTCTGAAAAGGAACGATGTGCAAATTCCATCAAATGCCTATCTATTAATCAGTTGTATTCATATACAATCCCCTTTGAAGACATGAGTAAAGAGAGCCCCTCCCCAAATCTGCAGCAAATGATTTCTGGCACTATAACCATTACTTATTTTTCCAGAGGACACGTGTTCTGAAGGTCTACTGTCCCCTATGTACTCCCCGTTTATTACTGTTACCACAGAAATAGCAGTCTTTAAAACTTATTGAAATCTTTCCTCTTCGGCTTCACTAGAAGTTAACGGCTAATTAAAGAAATGCAAACAGGAGCTTCCTCTGAGCCTTCAGTAACAACATAGCAGATTGTAACATGAGAAACTGAAGAAATGAACATGCACTTTGTCCCTCTGACGAAGGAAAAACAAACTAAAAAACATTACAACCTTTTTGGCATTTAAAAAAATATCCTTTCTTCCTTTCTATATTGTAACATATAAACCCCAAAATCAATAATGCAGAGACACGGTTAAAAAATAAGAAAGTACTACAAGATGCTCCAGTCAAAATATCTCTTAACTGGCTCCAGAGGGGTAGAGTCATCCCTCGTCCTCTTCAGCTGGAGCAATTCCGACCAAGAGGTGAGGTTTCATACATGGTAGTGAAGCAAAGCTGGGAAAAAAAGGAGTGGAAAGGGGATTTCAAGGTTGAAACGTCTGTACAGCAGGTTCCTTTGAGACAGGCATAAAGCAATCAGTCAGGAACTTTTGCATGTCTCGTATTTTTGACAGAGTAAAACTGATTTCAATACTGGACCAAATATTTCCTCTGCAAATAATGATTGTATATGATCCCACTGATGGTGAATTTATTTCTTTAATGACAAATTGTGGGATTATCCTGTATATTTGAGGACAATTCTGTACAATCTGACCCTGGGAGAAGCAGGACCTTTACCACGGTCTGTGATAAGGGATTCCCACGAGTTGGCTTTTCATGGGTATTGAGTTATGTGATTCGGGGGAAACCATTGCACCTCCTTGGTGATGATGATTCCTCCCTCACCTTCCCTTCCTCCCCCCCAGTCTGTCTTCTGTTAACCCTTTGTGCCTGGAGCTTTTTTGCTGGTGATTGAATAACGCAACTGCATGTGTAAATCCATTGCTGCTAGTAAATAATAAAAATATTAAGGTTTGGGGGGAAAAAAAGCAGCCCCATACACTCCTTCAGCTAATTTATCTGCACCCTGGATGATATGGACAGTGCAAGACTTTGTTTTTTTGTCTGGAAATAAAAACATGAGTGGACTGCACAGTCTGAGTTTTTAAATGTGAAAATTATGACCATTAAATCTGTGATTTGAAAATGTGTCAGCAGAAAGGAGAGAATGATATGGGTATGTTCTGCAGGTTACTGCCTTAGGGTCAATTGAAACAAGCAGATCTATGGGGCACAGCAGTGCAAGGACCAAGCAATTGCAGGTGCAAATATGCCTGGGGCTTGTCTAACTTCCATTAAAATAAAAAGTTTGATATCGCTAATCATTTGTGTCCCTTTGCATTTTAAACAGCCACTGACGTTGCCTAAGCATTTTAACTGTGTGCTGGCAGAATTGTGGGATTGCTGGGAAAAGACATCAGGAGGGATGATAAAAGGTAGAAAAGAGCAGAGGTGCAAACCAACATTTCAGGAGAAAGGCTCCAAACTAATACCTTGAGGCCAAAAATGGAACAATTACAAGACTCGGAGTTTGCACCAGTAACAAATACCTGTCTCCCAGCACTACCAGTTCTTGTGAATGAAATTGTGAGAGGTTGGCATGCCTGGCTGGGCTGAAAGGGTCAAAAACCCACCCAAGAAACCGTGAGGCATATAAGTGGGCTCTGAGAGAGGAACAAGGCTGGATGTAGTGCTGCATTTTACCTCTTGCTCCCCAGCAGCCTGCCCCTCATCTCTGCCTCACCTTGGTAGCTCCATCCATTCTGCAGTGCTTTCTTGTCAACACCTCCACTGATGGCTTGAGCTACTGGGCTGTTTGTGGTGTTCTAGTGGTAGAGGACTGAGGGATAAAGGCAGAGGAGTTTGCTACAGACAGAAAAAATCTTGAACTGATACAGCAAAATCTGACATGGTTTGGTTTTGAAATACCTTATTTTCACTGATTTGCTTGCTTAAAGGGTAAGAAAGTCAGATTTCCCATTTTTGTGTTGATTGTGCTTCATTTTTTGTGTGGGAGTTCTTGCTAGTTGTTTTGCTGCTTGTAGAAATAGATTATTTTGCCATTCACAGATGTGTGTGGGTTAGTAATACCTAATGGACTGATGACTGGAGAGCAAGATATGTGAGTGCAGGAGAGAAGCCTCAGGAAAGGCCATATTTCAGTGTCTGTAAGAGAGACCAGAGGGCGTTACAGGTTACTAGAGTAAGTTTTCAGCACTCAAAATCTATATTCAAATTTTGGCTAAGGTATTGAGTGAAAGTCAGTTTGCCATGTCTTGAGCTGGCTTCCAGTCAAGTCATTCAGAGACCTTCAGTAACGCACCGTATGCTTTGACTGGCCAAAAAGATTAGCCAAGGCTGTGGCAAGAAATTGATGTAGAGTGGCAGAGGGCTGCCTCCTGCTATCTATTATTCTTCCCAGAGGTAAAATCCTATGTCTCTGTTGCTGTCACCAGCAGCACTTCTTTTGATTTTAGTGAGAATGAATCTGATTTATATTGGCCTTGTGTATGATCAGGGATGTGTCCAAATCGGGTCTCTGTAACTGATTTTTGGTGTATCTGAATTAGTTAACTAATTCTGAGCAATAACAAAGAAAGAGCAAGTGTCAGAGGTCTGATTTGCAGCTTGGGGCTTGGGTGAGAATGTGGTGTGAATATGGTAGGAAAAATTGAATTTAAACAAGCTTCATTTTATTTCAGGGAGATAGCAGAAGTTGCTACTATGGGCAATGCTACATAGTGGTCAATACTGTTCTAGAGAACTAAATAATCTCTTTGGGGAAAATAGAGTTGGTTGAAAGAGCACATGAAAAAATTTGCTGTAGTGGGTACTCATTTTCTCTAGCAGAGCCAAAACCTGTTTGATCCCAGTGTTCTTTGTCCGTAGGAGGTTGGACACAAAGGACTCCTGTGGTATGGGCTTGATTTGGTTTGGTTTTCTTTTTGCTAGGGACCACAAGGAAGCACAGCCATAACCGGTCTAAAGGTACCATCTTTTTAAATTACAGCTGCAACATTTTCTTCCTCTGTGAATTTAGCCTCAAGGATCTTATTCACTCTCTTTCAGGTCTTTCAGATCACATCTCATCTGCTTCTGCTTTGTCTAATCAACCAGTTAATAATGTCTTGAGAAGCAGGCAGGGATAATTGGCATATGCTTTGTCAAAGAATAATTGTAAATGTGAAAATAAATTGTAGAGATTGTAATTGTTCTCCTTGCCTCTCATTTTTTTTCACCATATTAGTCCTTGTAGTACCTCAGGGAAGAATATAATATAAAATGGCCATTCTGGATCTGTGCAAAGTTCTCATCTAGCCAAGTATCTGCCTTTGACAGGGACTATTAAAAGGTGGTTTGGAACTGTGATAAGAAAAAGCAAAGGCAGAGCAATCTTTTTCCCAGCACTTCCCTAGTATCTAGCAATTAGTGTTTGAGACAATTCCTAAGCTACAGTTTGTATATATTGCTGTTCTTCTGCTTAGGTATTTTATATGCTTAGCTAGTGCTGTTGAAAAATCCCACAATTACTACCATCACACATCCTGCGAGGTAGAAAAGGGGTATATTATCTCCACATTATGGATTTTGAACTGAGGAGCAGAGAGACTTGAAATGCCACCATCTAAAAATAGATTAGAGCTGTTACAGTTCATTAGCACAATAAAAACTTGGGAACAAATTGATACGCAGCCTGTCCTTAAAAATCCAACCTCTCTATAAACTTCCTATTAAAATACTACAGGATGAGACAAGGGTGAATGCAACCCTGAAATTTTATGATAGTTCTGTGTTCCTTCACTTTCCCAGTAAATGCCAGCAACACGATCCACAGAGTTGCTTCCGATGACTTTCAGACTCCAAGATCAGGTACTCCCAATTAAAGGAGGAAAAGTGTATGGATGTGTGGGATGTTCATCAGGAATGTGCAGATTGTTTAAAGGGATTTTCAGATGGTTGAAAATGTCAATAGCTTGTGACCCTGTGGCATCATGCTGCTAAAACAAGTCACTTGTAGGTCAGAAGGACTTTGGATAGGTGGTAGAATATACACCAGGAGGCCTAAGCTTATTGTAGACGATAAGGTGATTTCTTTTATTTTTGGGCTTCGTTGCCTTGGCATGGTTCTGCTGCTCTGTCTGTGGAAAATTTTCAGTCCTCTGTCCTGCTTGGCTAACCTGTGGCCCTCTGTATCACTATTAATTTAACATCCCAGTATCACTAATGTGTTTATGTTCATACCACTTCCAAGATGTGTCGGCAATCTGAGCCGATTTCCTAAATGGACAGGAAGATACAGAGACTAAAGTTCATACTGGTGGGTCCAGGTGTGCACTGTTGATACCATCTTCAGGTACATGTCTCCAGAGGTACCATGTGCCATTTGTGAGCAGATGTTTCTAAACCTGACTTTGAAGAGATATGTGTCTCGTGTCCTGCTCATTTCACAAGCTCATGTCCCCGTCTCCAATCATACCTTGGGAACATTACCTCCAGGGAGACTTTTCAGATCTTCCACATGGCCATACAAAGCACAGCAAAGGGGATTCCCTCCTTTTAAGAGCACTTTGGGAGGAAGAGAGTGGAAAACCTATTGCAATGCTCTTAAAATAAACTGGGACGAGAGCCCAAAGCAGAAAGTTCCTTACTGCTACAGTCTTAGCAGTGATATTTTATCCTGATATGAACTTTGAGAGACCATAAACAAATGTGAGTCTGTCACTCTAAATTAAAGACATTTTTTAGGCATTTTTCTTTTCTTTTCTTTTCTTTTCTTTTCTTTTCTTTTCTTTTCTTTTCTTTTCTTTTCTTTTCTTTTCTTTTCT
>JAYRBT010000042.1:69913771-69921271 GCA_036023395.1 Myiotriccus ornatus
ACACTGTAACTCACCTAAAAAATCCAATGCGCAGGCTGGAAGGTGTAAAGACCTTCCCTGGTTCTTCGTTCGCAAAGTCTGGCCATTATTATTAGACTACTAACAACACAAATGACTTTGAGTAGCTATGTTGAAATATAGAAGTCATGCAGAAAAGTTGTTCCACGGCATTTTTTCTAGTTCCCATTTTTGTAATTTTGTCCATTGACAGCAATACCAATAAAAATTCTTTTGTGCATCTTAAAGATTAAGTAAAAGAGTCTTAACTATTGCCAATACGTAAATTTATTTTTCCTAAAGAGGTAACATTTAACAACAACAAAAAAACCCCTAAATCCAGCCCTTCTCGGTTTCTCTTAAATAAAAATATGGATTAATATGGACTACAAGCAGGGAAAGTTATTGTATTGTGACAAATCAGTCACTCCATTACAGTTTGCCCACGGATTAATGACAGGGACTGACCAGGAACTGTCAGGCTGGCAGTGGCCACCACATCAGAGGGTTACTGCACAGCAGGTGTCTCTCCTGCTGGGTCAGTCACCAGTGAGAGACAAAACCACCTCTGCATCCAGCAGAAAACACTAACTCTGAACTGTGAACGTTATTCAGCTATGTATTCCTTTGTGTTCCAGAGTAATAAAAAGCTTAGCAGACTAATTTGTTTAAAATATTTAGTAAATTAGAAAGATGCTGCTTAAAGTGCAATTCACTTGCAGTGCACTACTTAACACATGTAACTTCTTGCAGTATGGCTTGCATCAAAATCCTGGCTGAAGGATTTAGTTTCTCAGCCCTCAGAGAAGTGATACAGTTGGAATTAAACTGCACCAGCTACGTGGGGGTGTCAGGATGCCTTTCCCAATAAAAACTGTCAATGCCTTTTGCTTGTGCAATGTTAATATGTCGAGCCAGAAATGCTCTACCTATGTCTACATGGCATTTGACAGCTTTATGCATGAATGGCTTTAAACATACACAGTTCCACAAATCATTTACCTTCCAAGTGTACAGCTGTCTTGAGGAGAGGCTGCCAGTGGCCTGTCTAGACACGCTTGGCTGTTTGATAACCTGTGGGGTGGGGGTCTGTCTGCATGGTAAGACATCCTCTGGGTTCACCTGGATGATCCTTCGTGCCTTGGGGAAACCTGTTACTTGCAATTATTGTGGTCCAAATTCTGCAACTGTTTTCATATGGTGCAAGTTCAGCGACTGAAACATATTTGGCAGAGACTGACAGTGAGGCTTGTGCTGGCCCCTGAGTATTAAATGTGTGAATTGTGCACTCATTAGGTGACGAAGAAGTAAGAACCAGGTGAAAAACCTATAATCTGGCATGCTAGCTCCCAGGTACTATGAGACAAGGCAAGCAGGCAGATGAAGTATGACAAATTCTGTCCATTCACACTTTCAACCTTATTTGACTCTCAAAACCAGATTTAGCCTCCTCTGAAGTGAAAGAGCTAAATCTGTAACTACTGCAGATTGGTTTTACACATTCTAAGATTTAAACCCAGCTTAGCTTTAAATGGAAGGGTAAATTCGAGCCTAGCCTTCTACTAAGGTTGGTTTTGTTTGTTTGGTTTTTTTTAATGGAATTGGCATAGGATGTAAATCAGGGCACAATTTGGACATGTATATCAAATGGAGTCAAGGAGCATATTAAGATGCCACTGTGTTAGGAGTGTATAATTAGGCAAGACTATTACTCCTCTAGCAGGCAGATGGTAGTCTTCAGCCTTCCCTAAAACCCTCACCCAATTTCTTTAATAGGCATGCAAGATAAACGGGAAAGAATATAGAGTAGGCTGCATTAACATGCCAGATTGGACTTACCACCATAAATTGATAATAGTACTTTTGACACGACTGTGACATTAGTAGAATGACCATTATAATTAACCTACATCCTAGAACTCCTGTTGTATTTTACAATGGCAAAAGGAAGGCCATTTATATTACAAAATGACCTCTGTTATCACCTTGTTTGGAAGGGGAAGGTGTGCCTAGACTAATCACAAGAAGTATAAAACTTCCATTTTGAGAAATAGCTCTTTCATTGTTCAGAACAGATATTTAAGGAGATCTCACAGCTGTCTGTCATCTTTTCCGATGTACAAGATGCATGTCAAGGTTTTGAAGTCTTCTTAAGAAAGTGAGAGAAATATTGCTGTGAACAAAGATGTGTGTGTGCCTCCTCTGGTTAAGTCAGATCTTTGTTGTAGAAACAAACAAAATCTGGAAGCATTTAATTGATTTCTTCGGAGATAAAGGAATCTCAGACTTACCACACCCACACCCTTCCCTTCTGCTTTTTTCAATCAGTGATGTAACTTGTCCTCTGCTTTTCCCCTTTCCTCTTTTTTTTAAAGCTTCTTTGCATTTCCATTGTAACTCACACTAACATTACTCTATCTGCATCACTAAGAGAATTAAGCCACCCTTTAACATCACAGTTCATCAGTCCACACCCGTGGTTTACTAATTCTGGGGTTTTGTCAAAATGTCCATTTCAAAGTCTGGATAGTATGATCTGTGCCTGGGTTTGTACATTTTCACCAGCACAATGTACTGTACCTACACACAGAATCCCAGCTCAACTTCTAGTGACAAACCTCAGCGTGGTGTGTTTTTCATTTACTATGTTTTAAATAGCAGGTATGGACAATGTATTAAATTTTATTCCAAATTTAGAGACACTTTGAAAATAAGCAATATTCAGGCCTTCAGAATTTATTAAATGATCACTCAGGAAAAAACCCTAGTATTGGTGTTTGAAATAAGGATGTCCCTGGAATTGCATTCCCGCCCCCGCACTTGACAGGGAACAAAGGCAGCATTGTGTGGGCATTTTACAGTTAATACTGGAGGTGTTTACAGCTACATCAGGACAGCGATTTGAATGAGTGTGTAACCATTTTCAGTCCAGATCCCATTAAAAATAAAGGCTATTTCAAATAGAAGGGTAGAACAATTGATTTAAACACCTCTCAGTGATAGCAGATGGAGGTTTTAAACCATACCCTAAGTTGACTTCAAACAGAAAAGAGAAAATATCTCAGAAATACGGAACAAGCTGCTAAAGATGCCTACAGAGAGTGAAAGGAAGGACACATAAACTCCGGAAAAGTGGGAAAGCCGAAGGCAGACTGACATCACTGCTGTAATCAAAAGTGTCAAGCAAAGATACAGCTGAGCCCACTTTCAAGATTTTCCACTCCATTTTGCTAGTCACACACATGCAACCTGACAAAGTGTGAATGGCAGTGTCTGTTTACAAGTTTATTTTTCCAGTGGTTTCCTTTTTTTTTTTCCCTTTAAATTTTCTGCAGAAATTAAGTATATTGAAGCTACTGTCAACATGAGGTGAATGGTTTCTGAGGAGAAGTTTAATATGTTTACAGAGAAGAAAGGGGAACACTCACACCATTAAGATGACTGTTACTAAGCTCTGCGGGCATTTAGGTGACTTCAAATTAGGAGTAAGCTGGACAGAGACATGAGAGATAAGAGGATGCTAAAACCTTTAGGCTATGAGCAGAGCTTAGTATTCACAAAATTGCTACAGCTGTAAGCATCGGTATCAAGAAAAAAATGAGGTAAATATCTCAAAAACTGGCTTGATGCAGCAATTAGATCTCAAGGCTGAATAGCTTTATGAAAGGGAAAATAGGAGATAGTGCCTATTTGACACCAGAGGACTAGGCTTGGTGGCTCAGGTGATCTCTTTCAGGCTGTCTCTGTCTACAGTCTGTCTTCTTGGAATACAATATGTGAGACAATGCCTCTTTCTCCTCTCTCTGCAAATGTCAGATTCAGGAGGCCAATAAGAGGGGACAGGCATGTTATGACTTAGTTCAGAGCTGGAGTTCATGGCCCAAACAAAAGTCCTTCAAAACCAAAGGGGTCTAACTACCATCCATGCTGAGACTTGTGCTAGATGGTGAATTTTAAGTACTTGAAACTAAAAAAGCAAACAGTGAAGTTGTACATAAAAGCAGAAAAATCACCAGGTCAAAAGCACTAGGCTAAAACAGGCAGGCATCTCTCTCACTGGGCGAGGATCGACTATTTAAAGGGTAGGAGTGTGAGGGCCATGCAATAGCAAGCCTGAAGAATGGGCTGCCCCAAGCATCAGTGTTAATATAATTATTAGCTAGATGGCAGAAGTGACTGGAAGCAGCAACCAGGCACAGAACATCAGAAGAAATTCAGTGTTGGCAAAGACAAAGTAGTGCAAACTGAAGAAACGATTCTGTGTGCTCAAGAACATTGCATATGTTCTGTCGGGGAAAAACCGAAATGCTACTTGATAACTGAAAGTGAAATGTGGAACCAGACAAAGGGCATTATATACTCTGCAGAACTACTGTAGAGAATGACTCAAAGGACTTAAAATTTAATGGGGGAAGAGAACGTGAAACTGTGGAATAAGGCTAAACATAGAGGTCTTGCAATAGCTGGTGAGCCTTGCTACATCCATTAGTAATTTTTGGATATTTCTGATGTGTTTATAAATAAAAATGTTCTCTTCGATAAATAAATTCTGTATTAGTGGAATTAGTGGCTGAAGTGAAAGGAAAGAGCAAACCTAAAGACTCTCAATAATATTATTTTGCATATGAAGGCACAGAAGTTTAACTTTCAATAAAGAAAGAAAGTTGAACTGTTATCTTATAAACTCATCCTTACTCAGAATCTGCTGTTTGATTTTGATTAGCGTAACTAGAGGAAGAAAAAAGGATCCTAAGAAGGACAACAGAAATTATTAATGACATGGTGACTGACAAGGTTATTCAATTTAAAAGAAAAGAGAAAAAGTATTCATAGTAAATTAAAAAAACTCCAAAATGGGTGTTGTGTCAGGTGTCTACCATTTTATGGGTTTAGTGTTACACAAGTAATGAAAAACAAAAGGTTTGAAGATATTTATTAATGGGAGAATGTAGTCAGTGGGATGCTTTGCCAGAGGAACCTCCAGAGAGCTATGCTGGAGCATCCATGAAATAGGATTTATTGTAAGAAAACAACAAAATTAATTCTGCAGAGTGCCACTAGCTCCAAATTGTGATGAAGAAAGGTACCCTATAGGCAGTCTGCTTTAATAGGTTCCATGATAGTTATTGCAATATAATCAGGATTAGGGTCACTTTTGAGAATTTCTGAAATTCTTTGAAACTTCTGGAACCACGCCCTGTTCTCACTAGATGAACTACACTGTATTTCAGGTAAATTGATTCTTTTGTTCTCAGTCTAAGACACCTTTAGACTCTTTCAGTAACCCTTTGCCCAAACTACATAAAAAGTAAAAATCAAATAAAAGACTGGATTGAAGGCTCAGGAATAATGAGGCTAAGAACTATTAAATATCCTAATAAAGCTCCATTTCAGGAGTACCTAAGAGCACTTTTCTAGGGGTTCAGTGGCCCCAAAGCACAGTACGATGTGTATTAGCTGCAGTGAAACTGTACATTCGTTCACAGTTGTAATGGTAGAAGAGGAATATTAAAATAATTACAACAGCTGTGCTTTTTTTTTTTTTTTTTTGGGGGGAGGGGGAGAAAAAGAAATTTCGCTTCCTCAGATCCGTGAGTGCTAACTATGATGAAAATCTTTTGCACTCCGGCTAACAAACATTGTCTGCTTTGCTTGACTGATGAAGATTAGCTGACTTCTTACATTAAAGAAGTTTGTCTTGTATGGGTTGAAGTGACAAGACAATAACTAAGTGCTAATTGTGCATAACCAACACTAAAGATATGCAGCCCCATTATGGCATGTAATAAATGAAGCGAACAACAGAAATATATTAGGGGCTTTAATAATGATACTAGAACCGTGGTTTGGAAAAAACAGGGATGTGAAGGGTTTAAGAAAGGAAACCTAGGAGAGTCCGTGTGTCTTTCTTAAATGGGTGCTATGGGAGCCTCTGTCTGCCTCGGTCAGAATACAGTTTCGTAGTTCTGTAGCATGTCAAAATTGATATAGGACTTTAAATAGCATTAGAACCTATAATTACTTTGCATTATTATATAGTTTAAGCGGCAGTTATTACTTGCCTGGTATTTTAATTTCCCATGCAACATGATGAAAAAGGTCAATTTGGCTTTTTTTAAAGAGCATAATTGTAGTGTGCTACACTTATTAGCAGCTGTACATTTTATGGTTCTTTAGGGATGTTTGATTTTTAAATGACTACAGGGCTAAAAAATAATAAACGGTAGGACAAGGTGAGTTAAGAAAGCTTATTTAGAGCTGTGTCTAACTTTGTCGTGTTAGACAGTTATCTTCCTAATTTTTTATTATCTCCCTAGAAATGTACATCTTGTGTTTCTTCCCACCTGAAACTGAAAAAAATATGAATGCCATAAAATGCTAAATAGGATCGTGTAATAACTGAAAAATAACTGAAAATAATAGGGACATTAAGGAGAGGACATAATTGGCTCTCTCAGTTCCTAGACCTCATAGAACTCACTGACAAAGCTGCTAGCGGCTCTCATGGAGTCAGAAATGGAGCTCTTGGTGAAATCTCTGACAGGATTTGACCACCACTCTGGGAGTAGTTGGTATAAATTTGGCTGCATTAACCTCTGAAAAAATCAGTTGTTACAATTTTACCATTTTTTTACATTTGTTCTCCATCTGTGCCATATGGGTAATGCTTCAGAACAAAGTATCAGGTTTGGATCTTTGAGATTTTTATAACCTACAGTTAGGATATGGAAACAAAAATAGGTCTGTAAGAGGTCCAATGCTGCTACAGAGGAAATGGTGGAAACAACAACTTTTAAATTTAAATGATTACAGCTCTGGCAACAGGAAGAAACAATGTGTACTTTAAAAGAAATACATGTGATAAAAATGAAGAATTAAGTGAAATTAATGCAATAATGACAAATGGTAGTGCTATGCTCTTCTGCAGAAAAGGATCTCAAAGACCTTTATAAATATTAATTAATTAAACTTGACAGACAGCCTTTTGAAGGAGAGGAAGTAACATTATTCTTTTTTATTGATGCGGGATTTGAGGCACAAAAAGTTTTCTGGCCAAGGTCATGAAAAATGTTCTGTATCAGTCCCAGGAAAAGTATCCAGGTCTTACTCTCAGTCTTTGGTTTCCACTGCAGGTGGATGTTTCCTCTTCTCTGGAATGTACGACTACACCAGTGCTGAATTAGCACTTAGGTTATGGAACAGACCCAAGAAATTCTCTTACCTCTGATTACAAAGCTGACATGCAAAACAGTCCAGGTGATAAACATTGTCCTTTGCTCTCATCACCATCTCAAAAGCAGGGATGAGCTTACTGCAGGCAGCACAGTTTCCTGTAACGCCAAATAACCTGGAGATACAGAAAGAAATATATTCCTGAAGATGCTTAACTGAAAAGGAAACCCGCTCCACATTTTATTTTTTTTTAAATTTTAAATTTTTTTCCCCCTCAACCTGGTCTTTGATTGACTTCCTAGCACACCTCCTTTTGGAAAGGCTGGTCTT
>JAYRBT010000042.1:69926271-69970013 GCA_036023395.1 Myiotriccus ornatus
AGAAAAAAATTATCTAAGGATCTAGATTACAAAGCACATTGAAAAGCATAGCTTTCGAGAACATGTAATTTTTACATGCTGAGTATTATTTAGATTATTAGATGGAGATTTCTTAGACATTTCTAAGTGACTTCGGGACACAAGTACTACTGTCTTTATACAGTCTATATTCTCTTACCTCCCACAAGATATTTTTGAAAATTCTCCCTGTCAAATTCTGGAGAAGAGGAAACAGGTAAATTTGTCCCACATGCATTTTCATGAATGCCTGGAAAACTTATTTCACTCCCACCCATCCTCCCTTCCCTGGAACAGTTTTCCAAATGCTCATTGAAAATGAAACATGCTTCCAGCCGAGGGGACAGGAGAAACTGCCCCACTTTGCCTACTAAAGTTAAACCACATAAGAAATAAGAGCAGAGTTTCCACTCACCCTGCTCATCCACAGCCCTCCTGGCTGCACTCACTGGTATCCAGTAAATGACTTTTGGTGTCTCTGCTTGAATTAACTCTGGTTCAGTAATCAGAGACTACTTAGAAAGAAAGGAATAAAATGGGGAACTAACTGACCACAGAAGAAAACGGCCACTTTTGAAACAGTTTTGGATCCTCTCCTGTAACCTCATTGCTGCTTATACACCCTTTCCTTACTTCCCCTCTTTTAAAATTTTTTATTGACAAAACTGGGGTGTCAAAAGAGGGAAACGCTATGAAATTGCAAACCAGGGAGCTCAACAGATCAAAGCGCTGGGCCTCCAGCACTCCTTAGCTGCAGGTGAGATGGACACATTTCCACAGGAGTGCAGCTCTCTGAGCACTGAATTATTTTAGAAAATTTAAAATTGTGTCATAACATGGGAGCAGTTAGATAACATGGTTTAGATGCCTATGCAGATTAGCTTAAGACATTGTCCCACATTTCAGATACTGCAAAAAAGATGAATAAAGAGAAGTCAAACAAAACAGTCCAGTTAGTTTAAGCGTGTTAAGGAAGGCATTCACACACAATTGCTGAAGCATGCTTAAATGCCTACTAAAATCAAAGGCTGATTCACTGTTTGCCTTGTTTGATAATGCTGTGAAAAGAGAGTTAGTTTTGCCAAACTAGAGCTGAGAAACCCTTTCACCTCATCCCTTCATTTTCTTTTAAAAGCAAACTCAGAGACTGAAGAATTAACTCCATATTGGAAGTGTGCTGATACTCCTAACACTCTTTGGAAGGATACCCAGTGTGTGCCACCTGGAAACGTCTCTGCTTCGCTGAGGGTGAGCGGCGGTACATCTCTAGGTTCTCTGCAACTAAAAATTTGAGTTGTAGCTGGAATGCAGGCAGATGGAAATACAACAGCGGAGCATGGCTGTAGCCTCACAGTGCAGGCACACGCTACTTGGAGTGTGTTTTGCTTTCATGTTTAGCTCACCTGCATGTGTCAGTAATCCCATCTGGGATTCGATCCAGCTGTGTGTGACATTTAGCACTCGTGTCTCTGCAGTGTAACACACTGTAATGCTGTAACAACACACTGAAGGCAGGAGGTGCAAATATCCCTCAGGTGAAGCTGCCACTTCTCACACTGTTCTATTCCATACAACTATTGTAGAAAATAACTGTATGCAAACTGAAGTCCAATAATTAATAAAGAGGGTTTTTTTGGCCTTTCTGTACTTGCCTTCATCACTCTGGGTTGTAATTTACTGTGGCTGAGCTGCTCCCCTCAGTGCAGACTTCCAGATTGTTCCCACTGCTTGGAGCAAACTATTTGCTGAACTCCATCCCACATCTGCTGATGTTCATGCAACTGAGTCTTTTTTTCCTCTGCAGACTGCATGAAAGAATTCTTTATGTAAAGATAACGTGGATGAATTCTACTTTCAAACACCTTCAAATCAGACATTCAAAACTAAATACAGATTTAGTTCTATATCCGTCCCTATCTAGATTATTTGTGTTCTGTGAAACAATCTAAGCTTTCACTTCAAGTAATTATTACTAGCTGTAATTTTGCCTCAAAAAATTTGAAGCATGACCAGACATTACTGATGGAATACCACTTTTCTAAATCTATATTTTGAAAAAGCTCTGGGAGGTGGAAATTTTGTTGTTTGGTCAATGGAGTGTTAACTCCAAAGCCTAAATCGCACAACTTAAAAAAACCCTTGTTCATCTTAGGAGCAAATATAGCTACATCGTTTATGTCACAGTCTGCTACCCTGTCCCTTCAGTCATGCAGTCAGATCATCAAACTTTCAGTTTAAAGCTAAAATGCAATTTTAAGGAGTATTCTGGCCTAATTTACTGCCTGCTTTTAATCAAGTTACAAATTTGTTTCATTTTAAATTTTCTTTAACCACTCTGATTGACTTAGATGAAAAGCAGGGATGATTGTGCACAGTGCACGATGATCTATACCTGATATTGTGGAAATAAATTCAAGTTAAAAATGACCTCCCAATGCACTCAGGGCTCTGCTTTGCACCACCACTCATGCATCGTGACATTCTTAAACTTCCACCAGTAAAGTCAACATCAATATTACATCCATTTCTACAAAGCAACCATATAAACTTCATCTTTCTACACATGCTTTACTTTAAATCATGCATATAAATCCATCTACACGCACAGGCTGAATCTAAAAATTTGCAGATACTCAGCTGACATATTTTCATTGTCAAACTCAAGCAACTCAAACCCAAATTTAATGCTCCAACTCAAATAAAAATAAGACTGCAATATCCCAAGCTGGTTCCCAGCCTGGGGGTAGGTCTAGCTGGCACAGTATAGGGGTTCAGGGTCTGCAATTTGCTGCAACCATGCAGCACTCTGGATGGAGGTTCATGTCCCAGCTAACCAGCCGCTTGCATTGCCACTTAGGTGTCTCTACACTTTTCCAGATCTGGTTTCCAGACCTGGAAGCCAGTTTACAGCTTTGTGCCATGTAATGCACGATATGGATATCACTCAAGGCTGTACATGCACCTTTCGGTGGAGACAAAGCATTGCTGAGCTCCATTTGCCACTTGCCTTTCTTATCTAAGGACTGATCCCAAAGATGGCTCAGTGATAAACTGACAAGATTTCCAGGAGATTTTCCAGGAGGATGGCTTTCACTACGGTGCCTACGTAAGAGTCACACTCGCCTGCCACAGGGATGCTGCTCCACACAGCAGCCATCAGTTCTTGTGGCCCTGCCATGCAGCTGTTGTCAGGTGCTGCAGGTGACCTGAAGTCCCTCCTAGTGGGGAGCCAGTGTCACCTGCAATATGGATGTGGTGAGTTTGTTACTTGCCCTACAACTGCATATAGCTCCACATTGCTGCAGAGAAAGCAAAAACCAACAGAGATGCTTCTAAGGTGCCTTTCAAATTCATCCACCCACAGAAGGCTAAACAAGGAAAGGGAGATCTAGGAAGAGAAGGACCTAAATGAACAAAAAGCCCCCTGATGAGCAGTGGCCAAGCTTCTACCATTTCCCAACCATTCTATTGTTTCTCCAATGACTAAGGAGGAAAGGCCTAAGTGGTGCATACCGAGTTTGCCCCTGGAGATGGGGGAAGGGAAAGAAATTAAGATACAAATATATAATTAGCTGCCTAATGTGAGGGACATAAAACATAGCCATTTTTCATTTTGCCCCAGAGGTGAGTGAGAATGTAGAACCTCTTGGTAAGAAATCAATGCACAGACTGTCAGGTAAATACATACTGAAATATAAGTGGGGGGTAAGTTAATAGTTCTATGAGGTCATATAATAAAGTCTATAGCTCTTTCATCAACCCTATGAACAATGCAGTTACTGTGTTTCTCCCCTGGTGTAATAGCAAAGACGGTTGCTAGACTCTGAAAATAAATTATGCCATGCTTTATTAAATGGTAAACAGCTGTTCCAGCCACAATACAGCTCATGCTAATTGAAGAATGCCTTAAGCAGTCCTATAATAAAAAGCTTTTAAGAGTTGGAGAGGAAAAAAAAAAAAACAGCATCATGACAGACTTACTATCATGGGTTCCCTTAGTTAAAATTCAACACATGGGTCATTCAAGGTGAGAAGTATATTCTGGGAGAAGATCTACAGTAATGAACATTTAAGAATCATTAGCAGGCTCTTTCATGCCACAATGCTGTAGGCAAAGACGTGCTTAGGTAGGAAGTACAGCCACAAGGTTCTCATCACATTTCCATGTCTTATTTTGCTAGGAGATATGTACCCAGGAATACAACAAACGTGCGGGTAGAATTGCTCTTTCGGAGGTGGTGATCCCCAGCCCAGACACCTCACTGCTAGTTGGAATCACCCTGGAGACTCTGGGAGAGAATGAGAGCTATGGTGTGAGCTGTAAAAGAGCATACACGTAAAAGAGAGAAGATGATACACGGCATGGTGAGCCCTGGACTGGCAATGTTTCCAGAGCGGGTGTATTGCTGTATCTCTGCAGAGCCCGGGCCCTTCATGCCAGGCTGGTTCCATTGAGCTGAGGAGGTGTGTGGTGCCCAGCAGTTATCAAAGCAGCTACTAGGAATTCCAAGGTACAGGCTTTATATTTTGCATTTAGAGGTCTCCACCGCTGGTCCTTCCGCTACCTTGCTAAGTAGCCTTGTGCAAACACCCCCCCTTTGCACCTCAATTTCCCCATCTTCATACTGCATTAAAAGAACAGGAAACCCGGTGTGCAAAAGTCCCTTAAGAGCCCCAAATGATAGCTACTATGAAAAATACAATCGTATTTATAGCTACTAACTGACATAAGCATTTTCCCAAGAATGACATTCAGATATATGGTACTCAGACTACCATAACCTGCTTTCTGGAAAATTGCTTGCAGAGCTAAACTGGATGTGCATGCGTGTGCACATGTGTAAGCATGTGTGTAAAATAAAAATAGCAAAATAGTTCCACAGGAGAGAATAACAATGAAACGAGTCACGTTTTCCTCACCACATAACATGATAATTTCTTGTCCTGTACTTGGAATTTCTCCTTTCTAAGAAAACACTGTAAGACGAATGCTTCACGGTGAGAATATTTTTTAAAAATGTGTACAATAAGCAAAATGCTTAGAAGTTAGGAAAAAGGATGTGCGTCAATCCATTAGATGGCACGCAAATATTTCACTCTGCTCATACAAATCATATGATGCGCTTGCAAATTCCTGCAACAAAGCGATGGTTTAATGGAACTGCTCTTCCTATAGAAATGGAAACAGGCAAAGTTTTCCTTCATTGGACTGGGTGAGCATTTCCTTTATAAATAAAAGCCTCAGTATCTAAGGTATTTCCTTTGTTGTGTCACCTTTAGGACTTACTATTTGAAGTATTCCATTGAAATGGCTATGCTCTGTGCAGTGTTCAGAATTTTAAGTAAAACCTTAAACAGTTACAAATCAAAGCATCGGGGTACTTTGAAGAAGCACATACACTATATACATCCCATTCTGCATGCATATGCATTGCTGGTATCTATGTATCATTGACATGTTCACAAAAACATTACAGCTTTGGGGGAAAATATTTCAAGCAAAATACAAATACTAAAATTATGATTTAAAAATAGTATGGCTTTCAAAACTCAGATTTCAGTGTATTTAGGGCTGGTTCTACAAGTATGCTTTCAAAATATGTCATATTCTCTGGCAAATCACCATGACATTTTTCTGACATTAACCCAGTTGTTTCAATAAACACTGCACTAAATTAAAGAGGTGAATTAATGAAATAATTACAAATAATCGTGTTTTTCTCTCATATATTTATTAAATTGTTTAGGTTTGAAGGTATACCTGCATTTGGTTTTATAGTTTCTTCCCCACTCCCTGCAATTTTTGTTCCTCTTCTAAAAAGAATGCTTGAGGAAATTCTGTGCTGTCTCACTCAAATTTATAATTAATGTAGCAGAAAATTATATTTCTAATTAAATAAAACTGAGCATGAATTGAGGCAAATGCTAGGAGCATTATAAACAGTATAAAGTTGGGAAAGGAACAAAATCGCAAACAATGAGCAGGTAATGTAACTGCATATATTAGAAACATCTCAATTATTACATCCACAAAGGCAGAACCTAAAAAGCTGCATTTCATAAGAAGGTGTCATGTTGACATATATTGCTCATTAAAAAAGGTGCCGTTTGTATATGGGTTACTGTTCTTCATATGCATGAATACTGGTAACACATTGTGGGAAAGGAAAGCCCTTGAGATTTCGTGTAGTTTGAATATTTAATGTAACAATAGTTTGCTCCCTAATAAAGAAAGGAAAGAAATTTGGGAGACGAGGACATAAATTTGCCCGTTTATTATGTTACGCTGACTGCAGCTGGGTATCGGCACCCCCCGTACACCTCTCCAGATCTGCTGTTAAAATTAGTGACTGCTCACAGCGGCTGCTCTTTAACCAAAACCTCTGAGACTACAAACGAAAAGCTCCCCCCCCGCGTCCCCTTTTTAAGCAGAAAATAGCAAGCGGTGTATATAATGTTCGTATATTATATATATGTGTGTGTGTGTACTAACCTACTAGTTATCTCTGCTTACACTCCGGCTGTCAGGAAACTGTCAGCTGTAAAAGCGATAAGGTGGGCAGTTTAAAGAAGATACCGAAGCTTTAAGCTTCTTAATGTGCCACGAATCAATCCCATGAAAGCAAACAACTTGAAAAAGGGTTATATGTATTTAGGAAATCTCTCGGCTCCCCTCGCCTTGGCTGGAGCCGGGGCTGGCGCTGGAGTTTTCTCACCCTAATGACCCCTAGAGCGGCCCGCAGGGGCTGCGGAACGAGGCCGTTTCAGGAGGCAGCTCGCTAATTGAGAAGTTGATCGGGGGGAGAGGGACCCTGCTTTACTGCATTAAGTGTCCAAATCAAGCATGACTAGATTGACGTCGCCAAATCGCTGTCTGGAGGCCACTCCAAGCCAGGAGCAGCAGGGCTTTTCACACCTGATGGGGCCCCGCTCTATCTACATCAAGTCGCATTAAGAAAGGGATGTATTACAGGAGTGGAGCCCACGCCCCTTACGAGAGATGCCCGTGCCGGCTAATTGCTGCTCCCCAGCTTTCCTAAAGGTGGAAAACATGCCCGGGCGTTGGAGGCACGCGTTGCCAGAGGCACACATTGACGGCTCCCCTCACACGGCCTCCAAAAAAAAAAAATCAGGCGTGCTCTTTCAGTTCAAGGGGAGCAATTAGCAGAATTAATTCTTTGTTCCGTGCTGAATGGGGGTGTACAAAACTGCTCCGGAAAAAGGAGGATTTTTGGGGGGCTACTGCTGTTGCTCAATGCCACCCAGAGAGTGGGAGCTTTAGCGATGTTTCGGACACCAGCCTTTAGCTCCCGAGTGCTCCCAGCTGTCCTTCAGGACGGGGAGGGCACAAGCCTTCCTTGGAGAGGGAGAGCGACTGAGGCAGGGGGATTCAGAGCACAAAGGGCCGTAAAACGGTGAACTCACGGAGTTTTCAATCACAGAGTTATGCCTAACTGTCTTCTACGCTCCTGAAAATCCCCCTCATCAGCAGTTTGATCAAGGTGACAGAGACAGTCCGGGATTTAATCCCGTCTAGGATTAAAGCTCAACAGTTCCTGCCCCACGGTCCTCAGCCTGAATCTACTTTAAAAGAGGGAAGTTCTTATTTTTCCATACTGTCAGGAAATGCGGCCACAATGTGGTCAAGGTTGTCTTGTCAATTTATCTGTTATTTATGTAGAACAGGGGGCCTCCTGAGCTGCACTGAGGTAAAATTTAAGCTGAGGAGGAAATATAGCAGGATGGGAGTTGTCAGGCTCTGAAATTCAGTGGAGACACTCACAGTCAAATACTTGGGGGACATTTTAAAAGCTCGAGTAAATTTTTTGTAAACAGCATACAATGTTATATGATATGAAAGCAGGCTCTATAGGACTGTCAAATCCAGACTTTATTTCTCTTCGTATGCTAGTTATTTAGAACTAAAGGACTGCACAAAGTCAGGGTGTAGCATGCTAACGTGATTTAGAGGAAAAAAGTACTGGAGATAGACTATAAGGCATTATATGGAGAGTACTTCCATATTTACTTTGAAATTTCTTGGAAAACTTGAGATAGCTTTTGTTCAGAAATAAAAAATAAACAAGTAAACCAAAACCATATCAAACATTTGCTACTACTTTGCATAAGTCCCTTTTCCCCCTGAAACTTAGGGAATCTTCTGTGAGAAATAAGCTGTGGCTTTACTATGACTTTTTTTTTTTTTTTTGATAAAAATATGAAGAGAGAATAGTAGCGGTAAAAATCACAAAAGCATTAGTAAAAATCATTATATGAGAAATGGCATCTACCTGTAGGTCACAAATACTGTATATATTGTATTACACACCAAGTTCCACATATTTTTTAATGGGGGCCACCAAATTACATCTCAGTCATGGCAACAGATAACTGCAGAGATCGAGATGAGATCCTCCTCTACCTGCAATATCCCTAACCCCGGAAAATCTTGACTAACTCAGCAAAAGTTATCTCACACTCTTTTACCTCCCTCCCTCCGAAACTTGTTCCCCTGCGACTCTTGTCAGATACCAGATATGTCAGATTAAAACACTATAGCAAATCCAGTGTTCCCAGGCATCACTCTGGAGAAGGGGAAATGGGAATTTTGTTTGGTTTCTACTGCCATTAGGGCTCCGAGGCACTGGAGATGAGCTGATATTAGAGTTTATTCCTTGCCTGCCTGTTGCAGCGGTCAGCACGGCAGGCGCTGCTGAGCACAGACAGGCTTAAATGATGGGGAGAGATAGCACAAAAAAGTGTGAATGAAGCGATCCTGTTCCACCTAGGTGTCAGAGCAGGTAAATTTATCCTGCTCTGGACTAGTTCTGATATCCCAGGGCTGCCTTGCTTTAGGGGTGATGCAGGGGAATGAGAGGCTGATGAAGACAAGGAGGTGCGTTACTGCAACAGCTTGAGGGAGGGGAAAGAGGCAGTTCTGAACTGGTCACAGTATTTGTTGTACACTGCCCAGCACGGCAGCCCCGTGGCTCTCCCTGTTGCCCTGTGTATGTGGCTAGTGTGTACATCTCTGTGTGTGCTTCTGGAAGAGAATACACTCTGTCCTGTGAGCAGAGGGGGTTTGTTCTTAAAAACTATAGTGTTGCTTGAATATAAAGAAACAACTGAGCAATGTGGGAGAAGGCACCCTTGGGAGGAGAGACATGGATGGCTCTGTACATTTTCAGGCCCTTCCTCCAAAACTGAGGTCACCTTGAGTTTGTGAGTGTGTTTCCCCTTCCGTGGGGAAATACACCCTGGCTCAGGAGCAGTGGAGCCCAGTCAGATCTGTCCCACTACCTGTACCGGCTGCTGTTGCTCCATAAAGTGTCTGAAAAACATTTAACACACACACACACACACACACATCCCCACCCACCGTAACCTTACAGAGGGAAAAGTCTGGATGCACTGAGGGAATATTCTCTATTTTTCTGCCCCTTTTGGGAGCCTTTGTGCTGGTGTAGAGAAGATTTTAATTTTTGTCAAATCAGAAAGGAGCTACTACTCCTCCATGCCATTGCTGGTGACTAGACTGAAGCACAAGTTAAGCAGAGGATCAAGTCTTCTGTATCCCTGCTCCAGCATCGTAAACCTCAAGTTCCAAAATACACCAACTAGAGAAATAGGAAGTAGTGAAAATCAAAGGTGCCTGTCTCAGTCTTTTCCACTTTGTTTCTGCCAGCAAAACACAGGCCATTAGATAAAATGCTAACCTGAATTGCAGATATTTTGTTTATTCCTCCTTACAACTGTTCAATACTTTGTCTTCCTCTGTTTCTACCTCATGGTAATAATTTCCCCTCCTTTTTTTTGCTATTTCTTTTATTGTTACCTCTCTTTACTACCTCAGGCTTTTCTGGTTTTGCCAGTCCATCCCTTGTAGAATATATTTACTCACTCTTACTTGATCTATTTTTCTGTAGGTCCTGATCCTATTCACCATTGCTATCAGGGTTCAAGTCTCTTCTTTCCTAGCTCCAGTTCAGTCATGAAACTTTTTCTAAATTGTAGTGAGGGGTTTCCAATGTTGCCAGTCGGCTAGCTATCACCATTTCTGAGAATTTAAAAGATATATTAGGCATAGGCACCATGGCAAATTTAGGGCACGTTCCACTGATGCATGGTTTACTTGGCCTTTCCCATCACCTGTGAAGTTAGATGGAAAGTTTTCCCAGAAATGTAAATTTACCTCAGATGAGGCTAAATGTCTCCATGATCCAGACAAGACAGACAAACAACTGTCAGGATTATCATGGCATCACAGAATGAGTTACACACATGTTTCTGGGCAGGGCTAATCAGGAAGAACAGGCAAGCCCTCAAGAGCAACAGCAGGTGGCAACTGAGCTCACTCTGTTTGCTACGTACAGCAACGCAACAGGAGCTATCACAGTAGCTTCTAGGATAGCACCTTCCAGTACCTGAACAGGGACTACCAGAGAGATGGAGAGGGACATTTTACAAGGACATGGACTGATAGGACAAGGGGGAATGGCTTTAGACTAAGGGATTTTTTAGATTAGGTATCAGGAAGAAATTCTTTCCAGTGAGGGTTTTGAGGCACTGGAACAGGTTGTTCAGAGAAGCTGTGGATGCCCCATCCCTGGAAGTGTTCAAGGCCAGGTTGGATGAGGCTTTGAGCAATCTGGTCTAGGGAAAGCTGTCCCTGTCTGTGGCAGAGGGGTTGGAACTGGATGATCTTTAAGGTGCCTTCCAACCCAAACAGTTCTACATCTCTGTGATTCTTGGTAGATGAAGAGGTGACTTCAAAAAGTCACTACTAAGGACAATGTAATGTTAGTCAAAGCAGTGGAGGAGTCTGTCCTTTTCTATAGCCACCACGGTTGTAAGGACTGTAAGGTAGGTCTCCTTAGAAAGGAGACCAGCAAAGGCTTACTCATGATTGTAGTAAGATTGTAGTAAGAATGATTGCAAAGAATATTCCTGTTTATATTTATTGTTGTAGCTGTCTGCCTCACCAGACCTGCTATACATGTACCTAAGGCAATGCACAACCAACCAGAGAAGGTCTGAGCTGCAGCGCTGCTCACCCCTGCACAGTGGTAGTTATTCTCATCTCTTGAATAAAAAACTGTCATATATATTGACCTTAGGACTTTTGACTCAGGATTTTGAGAAACAAACAGACAAAATTCTCAGAGATTTCTTATGTCCAGATTCTTTGGAAATTTTGCCCCAAGCTCTTCATTTTGATGTGGTTCATTTTAGCATGAGAGGGCAACTTGGGTTGATTTTGATTTAAAAAAATTTGCAAGTATCCTCTTTACAGACCTGGATATAAAGGGGAAATAATAAGGCCAAAGCCCTTCATGCTACATTTTAATTGAAGATGGAGAAGTATTAATCAGATGGTATGGAGATGTTTCAGAACAATCAATTACACACCAGATATGAAGCACACCCAAGGCTAGCAGGACAGACAGCGAGCCGTGCAATAGCACACACAAGCCCAGTTTAACCCAGCAGTCACCTCATAAAGCACAGCCCAATGCTGTCTGTGGGCAGCCACTGTTCAGCAGGGATTTTGTTACCTGTTGCCCCATACAAGCAAAGGACATTTTTTCTCTGCAACTCTGCCAAAAAGTTCCATTAAGGGATTTTCCCACTGTTCATTTACAAGTATTAAATTCACCTGAAATTATTGATGGATTATTGATACAGAAATAGCCTCATATTCTGCCATGTATACCCCATGTATCTGTTAACAAACCCACAGGTATTAGAGGTGCTATTTCTGACTGAGCTGACAAAAAAATCTGCCAGTATGAAAAATGTTTGTACAAATATGGGGTTTCTGTTCATATTAGACTGTTTTATTATACTGATAGAGTATATTCCTACTAGGAGTATTTTGCCAAAGTTGCATGTCAACATTTCTAAATGCACAAGTTTTTGTAGTGTTGAATATTCCTTAGTTTTACAAAGAAAAGATTGCAGACTTCAGAGGGTTGAATCATATCCACATTCATTTCCTGGACTGGACCATTTGTTAGCACACTGCACTAGTCTGTCTAGGAAAAAAACCCCAACAACTTATGTGTAAATGGAACAAATGTCTGATAGCAGGGAGAAGTGCTTTTTCCTAATGAAAAAGCCTGCTTGTTAACTAGGCTTTGCTTAGCATTTTTATTTTTATTTAGAGTGTTCCCACAGGCCTATTAAATTCCCCTACACTTAAAACTAATTAAAGGATATTTTAATTATCTAAGATATTTCAATTCATAGATTATAAAATGTAGAAATAAAAAAACCCCATAGTCTGGAGTGCAGCATATTGCAGTTACAGATATTTCCTCTAGATTGTTGCTCTGCAGTTCCATAGTCTTCCATATCTGCTATTTATTTCCAAAACAAATGCTTCTTTTCAGCGTATTTTGATTCCAAATTGTTGTCCAACAAAAAGGGGCTTTATGTGACATGAGATAGTATTTTGTTTTATTTACATAATCACAGCATCTATGAGCAGACCTAAAATTCAAGAATAAATACTTCAGAAAGTACAGGACAGAAATTCACATTTGCACCTGTATTTGTTTCAACAGTGTAAATGGCTGGTTTGTAATCACTGAATATTTGCAAACAGCTCATCTAAAACGCTTCCTGGCATAGACATTAGTTGAAATTAAATATTGCACACTATCCTTGGAATCATGGCTTTTTTCCACCAAGAACTAAGCCTATACATGGAAAACTACAGGTTCTACTATCAGATCATCTCGATTAACACCCCCCCCATATTTACAAAATATTGTGTTGTCCAAAAGAATTCGATAAAAAATTTTGTGATTTCTCATATTTAATCAATTAATTGTACATAGAAAAGGAACTAGAACATGTCTGAGTTTTCTGTCAAATTCATCATCTTCCATGAACACTGGAAAAAGAAAAGGAAGAAGGAGAATGACAGATCAAGTTTAAGACTGTTGTATTTCTTGCTTTAATAGGAGCCGATCTGAAACCCACTGTTTCGAAAAGTAGGAAAAACCCCCAAACACTATTTGTTCCTAGAGTGATTTATTTCCCCCTCTCCCCCCAGCATCTGCAACATCGTTAAGTTTCAGTGGGAGTACATCAGTTAAAGTTAGGCAAAACTTGCTCCTCGTGCCCAACCTCTACCCCTGAACTAATTCCTTTAGACAGGCTCAGGAAAAGAGAAGAGAAGGGGATGTGGTAATAAGCCTCTAAGTGCTCACCTTCAGTGCTAAACAAACAGACACAAGTCGTTCTGCAAGTCTGTCCTTTTGTGACCGCGCAGAATTGTACAGGGCTCTTGCGCTGATGGGGGTCAGTGGAAGCGTTTCCTGGTGAGCCACAATTGCAGCATCAGTGGAAACACACACCAGGCTCAGCAATCTCACCTCCACACAAGTACTCGCTGGTATATAAAATAGTTTCACAGTAAGAGCTCCCTGTTTTATGAGGGAAAAAGCTTGTATTGCTATATCATATCACTACATCATAAGCATTTCTCCAATAAGTTGTATAAATTTTTAATCAAGCAAATACTCATATTGTGCCCGGTAGGTTCACTTGTACTGGGAAGATTTTCAGGACTGGCACAGAATGAACAATAGTCATAATCCTTTTTCTCTCTTTTTTATTTACATGTATGTGTAGAATTATACAGTCAGAATGGTTTGGGTTGGAAGGCGCCTTATAATTCCAAACCCCCTGCCATGCACAGGGACACAGAGGATCCCATCTGCGTTAACAGCAAAGAGAAAACCTAGAAAATCTAAAATAGGGGGGATTTTATTGTTTTTTGGGGGGACTGTGCAACAGTTATCATCTTCTACTAGTTCTGTTCTTGTAATTGTAACCGTGGGTTTTCTCTAGTGACTTGTCTGGTATTACCAAACCTTCTGGCAGAGCCAGTTGTGTAGCTTTTTGCAATTTCTACACTACTTCAGACATCACCATTCCTTGCCACATCTCCTGTAAAGGCACGGGGTGGGGGGACCACACAGGTCTCAGCAACACTCCTGCCCCTATTCAGATACAGCACCATTGCTGAGAATTTGAAATCAAGGCACTGCACAAACATAGGTGAAATTGGCAAAAACTAGGGAAAGCATAAGAAAGTAATTAAAAATAGGAAATTGTTGATTGGGATGGTAAGCACTGTCCACAGTGCACTAACAGCTTATTAATTTGTAAGTTATAGGGGGATTTCTATAGCTGTCTTATGTGGTGGATTTTACCCAAACTCTGTATTTTCACCCTCCCAGCAGCTTCTTGGTCTCTGGAAATTAAAGATACTGAAATATGTCAGGAATGTATGTTCACATGTTCTCCTTGGCTGCTGTTCCAAGTGCATGTCCAATTTCACAGTGAATCCATTTATATTCTTTTTTTCCCCTCAGTACTTGTATGGGCTCTTTTCCAACATTCACTGGTAACCTTTCCCCGTGGTAGGGTGGTTCAACAGCTGGCCAGATATGAGACTGCTAGAAAGTCTACTTGCTGCTTTTAAGGAAGGAGCAGCTATTTTAAGTCAGAAAGAAAGACTTCCCAGCTCAGCCTGTTATCTGTTGATTTAAAGATGATTTCAGACCAGAGCAAGTTCATCCTGAATGTGGTCACTGAGGGAAAAGAGAAGGCCAACAATGGAAAAACATACTGTTTTCTATGTGATTTAGATGTTTTATCTGCATCACAAAAGTATGCCATAGTCTTGTCAGCTGAGCTTGAAACCTGTCCTTTCCACACTTTAGAAGAAAGGATGTTCAAATCAGTAGTTCTATCTAATTTATCTTTTTCATTAAAGTTTTGTCCAAAAACACTGGTATTTTGTGTTTATACTTCTGCTAGTACTTCACAATGATCTCTACTATGAAAGGAAGCTCTTAATAAAGGGACTATTCATAAAAAAATGTATGCATATATATATTTTTTTAAAATAAAAGTTTTAAAAACTCCTAAAAATTCACTGTTTGCAAAATGTGTGAGACAGAATAAAAGAAAACACCCTACAGTTAAAAATTATATTGAAATATTGAGTAATAGTAAGGCAGAGTGGAATACCCACATATTGCAGAGTTCTGAACCTGCAAGTAAAACTACTACAAAACCAAAATTGTCCTTGTGGACTTTTATTGCCCTAATGTTTGAGAAATGTAAAAAGAAAGCAAAGATAAAAAAGTATTAATAGCAAAATAAAATGGATTTGATACTTGTGTTTGTAATAAACAAATTATTTGCAAGAGAAATATTTCTTTGGAGTGTGCAGTACCACTTCAATTTGGCATCACCTCTTTCAAACTCAGTTGAAATCTTGTGTAAAGTGAATATTTCTTCAATAATAATTTTTTAGTTTGAAGATTTAACAAGTATTTAGGCCTTGATACCACAGAAATGTGAGGGATGCCCACCCACTGCTATCACTTAATACAATTATATATGCAGAGATTCAGAGTCCAGACATTCAGAAATATTCAAAGCACTCCTTCTATATTTGCTTTAAAGGGCACATATGGGCTTGGAACAGTTTCATGGTTGGAAGGGGTTAACAATTAGTTAATACCAACAGTAAGTGCTATATTATTGGCATTTTCAGAAATATAACTATATTATTAGATGATCATTTCAATATTATTAAATAATTATTATTTTTGGGCACTGTGGTAAATATATTAGCCTTACCATCAGTGTGGTAAAATGTTCTTTTAGTAGTTGAAATAAGGCTGTTACACTGTGGAAGGAGAACAAGTGAGGAACAACAAAAAAAACCAAAGCTTGTTACTTGGATGGGAAAAAAAAGTTACTTTCTTCCTGCATTGTTATGTTCATTTATTTTTTTGCAATTTACTTGTACTTCATGATCAAACACATTTAATGAAAAATACAGTATGTTGCTGGGCAATATCAGAGAATTTTCCTGACGTTTTTCCATTCAAAATAAAAATAATTAGAATGAGTGTTCATTTTCATTTAATGTACATGTTCAATTACTCTTTCATTTAAGCTCTTCAATTCTTCTCATCCCTGAGGAAGATTTTCGTTTGGTGAACACAGAAATAGCATGACATTCTGCAGGAATAAGGAGCAGCCCCCAGAAAGGCTCTATTTCCTACTGCAAGTGTAAAAACAAGTAGCCATACCTAAAAAAAATTGGGCCAGATTTTCAAAAAATCTTCAGATAAGGAGCTGGCCCCAGAGTGCACTGCCTGTTCAGTCTGAAAGCTCTGTATGCACTTATTCCAAAACCTACATTTGTACAGGCAGGATACCCACTCTAGAGCACTCAAGTTCTTCAACATCACCTGAGGTAACTTAAACCCAAACCTGATCAGGAACTTTCAGACTCTGAGGGCTCAGACACTCACATTTGTACACTTTATGGAATCTACCAGATACAAATATAACACTGTTTATTTTCTGCACAAGACAAGTATTGCCCAGTTAGTGTTTGAGAAGTTAAAGCTTCTTCATCAAGGACCAAAAGTTTTGATTTTGCTAATTAATTGCACAAGGCAGATTAAAGAAAATAGCTATTTGGTGCCCCATAGACTTGTGCACACCTGAATTAGCAATCAGAAATTTGCAATGAAGAAATGGGAAGGAGCAAGTAGGTTCTAAATCCAAAATTGTGACTAATAATTTGACCACTGTTAACTTAAAGCCAACATCTGACGATTTAAGTCTACAAGGTTAGCAAGTCAAATACAACACAGCAGTTGCTCACATCAGTAAACTGTTAATCTCAGTATGCTTCTAAAACCAAAGAAAAATACGGAGTAAGGCACAAACTGATTCAAATTAACCAGGACTCACGACTCATTTTAGGAAAAGCACTGGGCGTGCCTTACATCCAAAAGCAACAATTTGTTATGCACTGTGATGCTACAGTGCTCCTCAGCATAAGTAACTGTTTAACAAT
Source organism: Myiotriccus ornatus (assembly GCA_036023395.1). Taxonomy (NCBI): domain Eukaryota; kingdom Metazoa; phylum Chordata; class Aves; order Passeriformes; family Tyrannidae; genus Myiotriccus; species Myiotriccus ornatus. The sequence continues at coordinate 69,943,193 of JAYRBT010000042.1, forward strand.
CTGAAGCATTCCTAAAATGTTTCGCTTAAACATTTCTGCAGTAAAATCTTATTGAACTGCTGTTTTTATTAATTTTTTACACACTAGAGACCGAAGAAATGCAAGTGTGATTTTTTTCTTTTCTCCCTTCTATTTTTTTTAAAAAAACTTTACCTACTACTAGCAAATAAACTATCCCTCTTTTTTAATAAAACCATGGCCTTGAGTTTTGGCCCCTTAATAGTAGCCTACATGGTCGACTACCCTTGGTGTTAAATTTTCTTAAATTGTATTTTTGTCAGTATATCATTTTTTTAAGCAATGGACCCTATAATAGCAAGCTCTGTTCTGTCAGGAGTACATTTTAACAGCGTGACACAAGTATTTTTCACTACAGGAGACAAACAATGATATGTATTACATGCAGTAAACATTGCCTTTGGTACATGGGGTTCTCTTAGCATTCATCTGTCTAAAATTTCATTGTGTCCTGCACAGGGAAAAAAACCCTGCCTCTCATTATCTATTGCCGAGGGCTGTAGGTTTGTAAAGTGCCAACAATGCATTGTCACATTTCTCACAAAACAAGGGCTTGATTGAATATTACAAGAGCGGTAGAAACCCAGGAAGGTGGATTAAGGGATATTTTAATAGTGAAAAAAAAACCAAAAAACAAACCTTTAACTGAGCTGCTTAACTAGCAGTCTTGTAACCATTTTTTTTTTTCTTTAAAATGAGCTCCCTTTCCCCAAAACAAGTAGGAACAAAAATAAAATAAAGATGTTTTGCATTTAATAGCATCCTGGCAGGAGCAGAAGAAAAATGGCAATTTCCCTGTGTGAAATGCACCCAACCCTGTGATTTTACAGTATAAGGACTAGAAAAGCAGCAGTTCCAAAATTCTCAGTGTATTTACATAAGGGCTGAAATTCAATAGTTAATCAGACTATTATACACCTAGTTACTTGGAAAACGAGTTTTCTATTGCTGATGCACATGAAGTGCCTATTAGCTGGGAGGGACCACCCCTGAGCATCTCTCTTCTCTGACATTTTTTCCATACACTGGGTGGGTGTATACAACCTCATGTGAGCCGTGTGCAGCAGGGTAAACATCTCTTTTTGTGTATCATGTAGCCTGGGAATGGATTTAATAACAGTTCAACACTGACATAGCTCTCCTCTGATTTCAAAAATCACCAGGAGTGTGGAGCACTTTCAGAAATCTCATTGGCTTTCCTGAATTCAAACATGACTTTCCTCCAACACCCTGAACTACAAGCAGCATAAGTGGATAACACACAGAGAATTATTCACAAGGATAAAATCAATCAAACTATACAAAATTACTTGTATGTCAAACCAATGCATTATTTACTTGTTAATTGATCCTTTAAAGAAATAGGACTTTTTCACCCCCTTTGGGGTAGAATCATCATGATAAGAAAAGAAAACAAACAGGATTGATTTAATTATTTGGAGAGTTTGGGTAAATCCACTACGCCACAAAATAATTTTCTGTTCTAGAGAAATCACTCACAATATCTTAGTTATCTCTACTATAAAAATCAAAACAGGACATTTTCTCAGCCTCAAGAGAACGAACACCTTGGCAAGAAATCATGCAGTCCCAGGTCCAAATAGGAGGCAAAACTTCCTCCCTCAAAATGAGGTAAGGGTTTTTTAGCTCCAGGGAATTATTGGAAAAGGATTATCACAAGCACTGATTAAAGTAAGCTGAAAACATCTCAGAATGATCTTCTGGGCCCAAAGCAGAGAGGTCTGCAGCACATGGTAAAGCAGCAGTCTGTATACAGAGGATAAGGATAGAGTAAACAATGTATGGAGCTGGGGAGGGACAGAGAAAAAAGAGGAATCAAATGTCTTTTTAAAAGATGGCAAGAATTCTTAAAAGGTTCTTATGGAAATTACCAGAGATTTCTACTTCCTGCAAATATTTTAAATTAAAGTGCTGGCATACAAAATATCCAGTGGATTGATCAAGGAGAGGCAGATACAAAACTCTTTATCCCAGGCACATAGTTCATTTTGCATCTGATAACTGTTGGCTGTTGTTTAATGGGTGGAGGTTTTAAAAGAAGAGAAATTTACAGCTGTTTCATGGAGACAGAAAAGAGATCATTTGCTCTACATAGCCTTCAAAAAGAAATATAGAGAGTAGCTGGCACTGGTAAATGCTGCGTTTCCTTGCCAAAGCCTGTAGCCTTATGAGATTCTCTATGCATCTTCTCAGCTGAGCTGAAGAAGGTTTGGCTGGAACAAAATTGCTTCTCACCAGCAACATCTGCTACAAGATCTGGAGATCTCTGTCATAACAAAGCCTGTTTTCAAATTCCTGCCCTCCTGTAGGTGCTGAGTGCCAGATGAAGGGGCTGGAACAGGATAAATGGACTCTGCAGGCCCAGCATCCAACTGAGGAGAAATTGCCATAAGAATGGGGGAACACAACCACAAACTGCCTCCCAAGGGCCCATCCGATAAACTTTGCTTTGGCAGAACCGAAGAAGGGTTCACAGCAGATGTTCTGGATAGACCTGTCAACATTATGCTGAGCTCTTTTGGCAGTGTGGGGCTGCAAGTGTACAAAAATAACTTCGAGAATCTTAGGTTGAAATTTTGGCATGGAGTGGTATCACAATTGCTGGCCTTTTGTTAAGGAAACTTCCCCTTCCAACTACCCATGAGCCACTCCGGCAGTCTCACTCCCAACCACCCGAGCTGGGACCGAAACCCCTTCACAGTGGGTGGCTCCAGTGGCCCGACAGGTCCTGTTTGACCCACTGCACACCCCACTCACACATTCAGACCAGGTTTCCTCACCAGCCCGACCCCAGGTTTCCCATAGGAGAGTCTCAGACGTCTGGATCCTTAAAGCAATTTATTCACAGTGCAGTAACACGGAAACAGCTCTAGCCGGTGCTTCTGAGAAGGGACCCCAAACTAAGGAACCCCTGGGCTTTTATTCCCTCACAGGCTATATGTGTGATAGCCTGGGGTCTTCTGTGTCCATAAAAGTCAGCTGGATGGGCTACAGGTCCCTGTGCCCTTGTTGTGCAAAAGGCTGCTGCCAGTTCACAGCCTCTTGCCTGGGGCTGCAGCGGCTGCAGTCATTTCCCGCCACCCAGTGCTCAACCTGCAGCTTGTACTGCAGCTGCACCCTGAAATACCTGCACCAAATGTATTCCTCAACACTTTTAACTCTTTCCTGAATAGTCTGTTGGCTCTCCAGTAGGACCTGCCTGTGGAGGTTCCCACCAGGACTTCCCTCATCCCGACGGAAAGGAACCATAAAAGTGGCTTTCTCCTGGCCTTCTCCTGCAGAAGGCTTGCCTCCATCTGTGTCACCTGCCTTTGGAGGGTGGGTGTTACACTGTCCAGGAACAGTCTGTTGTAGCTGGAATGCAGTATCCTCCATAATTTAAAAAAAAAAGAAAAAGTAAAAATCTGACCAATTTGCATTTCTTCACTTCTACAAATGCGATGTTGGAGCATCAGTGACAACTCTGTCTTTAAGACTGATCCATAAGGACTGCCAGGTGATTAGGTTGCTTGATTTCCTGAGACTCGGAGAAAGCCAGAAAGCCCATGGTGGGCGCAGGTCCGGTAACTGCTATGTAACAAGATGCTTACCCATCTGGCAGAGTCTGGTGTGTCCATTCACTCTAACTCCATGGACAGACACAGAAGGACAGCCTAACTTCAGCATTCATAGGTGACATTGCTAGAATAAGTTTTCGCCCCACCCACTGGTTTTTACTATAGCAATTAAATATTCATGCATTTGCTGCAAAGCTTCTAAAGAAGATGAGAAATACTCATAAAACTAGATTTAAACCACCTCACATTTAATATATCATCCCAGATACTTTGCAACTGCTGGAAAAGGTGTTGACTAATCCTAAATAAATACATGCAGGGATAAAACCAGAGGAAAACTTCACATGTTTCTAACTGCTCTGTATCAGTGCAATAGCCCAACGTAAAACAAAATCCTCGGCTAGTGCTGCCACAGGACCTTCATGTGTAGACTAAAGACAAAATTGGGAACCTGCTCACCTTCCTTGTTTATCAAGCTGATAGCAGTGGAAGAACAAGGAGAGGAAGGAAAAAACAGGCTGGATCTTGCCATAGTTATTACAGTCTATCCTCCCGTGTTCTCAGACATGGCTTCTTTACTTGTACATACTCACGACAAATTTTGGGTGAAACCTTAATAATGCTCTAGCATCCATTGTTAAAACTCACAAACTAAAAATTCTGTGCTCTGTTGCAAGCAGTGACTCGGCTTGTGGGACTTTTTGGAATCACTGCAGCAAGTCGTGAATGATGTATGAAATGAAAAATCCCTGCTCACTGCACACAATTCAGATAGTAAAATATCCCTGGAGCATTAAAAAAGCACTTGAACGTGTCATTTTATTTTTGTCCTGTGCCCAGAAGACTCCCTCATCTCTTCCCAAGAATGTGTAGATACCTCAGCTATCACCAGAGAATGGGATAGCATACTTGGAGCTGAAGTGGACGGGTTCAGTTTACACAGCATTTCCAGGAAAAGATACAGGGACCTGGAGCAAACCTGACAGAACTGTATTGGAGTCATGTTCAGGACTTTCTCCAAACACAGTTTTTTTGGTCATTTTTTAAAGTAATATCTAATCTCATGAGCCTGACTCTATAACTTGATTGACCTTTGGAGATTGCATTAAAGAAGCAACCACAGCATGCTCAATGTAGTTAGGACCATGAGAAGAAACATTTGACATAAATATCATGTGTTTGACTAGACATCATTTATGCTGGGTCAAATACAGCAACATGCTTTGACTTCAAGCCTTTATTCTTTCTTGCCCCTTTACTGGAACTTTTTTCCGAGCCCAACCTTTAAATCTGGCAGAGCTCCATGTCTGCCGCTGTAATTTAGCCTGTCTTCTTACTTGCTGCATGTGGAGGTAGCACAATGAGATAGGACCTTTTTCTTGTCACTTTTGGCTTGGGTCTGGGAGGGTTGTGTGTTGGTTGTATTTTTGCAGGTTTTTTTTTGGTTTGTTTTGTTGTGGTAACAGTGATGCAGAACACAGAGAAATGTTGGGTTGCTCTCGACAGGGATTTATCAAAATTCCTGCATGAAAAGGGCAGCCTCTGTTCACACACACACAGAGCCCCCTCCCACCCTTTCCTCCTGCTCTACATGCAAAATGACAGATCTCTAGAATTAATCTTGCAGTTTGGAGCAAACAAACTGTCACTCTTTCCCGATTGCTGAAGACTGGGGAGTTGCCCAGTTTGCTGGTGTTCATTTTGAGCAGAGGGAGGATGGAAAACTGACAGCAAGACCACAAATCTATGGAAGAGTGATCTGTCCAGATGCAGATGTCTTGGTGACTGCATCTAGTTTTAGGAACAGAAAGCAGGGGTCCAATCTAAAAACAACCGATGTTGTCTTGTCTTGACAAGTTTTCTCAGATTTGCAATTTAATAATTTTTCCTCCCAAATATTGCTGATGAGGAAGGACAGTCACCTACATCAGCATCACGTATCTGTCATCTTTCAGCATTCTGAAATTTCAGAGAAAGCAGAGAAAAGGGTGCAACTGTTAACCCTTTTTCTACTCTAACTTCTTCATATAAAAACTAGAGCCATACCTACTTCTGCGCCTCATACACAGCAGAAAGAAAGGACTGGAGTGATCACCAGCCACGTGCCACTGAAGCAGGAGCAGGCACAAGAACTTAGCAGTGCTTCCTCCATCAGTCAGTCAGCAGTCATGCCTTCAACAAGCAACAGTGGGTGAGGCTGAATTAGCAGGAAATCTTCTACACTGGATTGTTTTTCTGTTTGGATTTGTGTTTTTTTTTTTTTCCTGTAGCAAGCCAAGAAGTAGAACGCAAATACACTGGTAATATCTGGTCTATTCCTCCTCTCAGGAAGATGCCATCTCTGGATGCCACCACCCAATCTGGAAAGCAAAGCACTACGGGAAGCTCCTGTAGCACATGGGCTATGCAGTGTGCTCTTCAACGCCTTGTCTCAACAGACAAACACACCAGGTTAGATTTGGTTTCACAAAAGATCAGCTAAAGCTTAAAGAGTCATAGAACCAGTGCTTAATACCATGCATAAATCAGTTCTTCAGAGTCTGGGATGTAAAATGGTTAGTTCTCGAGTGCCTTGCAGGGATAGTGGTTTCCAGGCTTACGATGACAAAAATCACATCTGTTCACTCAGGCAAGATTTTTCTGGGAAACTAAACATACTTGAAATAATTTTTTAAAAATCTGTTTCCTTCCCATTTTATTTTTTGGTCTTTTTTTTTTTTTTTTTTGTCTTTTGTCTTTTTTTTGGGGGGGAAAAGAAATACTTGTCCCTGTACCAGCTTTTTGATACTCTGCTAAAAGCAACACTATACTAGTCATATAATATTGACAGTATTGCACAAATAAGCCAAACAGGAGGCACGTAGGAGTTGGTGACAAGAACTAACTTTTTCCAAAAGAACACCTTAGAACCAGAAGGATCAGCTCATGAGGAGAAAGAGCTGGATTTCAGAAGAAAAGGATTTATGGTCGTTAAAATGAAAGCAACAGACAAGAAAATTGTATAGTGATTGTATGTGTGCTAAAATAACCTTACACGTGTATTTATACATGGACATATATAAAATAGATAAAAATACTTTTTCGACAGGTCATGAATAAAATTGTTTATCTGTCGTGATATAAGTTTGTAAATTCATAAGACTACATGATTAATGTTAAGATTACTCCAGATAGTTGGTTTCAGAGTTATTTGTTCAGACACAGTACATTCCTATCAAGACTGATAATCTGACAAATTACAGTAAATTTTGCAAATATATACTAGCTTTTATTCAGAGTAAACCTCTGGGATCTTGTAGCAGAAGAGGCATATTTGTCTCAGTAGGGAAAAGAAGCAGATGAAAGCAATCTCCTGCTCACCATAGCAGGGAGAAGTTGTGCTTCTTGTGCTCACCTTCAGATTATTCCATGGCTTAATTGCTAGAGTTTGCAATGAGTTCTACCACCTACCCTACACATTTCAGGTGTTCTATAAAACATACAAGTATATTTTACCTATAATTATCAGATGAGAACCTACAAGGAATAGGAAGAGTAAGTAAGATGCTGTTATGAGGATTACAGGAAAATGCTCGGCCTGTGCTGCACCTGGAGACAGAGAGTAATCGGGACCCTGACTGGGACACATCAGGGATCATAATGAAAGGCCTCAGAAGAGCACAGAAGACACCCATAGTTGGATGTGTGCTTATGAAGAAGTCTTTCCTTTTAGTTTTGCTCACTGACTCTCTTCCCAGCAATTCACTCTGCATTGACTGAATTAGGTAAGGAGGTGCTGGGGGAAGTGCTCTTGGCTAACTTCAGAGCACAGCCAGGCTCATTAAAACCAGCACATTTGCTGCAGTGTGTGCAGCACTTCCTCTACGTTTTAAGATTGTTTAAGTAAGTGAAATTCTGAGCAGAAAGAATACATTTTAATTTACTTTTTAGTGCCCCCACTATAAGTATTCAATGTCATACCGATTTTTAATTTTTATTTTTTTTATTACTATATGGAGCATAAAAATGCATAAATGCAGTACCTTAATAAAAATGAACACATCCTCCTAGAAGCCCAAAGCTGCTAAGTACACAGGACAGGTTCATTAGCCCAATTTTGGAGCATGAAGAGAAAGGGAACTGAGAACCCTAGATTCACCAATATCAACACAAAATCTCAGGGTTTTAAAATAAAGTTTTGTCCCACTTCCTACTGCTGTCTCCCAGGAAAACTGTGGAAAGCAGAGCCCATGAGCTGCAAAGTGGGTTGTAGAGACGAGCCTAGACTTAGACCCTTAAATCATCCACCAGCAGTTTGATTTGGGGTAGTGCTGTGTAGGATTAGCATACAAATAACCATCCTTTCTGTCAGAGAGAAACAGGGCAAGGTTGTTACAGGTGTCAAAACTTTGACTGACATCGTAGACACGGCAGCAAGGTGCTTGGCCAGGAGCAGAGCTGAGGGTTTGAGCTTTTCCTGGACCTGGGGGCCAGGGAGGGATGTCATGCTGTGGGTTGTGGTAATCGCTGCGCAGCACAGAGCACACAAAAAAACAAGGACATAGTAATTCAAAATGGGTTTGCTGGCAAAGCCATTCCAGTTTTAAATATTTGGCTTCACTAAGGCATGTTTCTAAATTAATAGGCCCTATACCTTTCTATAGGATTATTCAGGGTACATCAAGCATGTAGTATGCATTTGTAGGATTAGATTTAATGTTATTTTGGTACAAAGTGTTCTTAAATGTATCAGATTACAGATTAAATAAGGAAACCAGCATAAACTAGTGCAGAGCAGCCTGTTATTGAGACTGCCCTCCCCCTTCTTTGACACTTTGTATAAGGCAGACAGACACACTAGGCTTATAAAGATATCTTCAAAAAGTTTTGGGGATTTTTTTATAAATCCAAATCTCAAATCCTAGAAACTTCTGAAATCTGTGTAAAATTCGCTTAACAGAAATTAGAAAGGGAGAAATAAAGTTTGTTTCTTTATGAGAAAATGAGATTTTAAATTTTCTGTTGTCTTAAACAAAAAAAACCCTAATTTTTAATGTAAATGTTGAGATAGAGTAGTAGCTCTGAACAGTCCTGACTCCAGGACTTCAGAAAAAAACTGAGATTAATGTAGAAGCAACCATAGTGACAAAAGATGAGTAATAAGACAATAATTCACAATGACTGTAATTGTTATTACCATCCCTAATCTGCAGCCTATCACTCACTTAAAATATCACTACCTAGAAATCTTTAAAATTTATCTAAAAGACAAAACCAAATTCAGCAATAGTTACTGAAACTATTCTTAGAAGTTGATCAACAATAATGAATTACTCTGTTTCTTAGAATGCATGTATTTACAGAAGGGATTAATTATTAAATCTGTATTTACTCTCTGAATTTTCTCTAATACATGTTTCTCTTAAAAGTATTTGCAAAGAAATAATATTATGACCTAAAAATAACATTTATTTTGTCCCATTGTGGAAAAATATTGCTGTTCAATGTGGGGTTACAATATGATAAATAGTACCCACTAAGTTAAACCTGAGAGACTGTATATGCATACTAAATATGTATATTTATGGCTTGGAAGCTTGTCTTGAACAAAAATCAGGTTGGATTCTCAAGCATTTTGAACACTATAAAGGGACATTTACCACCTGGTGTAGTACAGTGTCTTCTAGTATAGTGTCTTCTTAATTAGTCCAATATACCATCACTTAGAGCATATCCAAATGTATAATTTGACTTATTCTCACTCACTCTCACCACCCCAAAAAGTAGAAAAGATAGAATAAAATCCGTGATGTTCTCTGTTCTTCCCCGCACCCCTAAAATAATTTTATCTTTGCATGTTGAGCAAGTATCGTTTTCATCTGCTATGTGCCAACAGAGGATATTTTTGCAAAAGAAAAGATGAAAACTTAAATTCCACGACTGCAGAATGCCATTTCACTCAAAACCTGCAGGAGGATTTCCCAAGGAACATCATTCCAGAGCTGAACGGGCTCTTCTCTCTATAAAAAGTAGTCATTTTCTGCTTATGAAAAGTTTCCCTGTGCTGTGTTTTGTTTGGGTTCACTCTAATCCCAAAGGAAAATATTTTGCAGTTAATAATTGGGATCGTTGCGCTCTTTGAAAAATAGGTGCTAAATGCTCTCCAGTTGCTGGTAGCTGCAGTTCTGATGTCAAGTGGGAAGAGGGACTGGATTGTGAATTGGCTGCCCTGGCACTCCAGCACGACATTTTAGCACGTGCTTAAATTAAGGCTGCAGCTTAACCCTGAGGACTGCCATGGGGCTGTCAAGATGCTGAATTGTTAGGATTCATTTAAAGTCAGTCTTAACTGGTTTTAGGGGACCACAATCGTCTTGCAACTACCTGGATCCCACCATGATTTCTACATTAACATATGTGTAAGTATCGTACCAAGGAGATTGCAAGACATATCATGGAGAGCTTGTGAGGTATCTGAGCTGTATATTGTTTCATTTTGATATGTGGCTTGCTAAAGAACAAATTGGGTTGAACTACTTCTGCTGCTGTTTGAGTAATTTATATATAAAATGATAATTTGCTAGATTCACACATACAGATAAAAAAGCTGCACATTTCTAGAGATGACTTAAACAGCCTTTTTATTCTTTAAATTATGAAACTACTGATATCCAAACTAATTTTTAAAAGTACCAATCAGATACAATGAGACTCAAGTGTTGAAAGGCCAATTGATTCAGGATAGGCAAGAAGCAGCCTCAGGAAGGTGTAAAAAAAACAGTACCAGAACTACATTACAGGGAAGGAGGTGTAAAACATGTAAAGCTTTTTGAGACAGTAGAATAATTGCTTCAGATATTTGTGTACAAAAAACTTATAAAGTTCAAGCATATTTTGACCAGAAAAAAAAAAAAAAAAAGAAAAGAAAAGCAGGTAACTATTATTTAGATTTATTTAAAAGGTCAACCATTGTCATACTAAGAAATCCACTGGGAAGTTATCCATCAAAAAACCAATGTATTTAGTAAGGTATTCCCAAAATATGGATTCTTAAAGACGGTGATTGTTAAGACCAATTTCATTTAGAAGACATATGAGTATTCCATACTGCGTATTTTGATTTCAAAATCCACCATCAATATGTTGAACTTCAGTGAGAAATCAAAGGAGAAAACAATTTCTGAAGCCAGGAGGGCTGAAAAGCTTGTAACAAAATGTTATCCATTTTGATTGTTAGATTGTTACATATTATTTAAACATTCACATTAAGAAGGAATGCTATGTGCTTTCCGGAAGATTTGAAGCAAATATCAAGTAACAAAATTCAGTAGCAGACCTTTGCTTTTAATTACATAGTAGAGATTTGGGAGTTATTTTTCAGTTTTGGGTAAAATATCCCCCAAAACTAATTGAAATTTCAAACAAATTAAACTTGAAAAACACAAAAAAACAAAAACCCCAAAACAAATATGTAGAAGAAATCAGAACTTTTGAAAGCATCTCCGTGTTAGGCTATTAGTACCAAATACTCTTCTACTACATTATACATGGATGCTTTGTTTCACTTATGCTTCTGGTCAAAAATGCAGAAAGTATCCAATTAAACCTTGGATGTCAAATCACATGTCAAAATGTAGTTGATAATATTTATTCCGTAAGCAAATAACTTTATTATAGGTATTGTTTTAAAAATATTTCATAAAAACACTAGGCACAAAATCACTTCCGAGAAAAAAATTAACAATGAAGGAAACAGCAAAGTTGCATTTCTTTTAGAAGAGATTACACAAAATACTAAGCAGACCTATAGAATTGTTCTTCTTTCACCAAGAATGTTATCCCATCCTCTGGCACTGCAGAATTATTTAGGCTCCCCAAAATCACCGCTTTTATTAAGCTTTTTTCAGCTGCTATGTATTGGCAAAACCTTTGTAGTAAAATAATTTTCCATCAAAATACACCACACCGTAGTACTGTAATGAAGAGCTGTAGGACAGGCTTTAAGAGGCACTGTACTTTCATCTGAAAAGTCTCCTGAAATTCTTTGAACGTTTCCAGGGGATTAATGAGGTATTTTGACAACACACGAGAAGCGGCTGGTTTTCAAGAAGCCTTATAAGAGGGAAGATTCACATTCTTGGAAATTAAACTGCGTATTTTAAGCCACTAAAAATAACACAATTATTAAAAATTTGGCAGCTCTGAAGAAAAATACCAGCAGATATAGGGAAACACATGGAACTACTGAAGAGCGTCAAACTTGAGTACACACATTTCACAGCATTTCAGCATGACTTAAACACCAATTTTAACAGCTTAATTGAATGTTTCTTATTAAAAGCTATCACAGATAAACTAAAATAAGAACAAGCTAAACTAGCCAGAGTGTAACTAAATCAAAAGCATTACTCTTTGCAACTTGGGTGGATTAATGTGTGTACGTGCATCACTCTCTCCTCATCCTTTCAACAGCTGTTATGGTGTTTGGAGGTTTTCAAAACCTTTGACAGCTAGTGGAAGAGAGTATTCTTGCGTTTTTTTTTTTTTTTCCCTAAGACATACTAAATGATACCATTTATGTAAATTTAGAAGAACATTCATCACTCACAGCCAAATGAGAACAAATAAATCGCTACACCTACCTTCTTTATTTTTTTTATATATTTTAAAATACTTGTAGGGCATATTCCTGCGAACTAGGAGTCCCTTGAATACTTCAATGCATTGCAACAGGGACATTAGTGTAGAAATAAGAGTTCAGTTCTAAAAAGCTTTAGTGAAGAAAGTGGAGCTCTCAAGCCTCATTCCCATAAATACCTCAAAATTCCTGAAAATTTTGAGGGTTTAAATCCTTAAAGGTCTACCCTTATCTAATCAAGTTGGGGAAGAAGCATACTGAAGTGGCATTTTGAAAACACTTCGTAACCCATTACCTATGAAAACACCCATATAGAGTATTTATAGGTACATTTAATAAAACCAATATCTGAGGTGTTTGAGATACTTTCCATGATGTGAGAGAGGAATGGGATCTGCTAATCGGCACCAGGCCACAAGACATTTTAAGTCACTCCAAGTACTCCTACACAATAATTTTTTAAAATAATAATTGCCTCTAGAGAGCAAGCAGTTGTACAGGAAAAAGCTGTGTCCTAAACTCTGTTCTTTTCAGTTTAGCCTTTCAGAAACTAAATATTTTACAGAGACAGCATCTTTATAATGCTTACGGTTGAACACTTAACTTTCTGAAGTCACGCCTCACCGTTTACAAAATCTCATTCAATATCCAGTTTTAAAAACTTGGCTTTTCTTAGATCTTTCAAGCATCCCCATCAGCAAGTGGGGAAGAGAAAATAAAGAACAAACACCAACATGATCTGTCCCTTTTCTCAGGAATACTAATCTCCTCATTTTCATAGTTTTTCAGCTGTACTAAAGTCTGCAGTATATTTACAAACAAAATCAATACCAAGGTTGGGAGGTAGAGGGGCAACCTTTTGTGTCATCATCCTCCCCATCCTCAATAAGGATATAGATGTGTTTAAGGGCAAAAAATTCCACCCCAATATATTAGTTTTGTTAATCCTTTCCCTATGATCTTGCACGCCTAGCTAGGGAAATTATGCAAAAAGTAATAAAAGTTCTAATTCAATTTTCATGTTAAGAGATGGATTTGGAAAAAAAAATAAAAATCAGAAGCCATATTCTTTGTGTTTACTAAGAGATATGCACTCCAACATTTAGTGTCATGGAGCTGGAGTCAAAACCAGAAACGGTGAAGATAATTTAGCTGCATGAATGCCTGCTCTTCAGTAAAATGCTGCCAAAATTAAATAGGAATGAAACAGCACTTTGTAGTCATTGGTCGCTCAGCGGGGTTTGCGTAGTTAAAAACCTAAGTGAAAAGGGTGATTGACCTACATTGCAACTAGCTTAGCACAGCTGTACTTTCATATTTTTGCTGCATCCGAGGAAGCTCATTATTTAATACAACTGAGTTACATGTAATTGTCGGTCTTTCATTTTACACTTCCAGGGGCCAGATATTAATCTCAAATGTGCAGCAGGCATCGCCGTGCATCTGGAGACATCTGCGGCTGCCCATGTGCGGGCAAGGCTGAGGCAGGATTGCACGCAGTTGCACCTGAAATTAGGAGGCTGCCCAGGAGTAGGAGGACCTCAAAATATGCAGAAATCAAATGAGCAGATGGAACAGAGAGCAAATCCCTTGGCACCCCAAAGGCAAACGCTCCACTGTTTCCCTATTGTTTTGAGCAGAAGCAGCCCCAGAATGCGCAACCAAAGCACATTTCACACAACTCATACCTGTGGTTTAAATAAGTAATAACATTCCAGTTAACAACCAGTTTGACATGTTAACAGCCCAAGGGCTGTTAACATAATGACTGGTCATTAATGGCAGTAATGACAGATTTCAAAGGGAATATTGTGCTTGTAAATGGACATGCTGTCAGTCAGAAGAGAGGACTGAGCAGGATAGGCTGATACATTAAGATGTCACCATACAGCTCTGGAGGGAAAAAGGGGAAAAAAAAAAGTTCTTGCATATTTCACTTACTGTAAGTGGACTTGAAATATTGGTGTAAACCTAAGTTCCTTAAATTAAGTCTTCACTTTCTAACCCAAGAGTGTATAAGCAGAAGACAGAAGCCTGCAGGGGAATTATACTCTGCATATCATTTTCACCGAGTGTGTTATTTCTAATATTGAGCCCTTTCTTTACTCAAGTCAGTTCTTATCCTCGTTAACAACATGGAGTTCATTTCTGCTGCGGCCACCCTAATACCCTTGGTGTTGTACGCCACCACTGAAACCACTGGAGAGCCTTACATGAAACAGATTCCGGGGTAAAGCCTCTCACACCCAAAGCATCTTCCACACTCATTACCTCATTAAAGATTCCTTCCATCCCCTCAATCCCTCACAATCCAGAGAAAAAGGTTTTAATATAGTATAATTAACTAATTTTACCAAAGGAGAGAGCTAAAGCAAAGCGAGTTTTGAAGTTCTGAAGATACAGAGTATTTATAAGAAGCTCAGAGTGGGTACCTCAGGGCTCAACTGCAGCACAAGTGCGTGCATCAGGGCTGAGGAAGGGTTTGGTTTTTTTGGTAGGCGTCTCTAAATGAAAGATACTGGAAGTATTTTTGCAAGCAGGCAAAGACACAATCACACAGTTTATGAATTTAAACATGAATGCTAAAGCACCCAGACTGGCTACATTACTGTTTGTAGCATCTGTAGAATGGCTCTCTTACTGAAAGGCATAATGAACACTGAGAGACAAGTTAATAAGCAATTTTACTCTTTATAGTATTGTTCAAGCCCCATATCCTCTAGAGGGCACCACATAAATTAATAGGAAGCCAGAACTCTTTTATACGTAGCAAAGATTCCCTTTATGGTCAAAAAGATAAAACCAAAAAACTAAGAAGATAGTATGAAACCATAATCATATTCTAATCTAATCATTAGTACAATGTAATTTGTTCCTTAAATTTATATCAAACGTGTTGCTAAATATGAAAGCTTATTCGAATACAAAGCTAGAGAAAATTTAACTAGGTACTACTTTAGCATTAAAAAGATCACTTTTATAGGTTCACTGCATGACTAAGTAGATAAGATGCAATGAGGCAAATGACTGTCTGCAATTACCTTAAGTGCATCAGTTTGAAGTTTAGTGTAAATACCTAGTTTAAATCAATGCATTCAAAAGTATCACTAAAGAAAAAAAAAAACTTGTGACAAAATAGCTTCATTAAGACTTGATAAATCAAGAGACAAAACCCAGAAACATCTTAAAACCGATTACAGAATTTCTCATGTACCCGGGTTTCACTGGTACAAAAGTAAAAGATGTTGTTTATGGAGAAATGACTGAAACACCAATCTTGAATGTGGTCACAACAGATAAAAAAATACAGTCTCCTTTCTCTGAATTGCTTAGTATGAATTTTAACAATCTATTAGCAAAATATTTACTCCTGTTAAATCTTCAAAGACCAGAGACCAACAGTGTGTGCACGTGCATCTGTGTTGGGGAAATGTTTTGCTCATATCTCTACTGCTGGATAACTTTTGGTTTTGATTTTAAACATTTGATTTTAAAACATTAGATCAGCTGCACTAGCACTTGGGAGATTCAGTAAGTTCAAAGTCTCCAGTAAATTTGGAACTCAGATCAAACAACCAGAGCAGAATTTTCTTGCTCCTGCAGGCATTTGTTGTATAAGGATTCTTAAAATGAGTTTTAAAAATTGGGATGCTACTTCCCCCCTGCCCCAGAAAGCTGTTCAAACCCTTCTCTATACACATTCACTTTAAGATCACAAGGGACCCAGGTTCACACATAACAATTCCCTTCTGTTCCAATAGTTTTTAAAAGTGGGGTTTTATTACCTACTACTTTGGCAGCTTTAACACAATGGCTTTAAGGTGCACACTCTACTCTAAATTCCCAGCACTCTTTTGTGGGTTCAGTTCAGAGCTTTAAGAGTTAGCAGAGTACTTTTACCACTAAGCAGTCTAAGCCCACGTCTGAAGAAGCTGATCTGCCTTGCAGCCCCAGCTCAACAAACGCACAGCACGTTTGTGAAGGTTTTTGTTCCACTCTAGAAAAAAAGAGATTGTTACGTGGACAACCAGAGTACCAGTAGTTAATGCTTTAGTCTTGATTCCTGTTCCAACCTACCCATGCTGGACAATTTTGGAACTGATCAGTGTGTGGGAACCTCCTATTTGACACCTGTACTTAAGCTGAACTTGTAAGTTAACATGTTCAAAAAGAATTTTAATTTTTCCCCAATGTATTACTGACTTCAATGTACCTTTAAAAGGAAAAGGTTTCTCTAAAGGGGCAGGGGAAATATTCCCAGAAGTTCACTTTAGCCTTGAGCAGCTAGTCTCATTAGTCCCCCTCTACAGGGAATGGAGCAAAGGTACTACTATGGGAAATAGGTGCTCAGAATCACCCCGGAGGAGCCTTTTCTCTCTATTTACTATTAAGAGCCCAGGGAGACTAAACTTGCTGATTAAACTTGGCTCCTGCAAAGTAGCCCTATTTATTGACACATGATATGCAGATAAACTAACCAGGTGCTGCTCATCTGTACTTTGCTACGAGTTATTCCTCAAATACATTTGAGGATGTAGGTCCACGAGCAAACACGATGACAGAAAATCAGGTGATAATTTGCTGTCCCTAACAAGTTGCAACAGGTTAGCCAGCATCCCACTCAGGACACCAAGTTAAGTTAAATGAGCAGAGTGGATTGAAGTTTAATAGACAAATGATTTTTAAGCATGGGGAGGATAGTTGGTCATCTTGGTCCAGCTGCTAACAGCTGAATGGCAACATTCATAAGAGCTGGAGAGCCACAAATGAAATCCCTTTGCAAACAAAGCGAAGATGGGTGAAACACTCCTCACTGACAGAGTTCAAACCCTGCACTGAAGCTGGGTGAAAACCACAGGTGTGGTTTCAGACCAACATACCTGGCCACCACCTTGCTGCTAGGAGGAGGAGGAGGAGGAAGAGGAGACCACCGTCTCCCCAGGAGCACAGTGCTGTGGGAACCATGGAGGGATTTACTCTCTTCTGGATGAGAGCACAGGACACCAGTACTGGCATCAGAAACCTGGCAGCCACTGGCACAACCTAGTTACATGTGCTCTCTGATTCAGATTTTAGTTTTGTCTCCGTATTTCAGTGTTTGTTTCCTTATCCTCCACATTTACTCAAGCCTCTCAGCCCTCGAGCACTGCTTATGCGATACCAGCTACGTAGGAAGGACTGAACAGAATTCCCAAGTTTGCCAGTGAACGGAAGAAGGACGTGACCTACCTCAGATAGTCTCTGCGACAAAGGATAAGGTTGGCTTTGGTGTACAAGGTAGAGCCCACCTCCCCCAGGCGACAGTCACAGCAGGCACATTTCAGGCAGTCCTCATGCCAATATTTGTCCAGGGCCTTTAGAAGATATCGGTCTTTAATCTTACGGTTGCAGCCAGCACAACCTTTCGGCTTGGTGTCTGGCTGGACTGAGAGCATTTGTATACCTGAAATACAATAAGACAAGAGTGAAAATAGATATTCTCTAAAGTAGAAAAACTCTTGCCCTTTTCTTCCTCCATCTCGCTGCTCCCTCTACACCCAGTTCATTTAAAAGGGAACGGTGTAGATAGGATAAAATAACCTAGATAGTCCACAGAATGCTGAAAACAATGCTAAGATAAATTTGAGAGCAGAAACTTCCATTACTCTAAGTTTACAGCTTCTCTTTAAGACCTCATTTACCTGGTCTCTTTGCTGAAAAGAAATAAGATTAAAAAAATTAAAATGAAACATTCAGTTGAAAAGTCATCCACTTTCAGCCAAAGTAACCAATATGTAGCAACACAAAATTTAAATAAACAGCATATCTACGATGGCAAACACAGCTAAATCCACATATTTGAACTTATTTTAACTATCTTTATAAATATAAAAGCACTCCAGATTCCAAAGAAGAAAAGCTTTTAGAGGCACAGGGACAGAGTTGTGGCAATGTTTGACATAGAAATTTTGATGCTGGTGGGGGGACGTTTTATTTTTTTAAGATTTCAACTCTTATTAAATGCATTAGTGAAAGTGATGAGATTTCCAGACACTTCAGTGTTCAGCATTGTATTTACAACTTGCAGTGTAAAGACCTTCTGAAAAATCTGATTTTAAATCAAAAACAACCAAACAAAAAACAACCAAAAAAACAAAGCAAAAAAACCCCACACTGTCCCACTTAACAATCCCAATTTTAGCCAGCAGATGGTTTGGGACAAGGAGTACAGTAGTGTCCATTAAGTAAATATACATCTTTTGATGTAAGAGCAGAGTGCATTTAAAAAACAATTCAAACACCCGAAATGCTGTTTAATAGACAGAACTGGTAAAAGTGGAACACAGTTGAGCGATGTTACTCAGAGCAACACAGCCAGTTCCAGGGATCTATTCAAAAATTGCCCTCAGTTTTGCAGCAAATGGGGAGAGGTCACTGCCCCAAAGTGCTTACAGACTGGTCTTTCCTGGTTAGTTGCATGAACTGCCATCCCACTGCACTCAGAGCAATTCTCTGCAAGTTACTTCTTAGAATAAGCAAAACCTGTGGATATTTTATTGGACATCAAACAGGCACCTGAGAGAAGGGAAGAACCAAAAAGCTGTTTGACTATTAGGTTATCTCACTGTTTTAAAGCCAGAGATGTAACTAAAAAAGATATTGTTCATTAGAATGTATCTGAATATTACAATGAGAATTTGTCAAGACGGGAACAAATGCTGTTGCTAATAAGCAAATCCTACTCCATCATTCAGGATACTGAGCCCTGTTATCATGTAGAGACTGGGAAAAGTCAGATAAAGTCTCATAACGTCTCAGTTTCAAGAGCTCCTCATCAAGAACATTCTACTACCTGCTGTTAAGAAAGCTTCACAATCCCAGCTTCTATCAGCAGATCTTGGCTAGTGCTGTAACACACCACTACAGACAGACAGGCTCAGGGAGCTAGAACACGAACAGCTTGGGGTTTGGTTTTTGGTTTGTTTGCTTGCTTTTTCCAAAGCTCTCCTAGGAAAAAACACGAAAGCCAGTGTAATCTTTGTGGCAATGGTGGAGTGTGCCTTTATGGATATTAACGTTACAAAGACAAGAGGCTAAATGCTGTGCCAGCTGAGGCGTCCCAGGGATCTCTACAGGTGTGCACAGAACACATGGAATCCACGTGGACTGCAGCGACTCTAGAACCAGTTAAGGGACTTTCCAGCGTTCCCAAACTGAACTCCTAAGTTCCACCTGCAAAGCTGATCACTGAATTAAAACCAGTGATTCTTATTGCAACACGCGAGCACAGCAGCCTCACTCCCCTCTTTGCAGTACCATCTATTGCACATCTTGGAGCGACACCCTGATCTGTTGAATTCGCTGTTCAGTTGTGTCAGACAGTTCTGCGAGTGGGCACCCGAAGCACCGTGGCAGGACTGCTGCATAGCATATAAAGCTTGGGACAAAAGTGCAAGGTCTGTATTCTTCTATCAAGAAGCATAAAAATGGTCACTGCTGTCTTCCCATTACTTCCAAGTTGATTCTACTGTCATAGCTCCTACACCACTTACAGACTCCCCAAATCTGTTTCTTGTTCACAAGGTTGGTGGGGGGGATGAGATCCAGCGACCCGCACGGAACTCCGTAGAGAGTCTGTGACAGATCTGGGAACGAATACACACATCTCCTCTTGAGAAAGCGCCATGAAACAAAGGGTGAGCCTTTACTGTATTTTCAATTGACAGCTGACTCCCCTTAATCCAGGGTACATACACAAAGCAACAAAATAGCATGACTACAAATGAACTAAAAGCAGTGAAAACATCAGAGATTTTTGGTATGGAACCTGTACCAGACTGTAAAGAGAAATCCTGCTGAAACTCTAATATCATCACCTGGTCGAAAAGCCTTAATCTGTAGTGTTGCTTGTCACAGTAGTGCATATCCACAACAACAAGCTTATCCCCAGCCCTTCTCTTTGGCCATGTAAAGGACAAATGCATAAAATCGGCCACAATTTGTATAAACTTCTTGGAACTCTGTAAAAAAGTTCAGAAGAATGAAGGGCTGTTCTAGGACTTTAATCTTTGGCTCGAGGGAAACCAGAATAAACTAGGAGCTAACACAGTTAAAGGCTTTAATGAAAAAAATCTTAATGTAAAAATTTTGTTGCCTGATAAGGAAGCGGGCTAGAGAGTGGAGGCTGACAATCTCTGATCCA
Organism: Myiotriccus ornatus; assembly: GCA_036023395.1. Classification (NCBI taxonomy): domain Eukaryota; kingdom Metazoa; phylum Chordata; class Aves; order Passeriformes; family Tyrannidae; genus Myiotriccus; species Myiotriccus ornatus. The sequence goes on from JAYRBT010000042.1 coordinate 69,963,588, forward strand.
CGCTGATCTACTGTCCTGCACTGTCTGAAGGAAACGAGATGCCACAGAAACACAGCCAAACAAGTGAATATCTGAGCAGATTGCAGTAATCAAGCCTGATAATTCCCAAGGTATATGCTGCAAACATGAGGTTATTGTATTACAAATAAAACTGCAGCTTGCACATACCCTGCACAGCTTTTGAGATACTTGTTACATGAGGAAAGTAGACAGAGCCTTGTCATTCATGTTGGTCAGCCCAAACCTTTCCTGTAGAGAGAAGTGGAAAGGGGCAGACACCCCATGGAAGTAATGTTTGCAACCCTGTATGTCTATTTTCCTGAGGCAGAGAGAGAAGGTGGTGCTGACATCCTACTGGCAGCATCTTCAGATTAGGGATTCAATCTGCAGCAGCTTTTGGAGGGAAGGAATGCTTTTCTCCTCTGATAGATCTGATCTTTTTGCACTTTACTTGCAATGAAGCTGCTTCTATTTTAATGAAAGTTAAAAAAAAAATAAATCCCTGAACTACTGCTTCATCATAAAAAAAAAGTTACTCTTTTTTTGAAGTGTAGAAAGGTTCTAAACAAAATGAACTCATGAAGTGCTTGATATATCTCCAAATTTGCAAAAGTCCTTTTCTTCACATGCCCTGTTTAAATCACTTAATTCTGATAACAGAACATTTTGTTACATATTTTCTGTATTGTATGAACAGATCACCTCACAGACCATCTCTCTTCCCTTTAACATTCCCATAAGATCTCCAATGCAGTTGCACTTTTCGGATATGCATCCGTGTATTTTTAGCTCCCTCTTAATTTGGCAATAAGAATACCTGCAGCTTACTGTCAGCCAGCTTTTCACAGGCTGTGGTTAAATACTCATTTATTTCTTAGGACACGGGAAGGACCCTTTCAGAGGCTGACAGCACCCACAAAACCACCTAAACCGCTCCCCGCTGAAATATCAGGTAGCAGTACACAGCACTGCTGCCTGCCAGCCCTCCTCTCTCCCTCCCCCAAGAAAGCAGAGCTTATGGGGCACTTTCAAGACATCATACAATTCCCTAAGTGTTACACCCAGGCTGTAAAAAAAAAAAAATCAAAAAAAAAAAATCAAACCCAGCTTTCCCTTCAATTCTGCAGACTCCTACTGATGCTCTGCATCACAGAGCAGATCTGTTCTCAGAACAGAGAAATTTCAGTGCCTAGTCTGTCACTGTCAAACAAACCCTTTTTATTTCACCCCAATATGCTTTCAGGGGCTTCCTCTATCCTTCCCTCCATTCCCTCTCTTCCTCCACTCCCAGTCCCCAAGATACTGCACATAAACTGCAGAGCTGTGTCAGGAATAAGACTTCATCACTGTCCACCACCTTTAGGATTTCTGAAGGGAGAACTTAACAACCCGACTTACAGGTTTTCAGGATTTCTTTCGATCTCCCCAAGTAAGTTCAAAGCAATGGACTCCCATCCCTGTTTATTGTTATTATCGTACGTTGAAACACTGTCGATTGATTCATAAGTATGATTTCATAATAAAGAGAAAAGGCTGCTGGAAAAAGCTAAATTAGGCTCCTGAAGAAAGGCAGAGAAGCAAAAATCCACTTCACTCAAATTATGACCCTTCTCAAAAATGAAAGGAAGTGAAGATTTGACATAATGAACTGGATTTTGTTGGTGATTTAGAAGCATCTGTAAGCAAGATTAGTCCCTGATGGTGCTGAGTGTGTCAAAAGACAAACAGAACTCAGTTTCTGGTTTGTGGTACAGACGGTTTTGGAGAGGAAGAATTAGATATCATTATTCACTGGATCACTTACAAACTTTTAAAGATCACTCTTCCCCCCTTTTTCGGAGGCATGCACACCGTTCTACCAAAGACAGCAGTACGTACAGCAAGAAAGGGAAAACTTGCCTCTACTTAGAAAAATAATGAGTTTGCAGCAAATTAAGTATTGCTGCATCAATCTTTAGAAGACAGCAAACTGACAGAAAACATGCAGTCAAGGAGAGAGTTAGAGGTCTAGTAGAAGATAAAAGAATACTTTTCTGATGCTTTCCCACTTTGTAGCTTCATTCTACAAGCATTCAGAGCGCAAATAATTTAGGACAATACACACACAGACTCAAAAGAAAAAAAGTAAAGGTTTCAGAAGCTAAGAAACATTTCAGAACTCTCATGTAGCACATCAGGAGTCGTAACTAGTTTTAGATTGGCATGTAAATTGTTCTGTGGAAAATTCTTATTGCCTCCGAGACCCTGCTATTCTGAGTTATTTGACAGTTTAAGGGAAATCATAATTAAAAAAAGAGACATAAATAATAGCCTGTGCAGTGTGGTGCACAGAAATAAGTGGAACCATTTCATTTAAACTCTGGTGAGCTTTTAATTGCCTGGATTGCATTGTGAACCAGCCTAACGGTTGATTGCCTCCATTATGCTCTCTTGTTCTGTGCCATTCATCCGCACAGTCTCAGCTTCTGTAGTTAACACAACAAAGTAACCGCAACTCCATAACACTCGGGTTTTTTTTTTTAAAAATAAAAGTAAGGGGTTTAGTACTTTGAATATAGTCTCTTCTGTATACTTTTGAGTTAATTTTCCATGATATATAACTAAACTTCCCCTCCTGCCCCTTCTTCTACAGATGAATCTGCTTTTTTCTTTATTTTTTGATTTTTTTCTTTTTTTAAATAAAGGACATGGATTGGGAAGGGGGAGATGGAAAAAGAAAAGAAAAGCGAAGAGGTTAGGCAAAAAATAAAAATGGGAATGCAGTCCCACAGCTGGGAGCAGTGATACAGATTAAAAGAATTTGGCCAACATGGCTAGCCAATTGCCAAGAGACACCAAACAAAAGATTTCTCTTCTTCTTTCCCCTTCTCTTTTTGAAAGCTAGATTGGGCCTAAAAGCTTGTTTCTCTCTGTTCACTGGCCCAGAGCATCCCTGCAGGCTGTAGCCCCCTAAGGGACAACACAGCAAATAGATGTACCCAGATCTCAGGGACCGGAGCTGCTTAGCTATGTTCCTACCCCTGGCGTGTCCCCCCGTCTCTCTCCCCCAGCACCCCCCCCATCACTCTCCTCCTCCTTTTTTTAGAGCAGTGGTGCTGGGAACCAATTTGATTCCCTTTTTCTCCAATGCAGCTGCAAGGCTCAGAGATACTGACATTTTTCCACTCTTATCAGTTTAATTACAGTTACCATGGCAGCAAAGTGCTAGTGCTTGGCAAAGGCCAACAAGAGATTTGCAAGACTGAGTTCAATTTTGATGCAGCTCACATGCAAAATAAAAAAATAAATAAGAAACATACACTCCACAACAAAGAATCCCTTTTAGGAGTTAGACACTCAAGCCTATTATGCCAATTCCTTCCCGAGCATCACAAGGATGGGGAGAGGGAGGTGTCGGGGAAAGCACGTCCCGATGTTTGTTGCACCGAGCAAAACGAATTGGTTTAAAGAACGGTCCTACAGAGCTGTCCTAGGAAGCGGTATTTTGGGTCTCTTCAGAGCACACGCCGACACAGCCGCTCGCTACGGCAGCGCATTGAGGATGGAAACGGAAGGAGGACCCCCCGCCTCCCCCCGGGAGCGCACCCGCTGCGCTCGCTGCGCGCCAGCGCCGGGGACCGCCGCCTTACCAAAACTTTTCTCCTTTTTCTGCATGAGTTGATTTACGGGCGCCTGGAGAGCTCCTTCTCACTGAAGCACCAAATCCCGGCAAAAGTAGCAAGTGCTTCCTCGGCTCGGGTCAAGTGAGCGGGAGCGCGGCGCGCCGCAGCGGGGGCGGGGGGCGGCGGGGATGGGGCGGGGGGGACGGCACACCCGGAGCCGCCGGCCCCGCACGGCGGTGGCGAGCGACAAAGCCACATGCTCCCCTAACTCTGCCCGTAAGCCTATAATCCCAGCGGTCTCTTAGCTTTGTTGTAACAAATGGGTTTGATTAAACTGTCACATGCGGCGTTCGCATACCGTATCGCGCTCGGTGCGAAGGGAGAGCGGGGCGGGGGGGGCGGAAAAAAGAGGAAGAAAAGAGGAATGCTAGCAGACAGAAGTGCTGCTTCATAACGCCAGCCTGGCTGCCCTTCCCTCCCGCCGGTCGGGGAGGCGGAGGATGCGTGAGCACGGACCCCGCGGCCGGAGCGCGTCCCCACCGCCCCCGGCCCGCTCTGCGCCCCCCGGGGCTCCCCGCCCCGCTCCTGCCTCCGCTCTGCCCAAAGGGTTAACCCTGCACCGAACCAGTTGCAAATTAAACTGCTGTACGGGGAGGCTTGTGGATTAAAACTGGGGAGTGGGAAATTAACCGACTCCCTTGATAATTGAGAGTAAGCTCTGGAAGAAGCAAGAATAATAATAACAATAATAATGGGGAGGGGGGTGGTGGTGGGGCTACAATTCATTGTTAACTTTGACTGCTATTTCTCGAGACATACAGCCGGATGGGTTTCGCTCAGCATCCTCCACTTGCATGTATTTCATGTCTCATCATAAAAATAATGAAGCCTCACATGATTTAAACAAAACAGTCTCAGCAGAGCTGCAGCTTGAGTGAAAGTTGCAGTGCAGAGATGTGTGTGTGTATTGCAGCCCCGGCTTATGACTCAGAGAGAGAGGGAGAGAGAGAGAGAGTGATGCAGACACACATACACAAATGACCCAAAGCTTATGTACACAGTTGCCTCACTTACCTTCTCAATTAAGCGATACAGGGGAGGCAGTTCAATAAGCACAGTGGCTGCTTTGTAGCTCTTCTCCTTGGAAAAGGTCAAAAAGAAGCATTGTTTGGGGAAAAAAATAAAGAGGGGGTGGGAGAGATGGGGAGGGAGATCGCTATTCTTTAAGTTTAAAATAATGAGGTCCTCAAGGATCCGCCAAGTAATTGTGTTGACCGCATCCGAGCTACAGGTGTCCTCCTTTTAGTATCTTGCAGTCCAAGGCTGTCTGTCTCCGTCCTGGCTGAAGACAACTTACCTAAAGCAGCGTGTGAGGAGCCGAGTTGAATGAAGTCAGGGCTTTATCAGCTGCAAAATGCAATCCCTTACCAGCCAGACATAATACAGCAAAAGAAAAGGTCACTCAGTTATTACTGAGCCAGCACAGCCCAGGCAGCTCTTGTGGAAGACCACAGAGAAGCAGCTCCCTTCCGATTTAAGGCTATTTACCTCTCTCCCCCTCCACCCACCCACCCACCCACCCTTCCTCTCCCCCCTCCCCCCTCCCAACTCCCCCTTTCTCTCTCTCCCTCTCGCTTTCTGCAGCTCGCTCAAGTACAGCCGCCCTCGGAAAGTGCAAAGCAGCCAGGAGACAGATTGGGCTTTGTTGGTAATTTCCCATGGTGAAAATTTACAAGCCTGCAAGTGCAGTCAGCAAAACCACATGCATATGCTAGACACAAACACCAGGGACACACACACACACGCACACACAAGTGACCTCTACTGAAGCGGCTCAGGATCACCTTCCCACAGAGTGCTCCAGAAGCAGACCCGGGGAAACAGGGGAGAGTCGCGCCCCCCACCCGCCATCACTCCTCCCAAAATACTTTGCTTAAACAAAACCACAAGTTGCCCACGCAAAAAAAAAAAAAAAAAAAAAGCAAGATACATATCTCTCTATTAATGAGTAATAAGAAAAATCCCTGAAGGTGAAAACTTTGCCTCTCTCCGTGCTAGATCTGAACTGCTCAGAAAGCAGTGGAAACTCCGGGGTGAAAGTTTCCTGCTCCTCTACGCGGTCTCCAGCCCAGCCACCACCCGGGCCCCGCTTGCCACATGTCACCCCCCTCACTGCACTATTGACGCTGAGCGCTGAAGGAAGCCAAGCAGTTTCCCCCCTACAGCATCCTCGTCCCAGGAGCTGAAGACAGATCCTTATTCTCTACCTGGTGTTGTAGGGGGGAAAAATAATAGACACGGGGGTGTTATAGGTGTTAAACACCCTTGACCACAAGACACACAGACATACAAACATACAAGAGGTAGAGCATACTTTGATATTCATTCACTCTCACAGATGATTGTTTCTTTGTGTTTTATAATAAAGATGTTGAGCCTAGCCTACTGTAAATAAAGTTAAAAAAATCCAAAGCATCTCCCTCTAAGAGCCATCTGCAGTTGGAGAAAGACCAGATTAAGAATTTGTGAATACAGTTTTCAGACTTCAAAGTGAATATCTGTTGTCTGCTATTAGAAGCACCACACTAGATTTTCACAAAGCTTTGAAAGATGTCAGCTTACAATATACCCAAAATTTGAATGACACTCACATTATAGAAGTCTTTCAAGACCCAAGAAAGATTTAAAAGCATTGAAGTGCTCTGCCATCTATACCCCTCCCTCATATAATCCAGCAGCTCTAATAAAAATCAAAGCAACCTCAGAAATGCATATGTTTAGGACAGGTTCCCCCCCTCCACCAAGTAAGCTTCTTCCCCCCCTC
>JAYRBT010000042.1:69975113-70017613 GCA_036023395.1 Myiotriccus ornatus
CCATATAGGAAACGCACAAACTGAAGGCACTCTGACAAACAGGATTTAAAACCACCACAGATTGTGCTGATCATAAAGAATAATCACAAAGATCGCCCTGAAAATACTAGTAGTGTTAGAGAAATTAATTTCTTTACCAATAATAATTTTATAACATTGTACCCAATAGAGATTTTATTCAGCTCCTAAAAGGTTAAAATTTAGGTAGAGAAAAGAAGAAGGGAAAGGATAAAAAGCCCATCTGGCCTTAAAAAAAGAAAAAGTGTACCAATTTTTAACCCAGATTTGAAAACTGCCAAGTTATAATAAACACCTGGAAACCTGGGTTTATAATGGAAACTGCAAGTGACCCCTGGTTGCAATGGAGCCTGGACAATAACAATTTACAGAGCAGCTGAAAGTCATTCATAACCAACTGAATAAACTGACTCTAAAGTAGGAGAAGCAACAGTGTCAGTGAGAATGTGGTTCAAAGACTAACATAATAACTGGAGAGATTTTCATAGGAAAAAAATTAAAGCATTGCCAGTTTTCTAAATGGCTTTTTTGGGCGTATTGCCATCTCCTGCCACTCCCCCCTTCCCTCCCTTTGCAGGTTTCAAAATACAGTCAGCTTGTTCTTTCTAAGGCTAGATTCCACAAACTACAGTTTCAATCTCAACAAAGTAATCTCTGTGATGGTATGAGGGCCTCACCTACAGAGCTTGGCCAGTCTAGGGACTGGCATCAAGTTTCTCTTTCACTATTATTATATTCTTTGTCTTGCTGTGCATTCTCTGTACACTCTTTGAAAAAAAAAAACAACAAACCAAAACCAAAAGGACATGCATAAATAAAAAGTGATCACTTATGTTCAAACCCTCCCTGTCGAGCCCTAAACAGGAGACACCATGTGTGAGGAGAAAAAGTGGGAAACTTAAAATGCAGTGTGGCTTATTGTCTCTACGGAAACAACTCGGGACAAAGTTTGCCAAAGTACTTCAGAGGTTTAGGAACTAATCCTATTTTCAAAGGTCAGTTAAGAAATAATGGGTCCGTCCATCCACTTGCAATGAAATCAAGGCTCTGGAGGTCAGTGGGAATACACAGAGAATGTGGAGTTACACAGCTCTGTAAGTCTCTATGGGATCTGAGTCTAGTTTGTCAATTTGTCACTTTTTTCCAAGGTTTGGTTTACTATTACAGAAGGCCATTTCCAACCTGCATTTCTTTTAATTGCTGAAGTAATGGGTACATACCCTCAAGTATCCACATCATCTTTAACTACATCTCACCTTCAGCAGCCTCCTTCCCAATAAACATCACAAATTTCTGCCTTTTTTTTGCATCTCTCCGAGTCTTTCTGAACTCTACCAACAAGTGGAGCCTGCGGCTCTGAACTGAGCAGGCAATGAATCCCTCTCCGTCAGTAATTTCAGGCTCTCTTCTGTGCAGGATCAAGATCTGCAAGTTTCACAGACTCCTTAGCTGAGAAAATTTAGCTACTAATGCTGAACCTCTGAATTTTACTAGACACACAAAAGCCACCAGCTGGAACATAGTTGCCAAAATGTAGGACTCGGACGGACAGAAGGGGTATTTGAGGAACTCCTTGGTGCTCAAGGTGTTGCAGTTTGGGAAACCATGTCTGCAGGAGGCTGAGCACAGAGTCCCTTGAGGACTTGGTAGGAGCTCTGCAGCTCACACCTCCACTTACTCCCTCTGCAGAAGGGAAACAGTGGGGGATTACTTAACTGTAAAGACAAATGGGGGCCAAATATAAGGATTATGTTACTTTTATAAAATATTCTTTCAGGGGACTGTCTTGGTACCATCTTTAGGGATATAATGCCACCTACTGAATAGCCACTAGTGCAGCCTGGAGCTCCCAAGCTTTTCCCAGGGGATTCACAGTTAAGTACTGATCCAAGCCTGACCCTGCCTAACATACGAGTTATGAGAAGATCAGAGCCCTAGAAACTGGGGTAGCTCTAGGCTATTTGCCAATAATTAGCCATATTTATTGATTAATTTATGAAAATTACCATTTTTGTGGGCACCCAGTACCCTAGTAGAGAAATAGCTATGCCTAATTTTCATCTTACTGTAGGGGGGTCTCTATGACAACTGCTTTGAAAAGTATCCTATCCACCATGCATGGTTTCTCCCGTGGACTAAGATACTTCATGAAGAGTCAACAAGACTCTTGGGTAAGAGAATATGGAGAGTAGCAGAGTAAAGAGATCAGAATTAGAAAATCCAGGCTAACAGTTAAGAGCAAACAGGATTTTTATACAAGATTGATGTATACCCTAGTAAAATGTGCTGTAGCATAGTTCTAAAGTAAGAACACACACCACTAGTACAAACAGGGAACAAGGTCTCATTCAGTTATGAAACATCCAATTTCTTCAGTTTTAGGCCTTATATAAGATGGCACCTTCAAACTCCAGAATTAATACAAAACCATGTTTTGTTTCCTTCCTCCCTGTGTGCTTACCTAAGTATGCAAGTCATTCACAAAGAAAGATCAATTCAGTACTTCAAAATCCTTGTGAGGGAGAGGGATTCATCCCGTCTTAGAAAGAGAAAGCTAAACCACTGACAGTGCAGCTTTCAACAAAGCCTATCCACTTTGGACAACTAATATTTCACAATTCCTTTTTTAAACGTTTGGTATCTCATGATTCTTTATATGCTGAAAACATAGTTCCTATTCATTTCAGGTGGGAGTATTTGGCACCTTTGCCAACCTGACCCCAGGTGCCTTGCATCAGGAATTCACAAACAAAGAGCACAGAGTTAGTAAGTGTAAAAGGGAATAAAAGAGATAGAATCCTATTTATTTTTCAACTATAAAAATCAGGTGCTTTGACCAGAAAACTATTCTTGTTTTTCTTTCTGTGAGACCTTATGTTAATTGCTTTACATCTCTAGTAAAGTATAAGGTATAGATCCTATAGAATGCTAGCCTTTTCTGCCATATAGTTAAAGTTTTTTTCCCAAGGTAGTTTCTCTCATGCAGTAAAACAGACAGGTGATTGTGTTATTAAAAGCTAAAAGCAGTACCATGATTTGTATTCATAAGGGAAGTGAATTGAAGTTGCACGTAAATGTAGTAATGCTGGTATTTCTTGTGTGGAATACCAGTAGACCTGGCTTTTCATCACAAGTATTTTTAATGTAGCTCCTCATTTGGGAAAAAAAAGAAATCTAAAATAGTGAATCACATGGACTTTAAGATTGTTTAAAGCAACCTCGAGTCTCTGGACCACAGACCAGAACAGCATTAGTGACACAGTCAGCAACGTGATGCCCGCTTTCCTGGTAGTTCCACTTGTTGGAAACAATGTAGGACTCCTAAATTTTGCTTGTATCATTGTCTTCCTTGCATTTTCTCTTACATAGCACTTTTCTGCTCCTCTGAGAACTGTCTTCCTCCACCCTAGCTCACCTAACTCTCTCTTGGTGCTGAGTTGCTACTTCACTTTTATGTCCCTCAGATCTTCTCTCCATTTTATTTTATTTTATTTTATTTTATTTTCTCCCTCTGAAACACTGAGCTAAGGGGCACAGAAGAGCTTTGAACCCCCTGCTGTAAGAGCTTCTGGGGTGCCTGGGTGGGGATAGGTGAGAAACACCGAGAGATTGCTCTCAGGCCGTGGGCATGGCCACAGGGCAGCCCAGGCAGACAGGAGGAGGAAGAACAGGGAAAGGATTAGAGCATTTAAGTGGCAGCTGAATCTTGGGAAAATATAAAAGTTAAGCTCTGAAGTCTCTACTGATGCATATGAACCAGAATCCCTGGGAGGCTCTTAACTTTGCCAAATTTGGGCAGCTTGTCACAGGGATATAAGAACTCATATCCTTAGCATGAGGGTGATTTTTTATGTGACCTTTTACATCCCACTCAAAAGAGGGACACAGCAGAGATTCGCACTGAGGATTTTTTATTTCTTTTTTTTTTAACAATGGACAAAGCAACATGTTTTTCTCCCAGTTCTTTGTTCTCAGAAATAGCTAAGCAGTTTTAACTGAAACTTGGAAAACAAAAGGGGAGAAAGGGAAGCCCGAGGCAGACTTCTGCTGTAGAAAATTTCAGTGCAGATTCTGAGACTCTGGCAAAACTAGAAACAACTGAAAACAGAAGTTTAAAATAGAGTGCATTAGGTACCTTTAAATTATAGACACCCAGAAACTGGTGTGTAGTGCTGTGGCTGTTTCATTGTTCACAGCCCTGAATTGGTGATCTCAAGTGTCTTGACTTAGGAGATCTGCTGCATTCATAGCATTTTTTTTCTCTTTGAAAGTGAGTCTGCTAACTAAGGCACTTAGATAATAATTCATGTGTCAGTTTTAGGCACAGAAAATTAAATAAAATCCCAAAAACTGAGGCTATGCACATTTATGTAAAGAGCCAAGATGGGGAACAGTCTTTCTCATGAGCCTCCACCTCTACCACTTTTAGCAACCCTGTAGATATTTGCAAGACCTCCAGCCTGCTATTGTCCACACCTCTGACTGACATGAGAGAGTTTTGTGTTTTGTGCTTACCATCAGAGTCCATTTTTCTGGGCACAGGAGTGAGAGTGGGCACTCCACTGGAACTGTGACCCTGCCACTGAATTTCAGAGGGTTTGTCTCTATTCAAACTTCTGAAGATGTACATCTCCAGCTCCCATGGCATGATATATCAGAAAAATCTTCAGAAACCTGGAGTTCACTGTCAGTCACATGTGAAGCTTGCGAAGCTACTCTGGAATTTTAAATGCCTTTTGCTTGGGAACAAATGGGACAAGTAAAACTGCGGAGTGATAATCAGAATAAGGTCACCATATTAAAGATCATCTTGGAACATGAAATTTTAAGGAGAGCCCGTAGGTGTTTGTTTGAACAAGAGCTTCAGAGTGAGAGGTGGACAAAGTGTGGATTAAGACCTACACAGAGAAAAGGCTGTAATTCTAATATTAATTAGTTTCTGCATAATTAAATATTTCTCATTTTGAACAGTGGCTGTGAGCTCCCTCTGTCCTTGGCAAAGTTTGAAGTCTAATTTTATGGCTTTGACTCTTCTCTGGTGCACTGCAAATACAAGTATATATTAAGCTATTAAGCAGATTTCTTTTTTTTATTTTATTTTACTTTTCTCAATGTAAATAGCTCTGAAAGTTACTTTGCTTATTGCAGGATGTTGGAAGATGATTAGAGAAACCATGCTTTTCATCACTAAAATATAAAAGAGCAAAGAGTTGAAAACACTAGGAAACATCCACTTTTCTTAGACTTTGATGTTTGGCATCTTGGCAGTCTGATACTAGTTTTATGATTTTTGTTAATAACAAAATTGGATTATTTCCAGAAGTTTATGAAAGCTGATACATTTTCAATTGTCTAAACTTTGGTAGGCAACTTTAGATTACGTTCTGACTATGAAAGGTGGATTTTGTATTAGTCAACTATGCCACACCCAGGTACAAAATATGTGTAGCCAGGTTAACTTGTTGAATCTAAGGTATATTGACCTGTCTATTGTAATCTGGGCTTTGCACACACTGTTATTTGCTGTCATACACAAATCAGTTCATACAAGCAGCACGAAGTCCAGTGACGTGCAAGTTTTTCTCCTTATTTCATGTGATCTTAGTGAGTGTTTGAAACAAGTGGGTGGAAGGCAATAGTGAGGATTCAGCCCAGGCAGGAGTGACAGTGGTGAGAGTAAGCTGAGAGAAAGAAACAGGCAAGTTCTCAACATGGAAGGTGTGTTGAGAAATAACACAGAATGAGGGGGTCCAAGCTGGGCATTTGGACTTGTTTTAGTCTGGACTTCACAAAATGCCTTGGAGAGATCATTAAATATGCTTCTCACAGGATGGGGATTTGCACATTGTACCAATTTCCTTGGATCCTAAGAACACTGCAAAAATCTGACCCAGTGCCCCCTGCAAGCCAAAAGTTGTTCTTCAGACCTTCATAGCTAAAAGATGGCAGCTAAGACCTATCTGCACCTTTTCCACCTTGAGGCTTGGATGTATGCAAAATGTGTGTGACCTACACTTTAAAATGATTCAGACACTGCTTCTTGTGCAGACTGTGACTACCTGTCTGTAGGATGTTATACCTCTGCTCTTTGCCGTTCAAAACTGAGTGAAAGTTATTGAAAATTATCTCAGCTGCTGCTTTTAACAGGCTATTTTTTAGGTATCTGTGTATTACCATACATATCATCTGCAGAGATGCATAAATGATCGAGCTTCTCACTTAATAGAAAGGAAATGGTGATAGGGGGTTTCCGTGAAGATTCTTTGATTTCAGAATTTATTCTCCCTGAGGTCCAAAATAGCCCAAATTTAACTTTCAGAACATGCTGCAGAGCTATTTTTTGCTGAGCTTTTGCTGAGGGTTGAAGAGCATGAGGCAAGCTGGGAATTTTTTTTGTGATTCTGGGTTGATTTGATTTATGTGGGCAGGGAGTTATTTGGACTGAGCAAGTAATTTTGTTTGTTATGAGTATTTTTAATTAGTTATAAGCCCTCAAAACTTTGGGATAAAGACATTTTGTTTATATTTGGGAGAAAAATGAATGGACTAGATTACATATTTAAGGCTTTTTTGTAATGATTTACTCTTCCTTGTAATTGTGTGTAGTGAACAGATTATCTTTTATTTTATGATTCAGTTTTCCTTTAAGTGCTTCTTCCCTTTGCCGGCACATCTGAGAGAATCTGTTGAATTTAATTGGGCTCTCCTTAGGCTCATGATCTCGCTTGCCAGGTCAGTTTTATGAAATTTCTCTTACCTTTTTGGAAATATGAAATGATTTGTGGCTTTGCCTGAAATATGTCTGATCAGCCCTTCCAAATTCCGAGGGTTAGTCTTTGGCACAGCAGCCTGGTAGTGCTTAAGAGACTCACCCCTTGGCAGGGCAGCTGGAAAGATGGAAAGCTTGTATCCTAAGTGATGTGGCACACTGTGTGGAATGCCACATCCCCCAGGTATTTCAGATTTGTGAAATACTGCTTAGTGGAAAATAATCACTGAGTGATCTTCTTTCTGACACTTAATTTTTTTTTTAAACAGAAAGATGCACAGATTAGTAGAATATATGAATATGATGCTGTCCATCCACCTCTTTTTGCCAGTGTGAAACTGTTTCCTGCCAAGCATAATTCAGCACTGTTTGGTTTAATGAATAGATGATATATCTGCTATGAATAAGTCTTATTGTCTCTTTCCTTTCCTCCATACAGTCAGTTTTTTTGCTTCTGCTCATCCCACTTAAACCATTTAAATCAAAACAAATATGAAAATATTTTCCTTTAATTAGTATTTCTATTTAACTTGCACATCTTTCCCCTTTCAGTTGTCAGCAACGTGTATAAAGATGAAAACAGAAGAAAATATAATATTTGGGCTCATATGCTGAGTTGTGCAATAGAGACTTTGCTAGAAATGACTAACAACAGTCCGGTGAAGTGGGTGTATATAGCATCCAAACTATAGGTGCTCATTTTCATGTTGGTCCATGTGGGTGGGCTTTCTGGAAGCAACTAAATGACTTAGGAACTCCTAAACTGGCCTTTTTTTTTTTTTTTTACAGTTTTTCCACCCTGCCTCTAACACAGGTTGAGTCCAAACCTCAAATGTTTGCATCCTTAAGCACTGGTAGCAGGGTGAGAAATTCAGATTTCTGCTTTGTCGGTTCAACCATTACAGAAATTTAATGTAGTTTTAAATTATATCTATATTTGATACGTGAGCTCAAACATTTAGGACTTCTTTTTTGTATGTACTTATTCTGTTCCTGGATTAGCTTTATTTCACCTTTGCAGACATCTGTGACTCAAATATAAAAAGTCCCACAAATTGTCTGTGTGTCAAAAATAAAAAAAAAAAAAAGGCTGGTTAAATCAAAGAGAACTAATTTGCAGATAATCACATAAGGAAATTTATTCAGGTAAGGTGGCAAGATTTTGCGAGTAAACTTCCCAAGAGTGGTCTCTTAGGCTCTGTCCTTCAGCATGAAATACTTGTGTTTTAGGAAGCAACTTAAAGAGATACTGCTTTTTTGGGGAGAGGGTAGTGATAGAGGAGGAGAATATGAGAAACCCCCAAAATAATGAATTTAGAGTGTGAGCTTATTCAGAAAACAGTAATTTGCAGTTCCATCATGCTAAATTATACTGCATGACAATGGAGAGCAGCTTCTGTCCTTTACTGTGGATGGGTTGTACATAAAATTGAGGAAAGGCTTCAGAGTCTAAAACAATGCCTCTTCAGATCAAAACTTGCTATAGGGTCAAGTCTTCTTCCCTGTGATTCCCTGAGAATTTGGGGACTGTGGCTTTTGCTGAGTCCGCAGAGGCAGGCTGGACCAGAGCTGAGGCCAGCCAGAGCTCAAATATTTGAGTTTCAGCTAGTAGAAGGTTGTTTATGTTTGTGGGACTTTTTCGTTGTTGTTGGTTTGTTTGCTTTTTTCTTCCCTTGACTGTTTCCTAAATGCTGCTGAATATTATAGAACTTGGATACAATCATGAGGAGAACCTATTTTGGATTATTTCTCATACCCCCCCCCCAATATAAATGTGCAAATAAATACGCCGTTACATTATGCAGACACCTGTAGAAAGAATGTAAATATATGAATTAATGCATATCCTGTAAAACTTAATCTGAAATTAAGGCAGACCCTGATAATGAGAGAAATGTCTTTCCCCTTCCACTGAGAATAGGAACCTGATCTGACACATTTTCTTTTCAAAAAACCACCAGGTCCAATTTATTTCCTGTGACAGAAGAGAAATGGAGTCCATCAAATCTATCAGAACAAGCCCTTTTTAAGAGCACATTTAAGTAAATGTCCTTCTGGGTGCTCTCTGAAAGTGAAATAACAAGGGTGGAGAGAAAGAAAAGGGAGGTGATGATTCTAAAAGCATCTTATTATAGTTTTAATTTAGATGGGCTTTGGTGCTAATGATTCATTAGGTTATGCCCTTTAAATGGTCTTGTCTTGAAAATGCCAACATTTTGAAGCAGACTTGAATATATTTCTCAGACATCAGATCTTGCACTTGTTATTAAGATAGGCTTTTTAGGTTTTTTTTAATGTAAGAACATCTTGTAAATTATATACGCTGCAGAACTTCTGCAGTTTTGCTTCCTGCCTCTGGACAGACTGGGGGAGGTACTAACACACTGAATTAATGTCTGTGTTTCATTGCTTGGGTAGTGCTGTGGTGATGAGATATCTGCAAGGCTTGAAAAGATGAACATGCACTGTTATTTCAAGTTCCAGCTACTTATGGAACACAGAAGAAAGCAGGAAAAGACTTGCATACACAGGACTTTGAGGGATATAGTGTA
This sequence comes from Myiotriccus ornatus, assembly GCA_036023395.1. NCBI lineage: Eukaryota > Metazoa > Chordata > Aves > Passeriformes > Tyrannidae > Myiotriccus > Myiotriccus ornatus. The sequence continues at coordinate 69,984,453 of JAYRBT010000042.1, forward strand.
GAGGTGGATTAGTTACTCTTATTTTTTGAGTTTCTGGTGTTTACATGACAGCATAAGTTAAAATTTTTCCGTGTTGTCTTAATGTCAAGTGTCGTAACAGTGAGGCTTTCCCCCTTGCCTTATCTTTCACTTAGACTTTATATTTGTTGAAGATTTTTTTTCAGTATCCCTGCAGCTTGTGGGACCTGTGGTCACAGGATACAGCTGCCCTGTGCTGAGCACTGCACAAACCCAGAGCAGCTGTGGAGGCGGGCAAAGGGCAGAGAAAGGCAAAACCAAAGAGAAAACATCTGCACATGGTAGTTTAATTTGAAGGAAGAATTTTTTTGGGTGCTTTGGAAAGAGCTTGAAAGAAGGAAGGTAATTGGTGCAACTTTGTGGGTGTTTGCAGAGAACCCCTTTGAAACCTGTGATGTGCTATGACAGAAAGTATACAGTGGCAGTCTGGAAATGTGAAAAGTGGCTTGTAAAGACTGACATTGTGACCCGATGGTGAAAGAGAAATCATAGCATAGGGGAAAACAAACATCTCATGTCTGAGACAGTAGAAAGGAGGAACCAAAGAGCACAGTGGGAGAAATTACGTGGGTCCATCCTAAAAGAGTGGACTTGAGACAATGGACTTCACAGCAGTGTTCTGCATGAAGATAAAGGGAATTAGGTTGCACAAGGTCAAGGGCAGAGCGAGAGACAGTTGCCATAACTGGGCAGTATTTGACATGAATGTATAGCAAAGTGGATCTCAGGTCTTGGAAGCAGTTTAAGTGTGAGGGTCTAGAGTTCTAACTCAAAGCTGACAATCAAGTTGTTGACCAGACTGATAGAATGGTCATGTTCACAGTGCTTGATTTCAAAGAGAGGTGCTGAGTCTGCATAGCTGGTGATGCACCCACGAGAAGGAAACTGGTTCAGATTAGTCAGGAGAGGAGGGGTCTATAAAACAGAACTGGTGGATTTGTTAACTGATCAGGTGGCTACATTTGTTTAGAGAGGACGTTGCTCACAGGGAGAGATTGCCGTCACTGAAATAAAACAAAACATTCTAGGGTGGAAGGTCATCTGTATTTGATACTGCATGGAAAAAACCTGACACTGAAAAGTCAATATGTTATAAAAAATTTAAATACAGGTTCGAATCTGACAAAATAGTCTAACAAGCTCAGACTGCTTGCTGAAAGGGCTTGCCATCATAATGCTCAGTTCACTAAATTCTGTAGCAGTGACTGTAATTTAGGGTGTGATCTCTTAAGCTGCTCTTCAGGAGTTTGGCTGCCCAGACCCCCTGTGAAAGGGAAAGCTTAAATGGTATCAATAAAAAACAAGGCAGGGTAAAAAGTACAAAAATCACTTCCACTTCCCCTCTTTTTTTTTTTTTTTTTTTTTTGTGATGAGTAAACAGGACACCTCTATGAACAGGAGGGATTGAAGAGAAACGGGCACATTTATTCCAGAGGACAAATGTAAAAATACAGTGAAGTTGTGTTGCTAAATGTTCAGAGACTAGCTGAGACTGAATCAACTAAATCAAACTATACATGCAAGATGAAATTAAAACTCATTATTGTAGAACTTCATGCAAATGTCTTTTCCCGAAAGGTATTATTGAGAGTTGGGAGTGACTTTGCTGCAATGAAGAATTACTTAAATTTAACCTTTTCTTCTGACTGTTGTTTGTACATACTCCAAATGTATTCATAGCTTCACATAGCTTTTATACATCTTTGTTTTAACATATGGATAACCCATGAACTGATGACTGATTTTGTTTTCAAGATATTTCTATTTGCTTATAGCATAGGAGTGAATTTTTATTGGGCAGATGATTGTAAGCTTTAGAATTAAATTTGCAGTCAAAATTTGTATGATTAAAAATTCTGATTTTTCTCTGTGCTAAAATTTTGTGAGCATTTATCCTTAAAATGTCTTGTTAAAGTCTTTGTAGAAAGAGTTCATAAGAATTGGCTTTGCTGTCAAAGACATGCTAAGGAAGTTCAAACAAAAGTTTCCAAATAGATTTATCCTTTACTTGTTCATCTTCTAACCCTTAGCATGACACTTACAAATCAGAAAGTACACATGAGTTAATGTCTTTTAGTTCTATCTTTGGTAAAATATAATATTAGGGTTGAATGCTAGCAACTGTTGGCTTTTCCTTTTAATCTCTTAATGTATATCATGCAGTCCCTTTACTTTTCCCTCTCCTTTTTCTCTAGTGCTTTACTTCCTTTGTACCCCCAAATCTTTTCTTCTCCCTGTTCAGTCTTGACCTCATTTTTAGTATTACATTAGCACTGATTAAGAACAGATGCAGTGATGTTGATAAAGGCCTTTTGGCCTGCTTCTGCAGATAATTATTCTTCTATGGACCAAATTATTTTGCACGTTGTTCCATTTGAAGAGTAAATTTTGAAACTTCTGCAGTGCTTAGACTTTGGGAAACACACCAGGACACCCAGTAGAAGATGGCCATTTCAAAAGGGGGAGCAAAACTGGGTATAGCTAAATATCAAACACTATTCTCCTGATTCAAAAGTAACCTCTAAAAACCTCTAAAAATTCCTAAGCCACATTAAAAACGTCATCTGTAGGCTCACACTGTTATGAGCAATCTACTTTCATTAAAGCAACAAGGTTGTTTCATTGACAATAAGCTCTCCTGACATTAGTAGACCTCTTGCACGGTCCCATGTTTTATTGGAGACCTTGCTACAAAATAGAGGTATCTAATGTAAAACAATGAAGATGCTCCAAGGTAAGGTATGGGACTGGTAACTTACTACCAGGGTGCTTTAGATACTTGTGGTTTTACTTTAACAAACAGCTACACCTACTTTAAAAACCTCAGAAAATGCATGAAATGGCCTTTACATTTATTTTGCAATACTGGCAGCGGCATTATTTGGAACTTCAAATTTAGTAATTGCATATGCTATATTTCTATTCATTGAACACTACAGAATTGTGAAGAAACTAAACATCAGAAACAAAGGAGTTCATTAGCACTCTCCTCCAAATAAATTGGTAGAATTCCAGCAACTTAATAATAGAAATATGATAGGATGATAGGGCTTCTGCTTAAAGACTGGAGCCCTGTAGGAATGTGAGTGTGATCGTGGAGTTAGTGATCCAAGTTGTACAAGGACTGAGAGGGGAACTTCTCATTATCCTTTGTGCTCATCCATGTGAGGTTTTTCGAAGGCATGAAGTGTTGACTTATTGTCACGGATTGCAGTGGGAATGGAGTTAAACAGCTTTTGCAAATGGAATCCATATTTTTAAATGTATTGAACAGTCCAGAATTAGTGCCATTTCGGGAGTAGTGAACGCTTGGCTTTTACATTTCCATAATGCCCCTGTCAAGTGCATCATGCAATCGAGTCATTGCTAAACAGTGTTTCCTAACATATGGCCAGTCTCGGGAGGTCGCTCAAACATTAGCAATTAGCATGTTTTGTCACAATGTTATTTCAGAGTGTACAGTTTAATTAAAAAAGGTAGCAGCAAAACAGTCAGCTGTTTAATCATCAGGAAGATACCTCAGGATTTAAACTGGCTGAAGTTTATGATGACATGCATTTTGACAAGTTTGGCTAAGAAACGTTTCAGAAATTGTTAACTTACTCAGAAATGTAAGTCCCTGTGATTTTGAATTAATTAACTATAGGGCTTTTTAAAAGTTGCCTAGCTACCAAAAATATTATTGCTTAACACAGTATTTGGGTATGTCAGTGTGATCTATCACGTTTATTTAACTTATAGCAAAATGAATTCATTATCTTGTGATATCACCAGGAGTTTATATTGCTTTCTGATCATTGAGAATTATTTGGTTCTGTGACTCAAGTACCTGATCTGGGAAACAGAGCCTGAGTATAAGACCTAGGGAGCCTAAATTCATAGTTAGCTAGACAAATAAGAGGTTTGAGATTTTACTTTTGGCATCAATAGAAAATGGACTCAGAACATGAATGTCTCAACAATGCCGGGTTTAGGTCGGCATGTAAAGTTCCACTTCATCATACATGATATATAGCCACAGATTTCTATAAATGCATCTGTGTATCTACATATGTGCAGGCATTTATGAATACAATTAATGAAACTTCATACATAGGAAAAAACCCTAGGAATTTTAACTTTATGGTCTTCAAGGTTTTTTTGGGGAGAGGGAGTGTTCAGGAGAATATTCTCAGTGGACTAGGATTTCCGATATGAAATTTACCAGCAGTGTAAATAACTATTCCCAGCACAACATTAGACCTAGAATTTAATGTCATAACATGAGCACTTCTTCCTTTTTTCTTTTTTGTGGACATTTTGTTTTCCCATACCATGAACTTCTAAGGCTTGATTTTCTCAGAAAAGAAGATCATCCTCAGCTTCAGATGAAATCGGTGAGAGTATGGGGGCTTTGCATTTCTGAAAATTGGGCTCGTATCAGTTTCAAATAAATTTCTATAGAGATACTTTTTAATAATTGGGGCAGATTAAATTAAGGTTTTTCAGTTGTGAGCCTTTTAACAGAAAGAACAAAATCTCCTTGATATCTTCCCCATTTGCATTGTCACTTTCTTCCTCCCTGTGCCTGATTATACAGCCATAAATTGAGTAAAAATTTCCATTTACCTAATTGGGTTATTGACTGTCAAGCCTGTTTGCTAAAGACTGTAAAAGATGAGGGTAATATTTGCATTTAAAAAATACTCTTTCCTTTCCCTTGCTTTTCCCTTCTGCATTTGACCAGTGTCATGAAAAAAGGGAGAAGGTAGAAGCATCCTTCCCACTTTTTTTTTGGTGAAAGTTTGACTGCCTTTCAAAGAAGAAATTTTGCAAGCCTGGCCTGTGTCACATGCAACAGTCTATTTATGGAACAAGAGTGTGGGTGAGGTTGTCCATTAAGGACAAGGGATGGATCAGCTTTCCCTGAACAGATGCTCTTGGTTATTTGCATATCTTAAGCTGAACCAGTACAGCAGCACAAAGTTACCAAAATTAATAAAGGTGTATCCTGAATGTCATATCACACGTCCTTAGATTTTGCGGCTTCCTTACAACTAGCGGGACCCGTATTGTCAGGCACAGCTCAGCTGTGTCCCAGCAGAAAGGCTGGAACAAGGAAACATGAATCTGCACACGTTTAGTTTTAATAGATGTACTTTTTAACCTGGAGATTTTATAGAACTGAATATCTGTATTTTTATAGCATCCACATGACCTTTGAGATAAAAAGAGGTCTTTTCTTTTAACTCTCCAGTTCACAACTGCTCTGATTGCTCCTTAGATAAAACAGTGCTGACCAGGGTGTAAATACTAAGACAGTCACTGTAGGTAGATAGACTGAACTTAAAAATTTTTTCTCCTATCTGTCATCAAACCCTACACTGGTAGGAGAATGATATATTTGACATCACACTGTACTGATTTTTAAAATACCTCAACTCAATCTGTTTTGCTGTTATATTGTAATTTTCTAGTTTATCATGTGTAAGTGCCTTAGGAGGGCCTCATGTGTCCCTCAAAGCTGGAGATGGATGCTCCCACTGAAAGCTGCACTGCAGGGCAACTCCTGCTCTTTGCTGCTCCTCACAGCCCAGGTCTCCCTGTGCGCTGGGAGAGGATGGCAGGCAGAGGTGGTCCATGCTGTCAGACACTGTGCCCATGTCACTGAACAGCAAGGAGGATTGGTGGAGTGCAGTGTGTGTTAGGGGGTTTGCACCAGGAACCTACTGCACACCCATGGAAGGGAAATGTGTGCCTGTGTGGCAGCAGTGCTGATAATTGTCTTTAAACTGGGAGAGTAAACGTTAAGAAAACTGGCAGCTCCACTGTGCACCAACCTGAAGTTGTGGTAGACATTCCAGACCAACAGAGAAGTCCTTCTGCAACTAGATATTGGGTGGCACCGGTCAGCATGTGGGTTGGGAGCAGGGGCACTGTGTGTTTATTGCTGAGAAAATAATTTGAACAGGGTTTCCTGTTTTTCACTTTATTTTCCCTCTTACTGTGACTAAGAGGGATTCTCTGGCTTGTCTTTAAAGGTAGTGTGATGGAAACACAGCAAAGATGGAAGCAGACTTGGAGAATGAGATGTAAGCCATACTGTAGAGTTGTTCAGCATACACATGATAAAGGAAAGAAACCAAATCATTTCTGCAAACAAGAGGAGTTACAGATAATATAATTGGATCTAAAATGTTCACTTACTTGTCTTTGATGTGTATGTGTCGTGACATGTACAGACTTGTCTTTTGTCTGCTGGTGATGACTGTATCATCTAGCAGCTGACTGTCCCCACTGTTTTGGGGGTTTTGTGTAGGAGATGCAGAAATTTCATGGTAGTTTTATTTTGTCTTACTCCCTTCTATTTACATATCCCATTCAGTGTAGTCTCAAATTCACTGCCTCAGTATATGGTTCCTTCCTAGAGATCTTGACTTGCTCTTGGCCCTCTCCAAGGGTATTTTAGGGTTGCCACATTCACACAGTGTTTCTTTCCTAGAGCTCTCTCGTTATACAGTTTGCTTAAGCTTGAATTTCACACCCCCCCTTACCCACCCCAGTTTAAACCTGGGAAAAATACTGTCATTGGAATATTATTTCTTGTATCATTGCAATGTACATTATGACATTTGACCACTGTTCAAGGTGCCCTTATGAAACCATGATTTTACATGAGGGAGACAAGAAGCTTTAAAGAATAAGTGATTTGTCTCAGCTGATAGCACAGCTCAGTAGAAGCATGGAAGGTAGAAGCTGTGTCTCTTGAGATCCATTTGCATTTGTGTTAGTGGTATACCCTTTAGTGCTGTGTCTGAGAATGGTGGTTGTGGGTGGTTATGGGTGAAGTTGGTGCAATCATTGCTGTTGCTGGTATGAATTTGGAAGTGTTTCTCTTGGCCAGCAGGGAAAGTTGTCATTTCATTGCCACGCTACAGACTTGTGTGAGGAACTAAAGCAGTTTCTATTTAAATTTAAATTTTATTTAAATTTAAATTTTCTGTTTCATGCCACAGGTGCAGTGAGGCCACTGCACAAAACAGTTAGTGAAACTGATTAAACCGAAAGGAGGTTAGGCTAGATCACAGAATCATTTTATCATAGAATGATTTGGGTTAGAAAGGACCTTGAAAGTCATCTAATTCTAACACCCCTGTCATGGGCAGAGACACATTCCACTAGCCCATGTTACTCAGAGCTCTATCCAACCTGGCCTTGAACGCTTGCAGGGATGGGGCATCCACAACTTTCCTGAACAACCTGTTCAGTGCCTCAGCACCCTCGCAGTGATGAATTTCTTCCTTATATATAAGATAAACCTACTGCCTTTCAGTTTAAAACCATTCCCTCTTGTTCTGTCACTCCAGGCCCTTGTAAATAGACTCCCTCCATGTTTTTTGTAGCCTCCTTCAGGTGCTAGGAGGCTGTAATTAGATCACCCCAAAGCCTTCTCTGTTCAGGGTGATACATAGATCAGGTATTATTTGATGAATGTGAAGAGTGTATAAGTATGGCCTGAATACCCTAAGTATTTTTAAGCAATGGGAGTGGATTGTTATCTAACTGTGTGATATCTAAAATTGTACATATATACCTCAAAAGGGCCTGCGCTTTCTATTACACTAAAAAACCAGCTACCATGAAAGAAAAGTATTTTCTGTTGGATTGGTTGCAGAGAAACACTTGGATTATTAAACACTTGGACTGTTAAACACTTGGCCTGTTAAACACTTGGACTAATTCTTAATATTTTAACCAAATATCATGGGCTAGAGCGGAATTGGTGTTTTTCTCCTTCTTCAGGAGCATTTGCGACAGAATAAAGCAATGTTGGTGTTGCACATTTGTGCAAGTGCTTCTCAAAGTAATTTCTTATAACACTCTTATAGAGGAAAATAGATGCATGAAAATTCACATCAAAGCGTTTTTAAATAGAATAAAAGTTTTATTTAAAATATATGCAGACAATAAAGCTGGCGAGAATGGTTCAGCCTTTATGATTTGGTCTAACAGTGCTCAGTGAAAGAAAAAGTGTATAGCTCTTAAAAATAATCTTTGGGTTTTTCATGCAGTTTAGAGGGCTTAAAATATATCTTCTATAAAGACTCCATGACAAATCTGATATTACTTGTACATAGAGACAGTAAGCCAAAATCAGCTTATATTAAGGTGAAAATGTGGACATTGACTTCCAATTGGGCTTTTCTTGATGGTCTTTATTGGCACGTGAATGAGCTGCTGTTCTAGGAGAGGCATTGTTGGCTCTTTTTAATGTTGACCCTTTCCTTGGTATGCAGGAAAAGCTATTCCATTTAGAGTAGGAGTTTAGTATTTCAAAATTTGACTTTTCTATTGAGTAGGTTTAAATCTTTCATGGTAGGTTATGAAAAGGAGCAATAGGCCAGTGATATGTCAGCCAGCCATGCTGGTCTATCCATGTTAGACTGATGGAATCTGATTGCGTAAAGAGCCAAAACTTCCACAGCTGAAAAAATTTGATCAAAATTACTGCACTGTGTGGCAGACAGTAAAAGCTTATTTGCTTTCAAAAATCTATTAGACCAATTCATGGAAAAAAATTCCACACCATCTATGAATAGTGGAAACACCATGCATGTGGAAAGTGGGAGCTGAGATGCCATATCTAGGAAATATCATGGTTTCCTCTGCTTGACAGACTACTGGGGGTTGTGGGATACTGGATCAGATGGATATGACCTGATATGCCCTTTCTTACATTTTTCTGACACATATATAATTTGCAACAGCTGTTATAATATACCAGTGAGAGTCTATGTGGGGCATGAAGAGCAGGAGGCTCACAAAGATTAAAACCACCCATATAGACACTTTTTGAATTAATAACTCTTAGATTAAAATAATGATTCACTCCTTGTATTCCCTTATACTTCACTGAAACACATGTACAAAATATTCAAGTTAAAGGTGATCAACTGGAAAAACACAGGCACTGACAAAACCCAAGTCATTTCACAAAACAACTGTCATGGACACTGAAGGATAGTGCTATGCTCACTGGTGGTTATGGCCATGTTCCTGTCAAGATTTATTCTACCATATTTTAACATAGTTCAAAGCAGTTTTTACGTTTTTGTTTTGTTTTGTTTTCCTGTTGGTACAGGCACAATCTGAGCTACTTTGTCTTGGAGAGTATTCTGTGATATGATGTACTGAGTGAACATAATTTTGCATGAAGCTGTCTTTATTTTATTTTGTTTTGTTTTATTTACTTTTCTTGGGACACATCCAGACCTGGTGAGTTATAATGACAAAATTACAGTGGGTCACAATGCAAATTAGCTACCAGGCTCCTGCTGTAGACATACAGCTCTTTCACATACACTTTCCTAACCCAAGAAAAGGATTCTTGCTTCCCTTGCCTTCTCACCTTTCTCCTTTTGTGAAACAGCAGTATAATGTACATTGTCCAAGCCACCACATGGGAGTGGTCACTTTTAATTTGCTTTAAGGTTTAGCTATGAAAGCCCTGTGATGTGTCACAGGTAGAGGTGCGCTCTTGCCATAAAGTACAGAGAGATTTTGTTGAGATCAGACGGGAATGGCAATAATAGCAAATAAAAATCTAAATTAAGGAAGAGAGAGTAAATAAATTTTTAATCATACAAAATTTAATACTTATGTTATGGAAAAGAATATTAAAAGTCATTTTATAGAGAGCGAATTTATATTGGAGCCGATTTTAAAGTTGTGCAGCTTTGAGTGATATGATAATCATGTATTTTTCTCCCCCCTCTGCTGTACTAGGGGATTGAAATTTATATACTCAATAACTAGAAAAGAATCATAAAGGATCAGGCTGGAGGAATCTGTCTCACTCCATTTTTTCTTGTCACTCCCATAGCGATTTTAATATTTTTTCTTATATCTCTGCTTATTTTCAGTGCCAAACATTGTTTTCAAATACAGTTGGCTTGAAAATGAGTACTTGAAACTGCAAGCTTGTCGGTAAACTACCATGATTTTCATGTACTACAATGAAATCTTTAACTATAAAAAATATATATAAAAAAATAGGATGCCAGTCTCCTGCCATCTGTAAGTGCAACTAAATAGTCTTATTGTGTGCTTTAATGTTTTTAACTATTTTAAGCATTTAACTCTTTTTTTTTTTGTCTTGGTGGTAAGGGAAAATGGATTTGCAAAAGCTAACATAACAGCACATTTATTTCTTTCACCCTTTTCAGATAGGAATTAAAGACAGGATAGTCTATTGAATAGACTACCAGACTGAGAGTCAGAAAATAAGTTTTATATTATCAATTCATTGAGAAAGTCTATTTGCTTTCCTATGCCTCAGTTTCCCAGCTGTAAAATGAAGATAATGTAATTTATCATCCCGTGCAGCGTGCTTTGCGGTCTAGAGCTGCAAGACAGAGTGAGGCATTATGATGAAATATTTTTGGCAAAATACTGATGAGTTTTAATAATTTCATTTCTTGCTTGTTAATTTTTTTCATACTTGACTTTTGATCTACAAGTTGGTCTCCAGTCTTTTCTGTGAGCTGTGGCTGGAGATGGCTGATGTATTGATCTCCAGACAGAAAATGAGGTGGGTTTTATGTGAAACCATCTAAGTAAAATGGCTACACAGTTTCATCTGAAAGTGGCAGTGAGCCATTTTCAGCCACCCACAGCAAAGGCAGGAAAGTAAACAGAGAATATACAGTATTTTCAGAATTAGTTTGTAATAAGTGAAGACATGTTCCTTCCAATTTAAAAATGGGATAACTGGGGAAATCAAAATATATAATTTCCCTTTCCAGTAATAAAAGCCTTCTATACTTTTTTTTAGAAAAATCTTGTATTTATGGGCACCTCCTCCCTTTTTTCATGGTCTTCTGCTTGACGTGTTATGATGGCACGTGTTCAATGTGGGCATTTGCTTGAATGTGAGAGGATTTTTACCTTTGACATGGTGATGGACATCTCTGAAGAGTCTGGAAGATTATGAGAGCAAAGGCCAAAAATAAAAAAGCTCCATGCTATTGCTCACGCACTAACCACATGTGCAGTCTCCAAGAAATTTACTCTGATTTGGTTTCAGATAGCTCACCGTAGCTCACAAAACACTATTTACCTGTGTCTTTATCTGTCTCCCATCTTCGTTGTCTCACCTACACATTTAGATGAAAACGGGGGTGAAGGTGAATCTACACCTACATAAAGGTGAAGCTGGTATAGGCAGCCCATGGGTTACTGCTGGTTTGTGAAATGATATGGATGACGTTTGATATCACAGTTTCAACAACGAATTCATTGCCAGTAGATGCTTTTGCTGGTTTTAATTTTCTGAATGACTGTCCTCTCTGGACATCCTCCTGAGTCCAGGAACCCTGCAAGATCCACTGAAGTGTGAGCACCAAGTTTGCATTCCTGCTCTGAACCAGTTTCTGGGTACTGGCTCTAGAGATTTCCTGTGCACCCAGATATATATGATGTGACCTTCATTACTGGTAATAACAATCTCTCTGTTCAGCATGCACAAATCTAATACAATTTATGTGTATTTTAAGTATAAAAATGTATGATAGAAAATGCACAAGCTAAGAACAGGTTTATAGTCAAAAGGCACTTATTTAAGGGAAGCTATAGCAGAGATCTGGAGGTAAAAAATTTAGTCAGAATATTCTGTGTATCTCTAAATCCACAGAGGCTTTGAGAAAAACTATCTTATCTTGAGGTACCCACAGAATTCAGAAAAAGTTATGGGCACTAAACAGACACCCCCAATACCTTTTTGTGGAGGACATTTGTCAAGGGTTACTGTTCGTCCTCATTGAGTAGTTGAGCAAACAAAAGCACAGGGACTGTGGGGTAGATTAAAGCCACCTTTGTGTTATCGAGCAGAAGATGATAGGATTTGGAAGGTTTGGATGCATTCCCTCTCCACCTCTGGGCTCTGAGATGTACCTGCTGCTCTTAGATCTTTGGTATCTGCACCTTTTACAGTAAAAGTAGGTGAAACTCCACTTAGGTAGAAGTTTTCCATTATAACATGTTGTGCACTCAGTTCTGCCAGGTGGGCTAAGATAGCGAGTAGAGAAGAAAACAGCTGAGGCTATTCATGAGGCTACCGATATATAAACTATTTAAATTTCTTTACCAGCTGGAGAAAGCAGTGTCTAAGCTGAATGAGTGAATGACCTAACTGAGCTTAAGGGGAAAGCATGATGCCTTCCACACTTTTAATAGAAGCAACAGGTTTTTTACTCTGAAGACTTGCTTAGAGCAGTGTCTAAGGACAAGAGGCTTTAATCTTGTTAGATGAGGATTTGTCTGGTCTGCCTACTTTTAAGCAAAACTTGAATATTTGGAGTTGAAAAGCTGAGAAAGCTGAAAATCATAAATCAACTAAAGAGACTGAGAAGTAATTTCTGAAAGATGGTTCTGTGCTAGGTCAGTGGTTTCCACCTTTTGATGTCAAGTCTCACTCCCATTGCATCCTTCTCACCTTTTGACTTCTCCCTGAACATCTGCTGTTGTATTGCCTCTTGGTCATCTAACCACTACCCAAGTGCCTCCAGGAATCATTGCCTGCTCTCTGGAGTTGCTGCGAACTCATTCTCTCCCTTTTTCCTAACCCTGGTCTTAGGGTTACTTTCTCCTTGTCCCTTCAGTGTTTTATGGCTTTTTTTTTCTGAGACGCTCATATGAGCAGGGATCAGACACAGTTCATTGGCTTGTACTTTAAGCCTGGGTTGTGGTGAGACCTAACTTGTTAGGAACTTGTATTGCAAAGTGCTATTTAGATAGTATGTTTGAATGCATGTAACAACAGAAAAGTTGAAAAATTTTGATACAAGGAGTAAGGAAAGATTTATTATGTTACAGGCTTTTTAAAAACCTGTAGGGTTCATACTACAATTTATTGTGCTTTTCAGTAGGTACTGTTTTTCTACATGCATTCAGTTTTGTTCTGCTGAGACACAATTTGTCTTCTCTGTGAGCTGACTGCATGCTACTAATACCTACTCACCAGGATTTTCATAGTCTAAGATTTTTTCGTAACATTTTCTTCTCGCTCCTCAAGCTCTGGCCTCTTCATTAGGAAAGGATGATACTGAGGTATGAAAAGATCAAGTGTATAATAGTTAAGTTATTTGTCTTCATATCTCCTAACTGATACATAATCAAATATTGTATTTTTAGGAGAGAGATGGTTAATTACTGCTACTGTTATCCTCATTTCAGGATGGTTAGGAGGTTGAGTGAGTAAGTGAGTAGTAGAAGTAGTAGGATGCAAGTAAGTAATAGCAGAGGGTGCAATAAATAGGCCAAAGAGATCATAAATATAAAAAAGTAGGAAGTGTATTTTACTATTGCCTTGCAGTTTCCCTTTCCACTCAGTTAGCACAAGCGGGGAGAAACCTGGGAGTGGTAACAGTGCTGTGAGCTGTGTAAATAAGAAAACATTTTTTTCCCCTCCTATTTGAGAAAGAAGTGGTTCTCACACAGCTGCCTATGCAGAAGATTGCAAAAACATTTCCTTTCACTGGGCATGAAGTATTCACCCTCCACAGTGAACTTCCTCTCAAGGTTACTCCTTGAATCAAGGACTTGTCCCCAACATAGTCATCACAAGTTTCTGTATTATAAGTATAGCGTTAGGAAAAGGGAACTTGTTTGAAGTCAGGCAGAGTGGACAAACCCACAGCTAACCAGATTTAAGCCTTCTGTCCTTGGATACTCTTGAAAACACGTCTTCAAAGACCTCTTTTTATTCCCTCAAGGGCATTGACTACTCCCAGTCAACTCCTCATCTGTTGGGCTTCTGGTAAGAGTGAACCTTGACAGAGCTTTTGGATGAGCAGAAGTGACTAAAGCCTGTGTTTATGCCTTGGTTCCTTCTGGCTTGGACACATCGAGACAGGATTTGCAAACTGCAGAGGCCAGAGAAAACACAAAATGAAGTGAACCAGGACATGTTACCTCAGTACTCACACTGGGTGGTGGGGCTGGCTGCAGTTGCATTCAGAATGACTCTGTGGGAAGCTCTCTGGTAATCTGAAGTTTGGTATTAAAGATTTGCCCATTTCTTCATCCCACTTAACTGGGATGAAGGAAAACCATGCAGCTGAATTCCCAGAAAATGCTCAGTGACCGCTTCAGTTAACTAACCCAGTGGTAAACCCTATGGCACAAGGGCAAGAGAGAAGGAAACCAGAAGGAGCTGCAAGGTTAGCAGCAGGACTGATACAAGGAGAGTGAGGAATGCTGTGTCCAGTAAGATATAGGAGAAATATCTGCAGAACCAGAAATGTGCGGGAAGTGCCTTTTGTGAAATGATCCATGGGCTATTTGGTCAGGTACCGTTCAGTTTTTTACCTCAGCAGGCACTTGACCTGAACCCAGATGATTTTTTCAAGGAACATGATTCTCCTGGTGAATTCTCAGTACCTGGGATCTTTCCTCTGCAATTCTTCTGCCCAGGTACTGACACAGCATTATTCTTTATCAAATCAGAGCTAACACTTCCACAGTGCAAGAAATATAATTGCAAACTAGCTGAAAATTAATGTTATAGTCTTACAATCCATGTCACAATCCTGATGACATTTGTAGTACAATATTATAATGATGTGGAGGAGGGAATAATTTTAATGGCTGACCTTGGCATTCAAATAACATCTAATAGCTGCAGCTTTGCCCAGAAGATATGTGTCAATGTTCAGTTTCCAGATGTGGATTTAGAATGCCTGAATTTAGTGCCTGCATGGAAAGTTTGTGTTTGTTCATCTGATGCGGAAAATACAATTTATAACTTTAAGATACGTATTTCTGTTCCAACTGCATTTTGCAATAAAACTGAGAGCTCCCAGCTTGAAAGTGAGAAGCTTCCACTCTCTCTAATGTTAAAATGAGAAAGGAGAAGGATTATGAACCCATACTGTTGAATTCAATAAACAGAACAAGGGAAGGCTGTCCTTGCAGAAAATAGAATTGTAAATCAATGGGAGAGTGATTAAGTGCAGAAGAAACAGAGCGCTCTGTAGGGTTTGCACTAACCATGGCAGTTTAGTAGCACACTCTCCCATTGCAAACACAACTGAGGTTTAGTTAAACAATTTCTGGCATAATGCCATTGATAAAAAATGGCAAGTCATGCTCAAAACACCCCCAGAGCAGTCAAATTTCATTTTACCACTGGAAAAGTCAAGGCACAGTAAAGGAGGAATTATTCTCAAGGATTTTCTGTGTCACCTAGGTCAAACAGGTCTTGTTTTTAACTTAGCACATCATGCTGCTCTCTAAATAGACCAACGAGCTGCTTTAGTACAGTGAATCCCTTCAAGGGCTTAATGAGGTGTAGTCAAAGATTTTGGACAAAAACTAGGGATTCATAAAAGCAACTCTGCATATACTAGTCTGACGAACCAAGACCTAGCAAACATACATCAAGATGGGCTGAGATATCTGTTCATGCCAAGAACAAAATGTTGCTCATTCTGAGCTGATTTGGTACTTCCATAACATTTAGATGTGTAGTTTCAGTACAGAACTGTCTGGGAAAGGTTGATGAGGTGTTCTCTATATCTGATGCATTCTAAAGCCATGTTCAACAATTAATTTGCTCCTGTGGAATGCCTTGTGGGCAGGAGGAGACTGAAAGTAAAGTTGTTAGAAAATGTCAACATGTTCTCTGAAGTCAAAGAGGTGGCTCTACCAAGTGTCTGTCTCAGCTGAGATCCAAACAGTTGGTATGTTTTTGCTTTGGTTTCCATTCTGGGTGCAAATCCTATTCTGAAAGGTCACCACGAGGAAGAAAAATCAGCTCAGGATGTGTAATTTGTGAATACACCTTAAAAGTGAAGAATTCCTCTACAATGGAGAGAGAAAATGAAGGGTAGGACACTTATCATATGAAAGAAAATATTATTCCTTACCCAGACATGATGTCATATTCTCTCATGATACAGGAAAGAGTTGGGAAATGCAAAATATCTGTAGCTATGAGGGCTTGACAATTCCCTAAGGACGACTGCAAATAGATTTGTGTGATTAGTCATGCTCCATGTTTGGTTCAGGTACGGTTTTAGTCCAAGATTGAGGTCAGTAAATGAAAGGCAAGGAATGGAGTGAGTGGAGAACACAAAGACAGCTCTCAAAGAAAAGACAGCTTACAGAGAGTCGGGAGCGGATGAAACGGTCCTCAGAATGGTGGTAGGAAAAGAGCCCAAACACATACCTCCAGCTCTGCCACCTACCCTTTTGTAACATCTCCTAAATGCCTTTTTTTTTTTTTTTTGTCTGGTGGAGTGACATCTATCTAATGTCAAGCAGGAAATTGAGGATATACCTTTTATCACAGTCCGTCTCAAAGGAAGCTACCCTTTCCATCATTGAAAAAGCTACCCTTTCCCTTTGAGAAAGAACATATTAAGAATGCAAAGAAACACAAATATAAAAGAAAAATATTGAGAAGGAGTACAGAAACATTTCAGATACTTGTCTTACTCTTTTTCTCTGGGAAGCATTGCTTATTCCTCAATAAATCTCCATTATTACTTTTTTTAAGCTTCACTGCTAACCAATGACAAAAAAATTTGCCTTATATGTCCCACCATTACACATTCCATTGACATAGGGACCGAGTGGCATTATCTGGAAAGGAGAGCTCACCGTCCAGGTGATTTCAGCCAATCAGAGATGATGATATTGTATTACCAGTTTCATAATATAAATGAAAAAGATGGCCTTCATTTTGATGAAAGCTGTAAAGTAGCTATTGTGCTTGTTTTGTATTGCAAGGCCCAAATGTATTATTTATGCAATTTTCCTTTTGAAAGGAAAAACTGAAAGAGACTATTTCATTTTACAGCATTCAGTCAGAGCTATTGTCTCA
This sequence comes from Myiotriccus ornatus, assembly GCA_036023395.1. Taxonomy (NCBI): domain Eukaryota; kingdom Metazoa; phylum Chordata; class Aves; order Passeriformes; family Tyrannidae; genus Myiotriccus; species Myiotriccus ornatus. The sequence continues at coordinate 70,001,335 of JAYRBT010000042.1, forward strand.
TGAATGTGAACATTCCTGCATTTTATCAGCTTCCAATGTAGAAGGCAACTCACAGATCACACATAGAAAGGATTTTTGAAAGTTTGAAAACTGCTTTTTAAAAAAGCTAGACCCTAATGACTCGAGATATTATTTGTGCATGTGTGTAGGCTGAATCAACACTTAGCCTATCAGAACGTACACAGAGTAGCGTCTTTTTCAAGGTCTTAAACAGCTTTGATTGAATCTTCGTGTACATTAAATTGATAATGCAAGCAGCCTGTAATACACAATATCCATAACAATAGAATACATCTTCATTTGTAAATACACACTTTTATGCCAAGTCAGCATCTATCCAGGAATCTCTGGGCCACTTATCAACATGACAGCAGCCTCATCTTATTGTTCTACTACAATAAATATTGCAACTATTTTGAAGACGGGGAAACTGAGGCATATAAATGTGAAGGGACTTGCTTGGGCTTGTAAGGCAAGTGCTGATAGTGTGGAATAGGTTCTTGGCATCAACCCATTAAGCAGCCTTTGACATGGGGAGTCTGTCCCTTGGACCTGGTGATACTTATGTCTATGGAGAAAACACTTATTGTAGAGACATGTTGAGATTTTTGCCTGTCCTTGACACCAGTAGAAATTAGATGTTTGCCCTTGAACATCTATACGAAGAAGTTGGTTACTCTTAGGTAGAGAGACACATTAAAGCTTGAATTGATATTCAACCTCTTCTCCTTTGCACCTAATTAAAGGCTCACATCTTAAATACATCCTTTTCTTGCCAGTGATGTTTTGTGGTTTTTTTTTTTGCCCTCCTCAAAACGGCCTACTCTTGGTGTATTGCTTCTGAAACTTGCCAGACAAAAGGTACCTCGATGTTGTTGTCCAACTTTTCCTGGACTCAATATATTTCTCAATGCTCTTTCTTGTTTTCTGGGATAGCACACAAATGCATATATACAATACGTATCTTTAATTGTTAGTTTACCTGTTGCCCTACATGAAATAAAAAATAAATTATGGAACCACTCATCCAAAATGAGGTTAGACTATTAATTTCTGATAGGCATTCACTGTGGATGATATTCCTGAAAGTTAAATAGAAGTTATTATATCGGAACCACAAAACAGAAATTAGATTTACATTTACCATTTTGGCACATGGGTGGATATTGGTTTTGGGATGACCTAATTGTGGCTTCCAGTACCTAAAGGATCCTACAAGAAACACAGAGAGAGACTATTTACAAGGGTATGTAGTGACAGGACAAGGGGGAATGACTTCAAACTGAAAGAGAGTAGGTTTAGGTGAGATATTCATTACTGTGAGGGTGGTGAGGCACTGGAACAGGTTGCCCAGAGAAGCTGGGGGTGCCCCATGCCTGGAAGTGTTCAAGGCCAGGTTGGATGGGGCTTTGAGCAACCTGGGCTAGTGGAAGGTGTCTGTGCCACCAGCAGCAGGGCTGGAATGGGATGATTTTTGAGGTCCCTTCTAACCCAAACTATTCTGTAACCCTTCAATTCTGATTATATTCCTGAGCGCTAGTATAAGAAATAAACTGTTTCTGTGGATGTTCCTATGCAAAGTCCATGACCGTAATCAAACTCAAATGCATGGTAAAATTTATTTCAGCTGGATGTAGAGGTACTGAACCTGCTGTTCAGAACAAAAGTCCTTATATCCATTCCTGTTAAGAGACACCAACAGTAGCAACACTACAATCTTCCCTACATTTGCAAGTGTCACCATCCATTGTTTTCTTCTCTACAGTCCCAGCCATATTCAGCTGTACCCAGGATAAAATACGTTATAAGGAAAATCAAACAAAACAGGGTTACACTGAAATATGGGGTTAATTCTGTGCAGATCTGGTACAGACATGAAAATGAATACTTGTCATGTAATCAAATGGAAAAAATAATGTAGGAGAAAAATTCTGTTTCACTGATTGTAGTTGTGCTAATGTTAGATTATAGTTATCTGTCAACTGTAAGTACTGGCACTTAATACTCTGGATACTTACTTTTCTTAACTGTCTCAATTTGTATTTAAAACTTGCTTTTGGTGACATTCTTGCCATGGGAATTCACTTGCTCATATATCCTCAAAGTGAACACACAGTGAGTGATAATGCAGTGATTCTGATCTTTTTAGAAGTTCAGATAAATGCCTACCTGTTTTTTTCGTATGATTCACCTTAATTCATCTATTAGTAATGGCATAGAGAAATCTATTGTTTCCGTTCATGTCCCTCCAGCAAGGATGAAAAATATGAGTCACAGAAACTGGAACTGGTTCACGGGTTGAGCACAGAGGGTAATAGTAAATGGGGTGACATCAGACTGGCCACTTGTCACTAGTGGGGTTCCACAGGGCTCCATCTTGGGCCCAGTGCTCTTCAACATCTTCATAAATGACTTGGAGGCAGGACTGGAAGGGGTACTGAGCAAGTTTGCAGATGACACAAAACTCGGAGGAGCTGTTGATTACCTGGAAGGCAGGGAGGCCCTGCAGAGAGACCTTGACAAATTAGAGGACTGGGCAATCACCAACCATGTGAAGTTCAACAAGGGGAAGTGCCTCATTACGCACCTGGGATGGGGCAACCCTTGCAGCTCGTACAGATTGGTGAATGAGATGCTGGAAAACAGTGCCAGGAAAGGGACCTGGAGGTCCTGGATGATGGCGAGTTGAATATAAGTCAGCAGTGTCCTGGCAGCCAAGAGGGCCAAGGGTGTCCTGGGGGACATCAGGCAAAGCATCGCCAGCTGGTTGAGGGAGGGGATTGTCCTGCTCTGCTCTGCACTGAGGTGGCCTCACCTGGAATATTGTGTGCAGTTTTGGGAGCCACAATATGAAAAAGATGCTAAGCTATTGGAGAGTGTCCAAAGGAGGGCAGTGAAGATGGTGAAGGGCCTCGAGGGGAAGCCGTGTGAGGAGCAGCTGAGGACACTTGGTCTGTTCAGCTGGAGAAGAGGAGACTGAGGGGAGACCTCATTGCAGTTACACTTTCCTTGTGAGAGGAAGGGGAGGGGCAGGCACTGATCTCTTCACTGTGGTGACCAGTGACAGGACCTGAGTGAATGGCCTGAAGTTGTGTCAGGACAGGTTCAGGTTGGATATTTGAAAAAGGTGCTTCACCCAGGGGGTGATTGGGCACTGGACGAGGGTCCCCAGGGAAATGATGCTGCTCCCCAGCACCAAGCCTGACAGGTTCAAGAAGTGTTTGGATGATACTCTTAGGCACATGGTGTGACTCTTGGGGATGGTCCTGTGCAGGGCCAGGAGTTGGACCTGATGATCCTTGTAAGTTCCTTCCAGCTTGTCAGACTTTGTGATACTGTGATGGGGATGGAACAGTCTTTCCGAAAATTTAAGACTGTGTAATAATTTTAGTTGTATTTAAATCCCTTGAATTGTAGAAATCAAGTGTTTTGCTTTTGTCACAGGTATTTCTAGCCCCTTCAAGGTTAGTGTGCCACTGAAATGACCACAAGTCTCTTACCTTGGATGGTGGATAAAAAGATATACTGTAAAATAAAACTGTTGGTGTACAGTGTAAATTGCAGTGGACTAGTAATTTAGCAACAGATTTGGGCAACAGGTATCACTCTCTCGACAACATTGCTGTGATTGTATGAAGCAAATGGCTTTGATTTTATACACAGCTTTTCAGTCTGTAAAACAGACACCATATATTTATTAATCAAAACAAAAGAAAAAAACAGCAACAGAACTTTTTCTGTGACTGGTCAGTGACATAGGATTGGAAGAAAATATTGATTTTTTGGAAAATAAGTCTCTATTATGCATTTGAATATGAAATCTAGAACTGCCTGACAAATGAGGATAGGTTTCTTCACATAAAATTTTTTTTCCTTCACACAAAAAATGTAGCAAGGACCATAGATTTATTCTTAATCAAACTTTAAATGTTTAGTTTAGGAAGTAGATTAATTTAATACCAAGTAGTGATCAGGAAAAGTTGTGATGCTATCCCATCTGGGTGCTGTGCCATTTACCAATATGGAAAACTGTCCCCTTTTTCCTCTAAATTTTTTTCTTTTTCGTGTATTTCTTCTGAGTACTTGAGATTTTTGATTTTGCCTTTTTGCCTCATCACTTCTCTATCTCCACATCTCTAATAAAGACAGAATAAGACAGCAGAACAGGACCATATTTTGTCTTCTGAAGGGTCTGTAGCTGAAAAGGTGATTAGGTGTCACGCAGCCTGACAGAGGTGGCTCAGCTGTGTGGATGGAAAGCTCTGTAGGGCTTGTGCTGAGGTGGGTGACATTCAAACATTCAGGATGGGAATGGCAAAAGAACCCTCAATATCTAGATTGTAGAAACCCTTGAAAATACGCAATGACCCAGAAGGATTTTGAAGCTCTGGTTTAAGCTACATTGTTCCTCATAGTATGACAATGCCAAACATGTGCTGAAGAAGTGTAGAGTCCAGTCTTCCTGTCTTTGATAAGAAAGAAATTCCTTCCACTGGAACAAAATCCTGACAAAGAACTGCATAATAGTTCCCAGATGGAATGAAGAGACATGTCTTCTTGGGAAGTTCATATATATTACTTCAGACCCGGCAATAGCTTAGCTACAGATATACTGTTGCTTCTCTGTAAGGGTAGCTCTCACATCCCGGTGAGAAAGTTTACTTCCTTCACACCTGGTCTTGTGTGCTATTAAACCGTCACAGCAGTTGCTGAATTATTTATCTTTTTCCAGCAGACAAAACTGGTATTCCACCCAACACACTCCTTGCCCAAGAGGAAAAAGCAGTTTGAAGGAGAGAATGCATTACAAAATCTGCCGTACAAAAGTTTACATCATTAAGCATTTAGGGTTTACAGAGAGAGCAGTGGCATGCAACAACAGGCACATCCCTAAGTGATTTTTCTGCAATCAAAATTTCATTCATTACCCAATTTTCATGCAGGTCCCTTGGCATTTGAAATATGTTTCAAGGTAGGTTTCCCAAAGGCTTTCCCCCTCCCATAATAACTGATTTGCAGTGTCCAAAGACAGATCTAAATATCTTTGGCTCAAATTACTTAAGGCCTGCAGAGCAGGATCCTCTGTCATCCTCATCACATCTCACACCTACAGAACACATAACAGATTAATATCTGGTCTGCAAATATTTCATCAGTGTCTCCAGCTAAGGCACCCTCCATTCTTTTATCTGGGGGCACCAGTGCAAAAAGAGGAGGGGTGAATGGAAATGTGTTTGCACTCTACAAGAGAATGAGGATGTGGATGGCAAAGAGAGGGAAAGGGGAAATAAGAGGTTTCTCTTGGTATTACAGGAACAGCAACAGAGCTAGTCCTGGCAAAGTTCTCTGCTCCGATTATGTATACACTTTCATTCAATCACTGTATCGCTCTGAGTCTGACACTTGGTCAATAGTGCAATCTACCACTGATCAGAATAAAACAGCCATCCTGGAACACCTTGGAATTTCATTAGTTTCTTTTCAATGTTGTCTTTATAACTAGGTGATTACTTGGAAACACAAGCTTACAGCTCGGTTTCCATTCTTTTTCACATAAAGAGCCAGAGACTCTAAACAGTGATGCAAAATTTTTTGCATCAGAAAAACTGCTCTTAAATGACTTCCCTTTTGCAAAAAAACCCTGAAACCCCAATATAATCTAAGCCACAGATTACTCATTTCAAAATTATTTCTGATCTTCCCAAGATTCAGAAATTTTGGATTCATGTTTGTCTTATCAATTAAATGTCTTCATAGTGTAAACCAATTTTCAAAAGCTATTTTAAAAAAATTATTTATAATTTTTACTCTGTGATTCATGTAAATATGTCAATTTACATAAATTCCTTCCCTGAATTTCTATGACAAGCTGGTCCTCTCTTCCAATATCTAGTTCATATTTCATAATTTTGGAGTAAATGGAAGCAAGACAGGAGACTACTGCTTAGGTTCATGTGAATTAGACACTCAGTGAAGTTATTAATAACTGACTGTAGTGTAGGCACCTTTAAAATTTTCTCCTTGGCTTTAAGGGAACAGTAGAGACCACTTTTTTGCTTCTGTAGAATATTTGGTAGTAAATTTGTGCACTTTTAATATAGTGACACTTTCTATAGAACTGTGATTAAAAAGACAAGGGTTGCATTACATGATGATGATGGTTATGAAAAGCTGCAGTTTATTCCCAGGATAACTCAACCAGAATGTACAATTAATTATTTTACTGTGTTTTTAACCTATTCTAATTTTCTGTTTTAATTTTTTTTCCCCATCTCTCCTACCCAGCTGGCTGCTGTATTTTGGACTAACTCATTTTATTTTGGGTTTGTTTCTTTTAAGGTTATTTTTGTATTGTTGTTTCCTTTTGCAAGCATCCTTTTAGCTCTACGTCTTACCTCAGCTGCATCATGCATTGCAGGATGCATCATGAGTCCCTATTGACAGCTTCCAACTGGAAACTTTTTCCAAGAGAAGGTAAAAACCATACGGTCTGCCTGGAGGCTGATCCAGGGCAAGTGAGTGTCCTTGCTTTGAAAGGTTGTCTGAAAGGGCATGTTTGCCCCCAACTCTGAGATTGAATCCAAAGTAAACCTGATTTCTCTCTAGGAAAAGGCTAAGGCAGTCCTGCCAAGCCCTCTCTAGTTTCATGTAAACTATAAGCATGTCTCCTATCGTGGGTCTGTCTACTGAATCACCTTCCTGTATCTAGCTATCCACTAGGACAGAGACAAGGAGCACTTTTGACTCAACCTATTCCCCAGGCTAAGACAGGAGATTTAACTAAAAAATAACGTAGACGGATCATCCAGCAATCCTCTGAGATAATCACCTCCTTTTCCTATCACCCTCAAAACCTACTGTGACAGAAATGTATGTGTTTTGTAACCTCTTCAGTTAATATCCATTGTTTTTTCTTCTATAGCATAATTTCATCCTTAATTTTTCTAGCATTTCTTCTCTGTTTTATTTGTTTCCTGTTCAACAGCCCTTATCCTGTCTTATTCTTTTCCACTATTGTCTCAGAATTCCTACTCAGCCTCTGATGTTTTCACAGCCTACCATTTCCTTAGCGATTCTTTTTGTTGTATTCTTACCTTTAATTTTCCTACAGTCTTCTTCATGGTCCAGAAGAGCTTTTTATATCTCTTAATTTTGTGAAGTCTTTTCTTGTTTCTTCTTCATTTGCTCTTTTAATCCCTTTAGTTGTTCTGGTTTCCTTCTGCATACATCTTTTCTCAGTAGGCTCCTTGTCTGGGTTCTTCTTTCACTACATATTTCCTGGCTCTGTCTGCCACATTTTGCACATTTGTCTGAATTTCTGCCCTACTACAACTCATTCATCTCCAATAACTGGAACCTTCATATTAAAGTGTAGTTTAAGAAAAAGACTATTTAAACCACAGGTGATGATATGGACATCTTAGTGGGTAATCTTCAAGTGTGATTGAGGCCTATCACACTGTGAGAGCTGTAGTATCCTTCTACATCAATAGATGAAGAAGGAAGTCCAAGCATCAAAACAAAAAGAAATAGGGAAGAAGGGCAGTGACCTTTAAAATCCATTTTTGGTAGATCAGGTCAATTCTTTCTGTTTGTTTGTTCTGGAGATTGGTCTTTTATCCCTGTCAAAATATATTGAAATTAAAATGCAAACTATAAACTGTCATCCAATTAATGCCGAGAACAGACTAACCTCTCTCCTTAGGTGAGTTCTTCTAGAACAAGTGTTCTGAAAGAGGCTTCATGCAGAGTCAGGTGGTTGATCTTTAGTACAGCTGTTATGTTGTGTCCATCAGCTGTAACACACTCCCCAGTTTGCTCCTTCTGCTGTTTACAAAATGCAGCAACAGAACATCTCTTGTCCTTGCCAACAGATGCAGCTGTTAAAGCAGGATTTTTTGTGGGGGGATGTAAATTCAATAACTTTGATATGGCCTTGATGTGCAATCCCCCCCTCCACTCCCAACTGTAATAAAAAAAATCCCCAGGTATGCAGAGGTAACATTTTCCTACTGTGTAATATATCAGTGTATTTTTCACCATTCTGTAGCTAAAGGCCTAAGATTTATAATGAATGACATCAGATTTGAGCTTACTAATCTTCATCTTGTGGAACAAGAATTTTGATAAGTTGTCATCCCCTTGTTATTTTTATAGCAAAGTCAGAGTCATACCATTGCTTGAAAGGAATCTTGCACTAAGGCTGAAATGTAGGGCCTCTGGGTTAAAGCAAATATCTCTTCCATGGACTGATCATCATCAGCACTTCTTAAATAAAACTATTCTAGACATCAAAGTGGAAAATATAGATGAGAGTTTTATAACAAATAAGTGTTCTTCCATGTTAAAAACTAAAATGAAATAGAAGTACCTATGCCTAGTACAGAGTCATAGAATCATAAAATCACAGACCTTAAAGATCTTCTGGTTCCAATCCCTCTGCCATGGTCAGAGACACCTTCCACTAGACCGGGTTGCTCAAAGCCTCATCCAACCTGGCTTTGAACCCTTCCAGGGTTGGGGCATCCATGGCTTTTTTGGGCAACCTGTTTCAGTCCCTCACCAAATTGCAGAAGATTGCAGAAAATGTTCACCTGGTTCATTTTGCATTTCCTAAGTTTTGAAGCAATTTTTGTCAGGAACACTTTGAGCTTGACATTTTTGATCTAGCTCAAATGCTCTGCAGGAATCATTGAAAGGTGAATAATGGCACATCCAGCTGGTGGGGTGGGAAGGTGGGAAGTGAGAGTTCAGTATCTGGGAGTTTATGAGTAAGTTGTGAAGCTCAATACTACGGGTTCATCCTTTCATGGTTTGCTTGAAGCAGCTCAAGATGAAGGAGCAGAAATCTCCTCCTTTCTTCCTGGTTCCAATGGTAGTTCAAGTCATCAGTCAGCCCAAGCCTGTTAATGTAAATATACATATGCCTGTGCTCATCGGACCTCTTCTTTAGCAGCTTCATTCTTAAAATCACCTATATTTATTATGATTTCTTCCTTCTTTTAGAGCAGATTTGTGCAACTTTACCTAAGAAAAGGTGGTTTTAAATGTAAATGTTTATACTGGAATTGGCTTTCTTTTTTTTTTTATTTTTAGCAAACATAGCACACACATTTGAACATAAATATACAACTGTTACAGGTATTAAATGAAAATAGTTTAATGTTATTATCAAGCTAATGGACAAACAGATTACTATATTGACAAAAAAAAATTATTTATCATAAAGAAACAGAAAAGAGAACCATGTATTTTGCTTCACTGTTTTTTCTGAACTAAACCAATGTGTTTTCTTTGGATTGAGAATTGCATAGTCTGCTTCCTCAGTAAGACTATGTACATTTTCCTACTAGATTGCATTTATTTTATTTTTATTTTTTGCTTAATTTTCTTTCTAGAACAAATCTTTAGTAGGAAAATACTACAGTTTGAAAACTGGCAGTGTCTTATTTCAGTTCTGATAAAACTGCAATATAATACTTTTTTCTGTGGGTGAAATCTATGGTTATATGTATGGTGAGGATTGTCTGAGAATTCCTTCCATGTGTTTTCAATAGATTTACTATGTTGGTTTTTTTTTTTTTTTTACTTTGGTGGCATTTTCCTCTCCTTGGTGCTAGTAGTGCTTTCAGAAAAGCAAAATAAAAACAAAAAATGTGTAAATATTAGCCTTTGCTGAAGTTTATAGACTGAATCTAAAGTAAATGCTGGTGGTCTAAAAAAAATAAATATAAGGTTTGATATTTAAAGATAAGACAGGCACTTCACCTATAGCTCTTTCAACAGAGGACTGTGATGAGATGATCCATAGGTATCAATTTATAGTGTGATGGTGTTTTTTATGGGGAGCATTTTGTAATTTGCTTGGTGTGTTTGACTACAGGAAGACTCTGATGATGTATCTGGTTGCTGGTAAGTTTAGTTTCTAAACAGTGGAGTTAAATGTGACTTTAGATTTTCACTTAATTTCTCTGTGATCCAGCAATCTGTCTCTAATACACTTCACCTCTAATGAAAATTGGCAAAATTTATGAAGATAAATAAATGGCTTTGAAATGCTAAAATACAAAAGTAAGGAGTGCCTTGTAGAGAAAGACACTGAATAAAGACTTAGATTCTTTCATAAAAATTGAAAATATAGACAAGTGACTGTTTAACGTACAGAGCTATGCAAAAGTTCACCCTACACAAATTCAAAATATTATTGGCTGGAATATAACTCCAGACTTCAAGGCAGGTGTTTAAGTTGTTAACTACTCGAGTAAAGAAAAACTATGTCTTCAATAAAACTAAGTCAGTAACAACATTATTAGCTAGCATAAGAAAATGCTGCATCATCCCTACTTCAATAGCTAACCCCCCCCCAACCCTATCTGAGTAACCTGGCAAGGAGAAAAACCTTCCTTAACACTTCTGCTGTAGCTCTTGAATATTCTGTTTTATGCAAGGGATACAAAAATACTAGTAAGGGCGTGGCTGTATAATCATCTGTCCACTACTGAAGAATATGCAATGTGTTATTAGCTCAAGCCATAACTAGACAACATATATGGGACACCTGCAATAAGTGCACCCCTTCATTGTCTCCTCTTCTGTCCAAATCTGAGTGAGGAACAGTGCACCAGAAAACCTGGGTAAAATATTTTGTCATATGCAACAGTTTATGCTGAACAAGTAATAGAGCAGGAAAATATATTAAATTGCTACCCTGTTGAAAAGTTTAAAATTTAGCTGAGTTAACTTTTCTTTCCCTTTTTCTCTCAATCAAAGATGCTGTTACAAATTGAGATATATAAACCAAGGCATCAATTTGGTAACTCTTTTTTAAATTTTGTTTCACAGCTAATAGATACTAAATTTTGTGTTGAGCATTCAAAGTTGTTTTCAGCCACGAGGCTAGAGGCCTTCCCTCTGTACTGAGGTCAATTTGTTTAAAATGTACAAAAGGTAGGAAATATATAATATTTTCCTCCACCTTTGTGGGGCTCTCAAACTATTTTACCTCCTTAGAGTGAAGACTCTAAAATCTGTAAAGAAATTAATTATTAATCTTTGATTTTTACCATCAACAGAGTCTTTCTGCCCAAGGAGTAGCGTTTCTTTCATGCTTTTGGATGTTTTCTTCCTTCTATCAAACTGACCCTTTGGTAAGGTGTGTTCTTTTGACTCACAGATTTGCTGGCTTTCATAAACACACTGCCTTTACTTTTAATCAGTGCAAAATTCAGTTTGGGGACCTTGTGGTCAGGTTATAATCAGAACTACATCTAACAGAATGCTTGCAAAATAAAATAAAGCAAAAAATCCAGTATGCAAGAAAATATGCCTTCCAGCTGAATATGGATGGAGCCATAGTTTCATATAAGGTTCTTCCTGCCCCCATTTGTGCAAACCTCCATGTGCCAAAGAGCAGAGGAGGAGGTGGTAGTGCATTTCCAAGTGTTACATATGCTTTCTGCTTGTTCCAGAAAAGTTACAACAGCTTTGTAGGATACTCCTCTTGACCTGGCTTGTTAGCTGGTGTCAAAATTCTGTGCAAAAGTGAGACTAGTTACATTAATCTGAACATGAAGCAGAAGACAAGGGCTCAGCAGAAGAACCTTTGAAGTTGTCCAGAATGGGAAGAAACTCAGAGTCTTTTCTTTTTTTTATACTATTAGTTTCTTTGCATAATCTATATCCCCTCCAAGGCCTTATTCAGTCTATATAAGCTCTAGCTTGCAGCTGTATGGGAGAACAGCTGGTTTATAAACAGGAAATTATATGAAGTCCTATGTTGTATGTATCCCAACAAAACAGTCATTTCCTGGCATTGATAGTTCATGAGCATGGAAGCAAGGTTTCTGCCGAAGCTGCCACATGGGATGAACCAAGATACAATTTAAACATTAGCCTAGAAGTCAAATGTGATCTAATGGCTGTGATCATGATCAATATTATTGTGAAGTCATGGTCATCTAGTTATCTGTCCTCATGTTCATGAATTGAAAATCATATTTTGCATATCAAGTACAAGAGCACAGAAAAAATGGCTAGTCATTGAAAGAATTTGGGAGGAAGAAGAGTATGAACTCAGAGTTCTCTAAATTAGAGTCTAAAGCAATCTTCTTGATACTACTTTCCTTACTTGGTTGAGTGGAGTGGGCTGAGACTTAACGTAAGAGAAACTGCCAAGCTGGTGAATAAATTCTAGTCCAGAGGTACAGCCTATTCTTTTCAAATCCCAGAGAAAGCATGGTGAGAATCATTAGACAAGATACAGTCTAAATATCCTTCCCAAGAGAGGTAGTATCTTAGACCCTCTGATTACAAATAGGTTCAGTGGTGAAAAATGACATAGAAGAGGGTGAGATTCAGTATTGCTGAATTCTTATGAAAAGGTCCAGGGGATTATAGAGGAGCATTGTGTCAGGCTAGGAAAGCACTGTTTGTCAGACAGAAGTCACCACAAAAGGAATTCTTTTCACAGAAAAATGACCTTTTTTTCTTCCCTCATGCAGGAGAGTTCATTCTTGTCTCTATCCCTTCTTTTCAGAAAACATTGCTGTTTATGTTAATGCACATCTCTACCTCTGAACACCAAACCAGTTATTTTCCCTTGACAAGATGAAGGAGCACATAGACATCCACATTTACCAGATAGGTGACATGTCAAACCCAGTGTTTGCATTTACTGTTGGTGTTTGGTTCATCTCTGACAGTTTCCAGGATCTTGTTGGGTACTTAAATCCAAAACTTTTTTTTGCTGTATAGCCCTTCCCATTCACACAAAATGGCATCAATTATGACAATAAAGTATTTGATTAATTTGAGTGTAAATGTGTAAACTGGGTTTTCAGAACATGTTTTATTTTATATATGATATTAACTGAATGTGTCTAACTTAAAAACAAAGCCTGAAAGAATTTTCCTGGAAACCTCAACCACAGGGTGTTTGTGTGTTCCACTGTCCTGACAAATATTGGACCTCTGATTTGAGAAGGCTGATTTGCAGAACAGATCAGTAATGTTTTAGTGATCACAGTATTTAGTGAAAGTATTACCTTTGTCTTTCTTTATTTCAGTATCTCAGTATAAGTAGCTGATCATTCTCTTCCTGGACAGATGTTTTTATTCAAATTTAATGTATGAGGTAGTGTTTTTAAACTTTTATATTTCACACATCTGTATGACAGCACTGACACTCATGTTTCACTCTTCAGTGAAGAGAAAATAAGGAACAACAGGAATAAAGCCCAAGTAGTGTCTAATTGAATGATAAATTTTGCTGGATATTCAGTTTCTGTTCTGATTCTGAGTGCTTCAGTGAATATTGCTGTATAGCTCACCCACAAAATACTTTAAAAACCATTACACATTTTTTTTAAATACTACTTTAAAAAGTACTTTTAAAAAATAATTCTGCTATTGAATAGTCTCAATCCTCCTACAGTGAGGAGAAAGAGGAACTTGTAGAGTCTACATGTTACTCTGCTGAAAAATATTTTACACTGTCTTTTGTTACCACTGTTGGATTCCCAGGGCTTTTTCAGGATTTGCTCCTCCACTCCTGCTCAGCCTGGGTGCTGCTTCACGCTGCCTTTCCTTATGTGTTAGGGTACAGCTAGGGACAGTGATATGACATACTGCAGATAACATCCTAACATATTAAATAAGGATGTTCAAACATAGTGACAGATCCTGTTGTATGATGATACATCAGGGCAGCTCAAAGATAAGAATTTTAATATATTCTATTATAGAATCACTTAAGCTGACTAAGTGATAGCTGTGGGGGGAAAGGAGTAGCTCGCAGCTTCTGGAAAGGGTTAAGAGACCAGCAATGGAAAAGAAATACCTGGGTGCTACAAGGGAGACAGACATAGGAGTAACCAAAATCAAACTGTTAAAAAAAAATCCTGGATCTCTTTGATTAATTCTAAGACATGAGATGAGGAATGTAATTTTCAGCTTATATGGAGGATGAAATGCCCCCAGCATTTGTGACCTGCCAAGACAATCTTTCTGAACTGTCCCCAGCAACAACTTTTCTACGTTTTCCCTGAGTACAGGCTATGAATACTTACCATTAGAGCATAGAGTCACAGAATAGTTGGTTGGAAGGGACTTTTATAGGTCACCTAGTTCAACCCACTCCTTCAGCAAGCAGAGACATCTTCAACTAGATCAGGTTGCTCAGAGCCCGGTCCAACGTGACCTTTAACATTTCCAGGGATGGGACATCTACCACCTCTCTGGGCAAACTCATCACCCTCATCATAAAACTTTTCTTCCTAATATCTAGTCTAAATATACCTTCTTTTAATTTAAAACCATTATCCCTTGTCATATTGTAACGGGCCCTGCTAAAAAGTTTGTCTCCATCTTTCTTATAAGCCCCCTTTAAGTACTGGAAGGTGCCCTAAGGTCTCCCCAGAGTCTTCTGTTTTCCAGGTTGAACAGCCCCAACTCTCTCAGCCTGCCTTCACAGGAGAGGTGTTCCATTCTCTAATTAGCTTCATGTCCCTCCTCTGGACCCGCTCCAACAGGTCTATGCCTTTGCTATACTGAGGACCCCAGAGCTGGATGCAGCGCTCCAGGTGGGATCCCACCAGAGTGGAGTATAGGGGTAGAATCAACCCCCTCAGCCTGCCAGCCACAACAGATACTCTGGTGGTGTCATCCTGCCCCATATTTCTTAAACCTCTGAATCTCATCTTTGCCACATGGTGAAGGAGCAGACCTGTATCAGGACAAGAGACAAGGAAAGGAAGAGAGTGCCAGGAATGTTTGACTTATTGGCCTGCAGCCTGCTCTTTGCCTGGATCCTATGAAAATATTAGAGTGGTGGGGAACTGTAAGCTGGAGGCTGGATAAATCACCCTGGTGGTCTAATGCGTTGTTCACTCTCCCTCATCCACACTCCACCGTCCCTCCCACAGGATCCCTTTAGATCAGACGAAGGAGATGGCATGGGAAGCATCCACTATGGATTTGTTATGCTCAACCAAACTGATGGAACCTGCCCATAAAGAAACGTGGTGCCCTTTTGCTGCTTTGTTATGGGACTGTGCCATGCTCTGCAAGGGTAGTTAATCACCACTGAACTAAAAGGAGAATATATTGCAGGATTTATACCCATACAAAAGCTGGGCTTGGCTGGAAGGTCTTTTCCAACCTTAATGACTCTATGAAAGGCATAGTAGGTCCATGTAATTTCTAATTTTCATAAGATAGTCATCACTAAGATTATTAACTGTTTGAAAATGTTTTCTTTTTTTCATCTGCAAAGTATTTTTCCATGTTAAACTAAATTCTAGCCCCAAAGAAAGCATCCACCATAAGTTTGGCTTCCAGAGTAAGAGAATGTCTTTCAGTATTAATTGTTAGACTACCACTGAAGACTTTAAGCATGTGAAGGGCATTTCCTTTCATATTAGGAAAGGGACTATTTGCCTTGCCCTTCATAACAAAGACAACTTTAAAGACCAAGGCTTCCCTTAAACCAGATCCCTGGAAATAATGGCAGACTGTGACTTCTGAAATGTGAATAGAACTGGTGTGGCCACAATGCACCTACTGCAATTACTGCCATAAATCCTACAGATTTCTTCCCATGGAAGAAATTCTTTACAGAGAGGGTAATCAGGCATTGGAATGGGCTGCCCAGGGAAGTGGTGGATTCTCCATCCCTGGAGGTTTTTAAGATGAGGCTGGATGGGGCACTTAGTGCCATGGTCTGGTGACTGTGGTGGTAGTGGGTCAAGGGTTGGACTTGATGATCTCAGAGTCCTTTCCAACCTGGCTGATTCTACGATTCTATGATTCTATGATAACATCTAGTTTCTACATCTGTCTCACGAGCAGGGTGTTGAAGCCTCTCTAGAGAAGTCTGGAGGTTCTTCTCCTTGTACAGATCCCCTGAATGCATCTTGCAACATCTAGGCCACCCTCTTCACACATGGGTTGTTCGGGACCTGCTATTTTAGTGAACTGAATTCGGGACACCTTTCTGCCTGATTTCCTGTACAGCAACACCACTGTTTGTCACCTGCTGACCTTTGCACAGAGCTTCATGGAGTGGGTCTACAACATATACCAGCGAATTTCTGTCACTTGTGCTACTTAAAGTATTTAACAGTGCGCTTCTCATGGCATTTACTACAGCATCCATTTTCTGAAGTGACTTTGAACAGTCAGACAGCTTACAGCATATTTCAAAAGCTGAGACACCTAGAATTACAAGCCACTTTGGTTAAGGTATTTTAATGATGAAAAGTATTTATTTCCATGATATTTG
>JAYRBT010000042.1:70022613-70036321 GCA_036023395.1 Myiotriccus ornatus
TGAGTGTCTTTATGTTTTGGTATCAATTATTGACTGGTTTTGACAGAACAGCTTGGTGAGGTAGATTCTTGCCTCTTTACCAGAATTTCACCCAGAATTTTGACAATTCTTTGAGAAGAACCTGGTCAGTAGTAGCATAGAGAAAATGTGGCAGTGTGGTGAGCTGGGATGGCTGTTGCAGACTGATGTGGTCGATGCCAATAGAGTTTCAGAGGGCAAAATACAGGATGGTAACCTACTGTTAAAACCTCAATCTGTTCAAGATACTTAAATCACCCTCCCTCTTAAATCATTATAAGGAGAGGCTTTACATGGAGTTCTCACTGCAAATATTCTTTGAGAAAAACAATGCATTGATGTGTGCAATTATAAAGAAATAAATTTATTTAAGACCAGCCACTGGAATCCTTGTGCTGACAGAAAACTATTAGTTGTTAGGATATGTACTTTTTAGAACTTCACTATTCAAGATTCCTGTATTTATCCCCCTTCTACTTTATTGGTCAGCACTGTACCCTTTTCATCCCTCCTAATTTTCAAAAACCAGAAGGAAAAAAATAGAGGGAGGAATAAAAATGCTTGAAGTTTAAACATTCTGAAAAGGAAGAGGTTCTCAGTGTCTTATATTTTAGCATATATTCTTTGCTGAGTTAGTTTTGATTTTTTTTCTTTGAAACTTAATGAAAACCAATTAACTTTTCTTTGAACATTGTTATTCAAGGAAAAAATATTAAAGATATCTCCTGTGGAAAACACTAAGTATTATCTACAACACTTCTTTTTATCGGTTTTTGGTAAACTGATTTATTTTGAGATACGGCAATTTTTTAAAGTCCAAGCAAAGTAGAACAGCAATGTGCAGTCACAAAAAAAAAAAAAAAGTGGGCTATTTGCTATCAACTCCATCTGCTCAGAGCCTCAAGTCAGGCTTGATTGTTGCCAGTAAAAGCTGGACAATGACTACTGTCCCAGCGATGTGGGCAGTGCTGTGGAGGGGTCCTGTGCAGAAAGACAAAGCAAGAGGGGGAAGAGAAACCATCAGAAGAAACCTGGGTGATGTGGGAATACTAATCCATGAGACAGGAACAGGAGGTGAAGGTGGGAGGAAATACTGCAGACGTTGTAAGTGTGGGCAGCTTGAATGTGGGAAGAATGAGCCAAATATTAGTTAGCTAGTGTTCAACTGCGGGAGGATTTAGCAGGCAAATCTGTGAGAATACAGGAGAATTCGAATACCAGCTAAGAAAATAGTTTGCATCCCAGTTTTATTTAGACAGCTGCACCATAAGACACACAATAGTTTAAAAATTAACTGTGCTGCAGTGTGTATGTGTGGGTGGATATAAATGGCACTAAAGCACAGGAGTGTGCCTTTCATACCTGTGTCTCTTAGATCTGATGCAGATGCATAACTGATATTTTCATTCTGCAAATGTCTATGTGTAGGAAGAAAATGTAGCTGGTTAAGAGGCCATAAGCAGTTTTAAAATGCTTTCTTGCAGGTCTGTATGAACTTTGTGTTTTTGAATGCTGAGTAAGAAGATATTCCCTCTACGAATGTGATTGAGGTAGCCATTAAGCTTAAAGTTCAGGGTTTAAATAGAGGACCTTTATATAATGTTTTCTGGAAAATGAATGCTCTCCTGCAAAGTGTTGGTTTGAAATACAGGAAAGATAATGATCCATGCATATACATGCTTTATAAGTGACTGGGGTTTATAGGCTGTGTAGATGAGGGCCTTCCTCTCAAATGCTGCTAAAGGTGCTGTAATTTCAATTTCCTTGCTAAAAGGCTAAAAGACTAAAAGACTAAAAGCAGTACTTCTTTTGCAGTGTCTTGAAGAGATGAGTCTGTGTCTTATGCTGGTATTCTGTGCATACAGTCGATACAAACAGCTGCAGCTGAGTTTCAGGCAGGGGGAGTGTAAAAAGAAGTTACCAAGACACTTCTGTTTTCAGTGTTAGGTAGTAGAAAAAGTTTTTGCCTCTGGTGCAGATCCTCATGTGAGCCTGACTATGGGGTGATGGCTGGATTATCACTCACAGCCCATGCTTTGGCCAAGAAGCAGCATCAGTCCTTGCTCTTGGCCGGCTCTGCTCCACAGGAGCTGGCACACGAGGCTCACACAGGCAACTGGGATGCTGTGCTGGCACAGGGCGCAGCACTGAGGTGGTGGAGGTGTGTGTCTTAAGTATGGGGTCTCATTTTTGGGTGCAGGCTTTGCATCTGTGCACAAAAATGAGGGCAGAAGAAAGGCGGTGTGTGGGGAAGGATGGAGGGTTTCCTGGCGGGCAGAGTCAGGGTGGTAAGGTGCATGGGACAGAGGGTCTGGTTTGGGCAGGTGGGGTGTGTGCAAGGTATAAATCAGGTGAGGGGACAATTTAGAGGTGAGGCAGATGTGGAAATCAGCGAGGTTCCTCCAGCTAGACAGATTGACAGAGGGAGAACAGGAGTAGAATTTGCAGTTTAATTTCCAGATGAAGAGGAAACTTTTGATGTTTACTTAAAGAAGATGGAGTAAGAGGAACAGTGCTATCTCTGTGAACAGGGGCAGGGAGGCAAGAGCCTGTGTTTGGCCAGTGCTGACAAGGTGGACACTAAAGGTGCAGCTTTTGGAAGTTCCCAGCCTTGTATTTTCAACATGTCTGCTGACAGATGATCTGAAGACAAGTTGTCTGTTTGGAAAATATCATGGAAGCAAGGTATTTTCTCCCTCAAACCTCTCCTCTCCGCTCCTCAAGGAGGAGTGGAACAAAATGACAGTAGAGATACTGCTTGATGAACAAACTTAATTTTCAGAAGGTACTCTAGAGGTGACTGCAAGACCTTTAGAAAAGTGTATTGTTTTACAGAATGTGCCTTTGCACCAAGCAATCCTACAATGTTTGGGCTCTCAAGCAACAAATTAAGGCTGCAAGTTTAAATTCTTTGAAGAAAGCTATTGCCTGCTGGATGGGTTGATATGGTATGCAGCTAAAAAAAAATAAAAAATATCTTATTATGAAGATGAGATACAATTTTGTCAGTTATTGTGGCCTAAGACTTGAAGTTTCGGTGTGCAGCCTGAAAATTAATATCTTAAACAGTGATATGACAGTCATCTACAATAAATGCAGGTTGAAAGCAGCTGTGAGGTAGATGACATACTTGCAGGATCAACTCTCCCCTAAAACCAGTAACATAGGATTAACATTAGCTTTTTTGCTATTTGGGACTACTGCTTCAAAACACAAGACATCAATTTTAAAGAAATTTTTTTCTAAATTAGGTCTCATTTCACACCCCAGTACGAATTTGCCTTATCTTTCTATTTTTGTTGAAATCCATTTTTTTTGTTTTGTTTTGTTTAATCAAAATGTTTTCCTGAATACATGACTTGACCAAGTCCAAGCAGTTGTCATCTATGTTTTGAACAACACTTAGAAGTTGGTAAAAGCCTTTAACACTCTATGTTCTACCTCATGATCTTTCCTAAAATCAGTGTCTCCCTGTCATAGAGCATTCACTTTACAGAGACCTTAACCAGAAAGACATAAAGTCATGGTCATTCAGCCAGGGGAGGACCTCAGGAGTCCAACCTCCTGCTCCAAGCAGGGTCAATACTAAATTAAGACTGACTGTTGCACTGGTCTTTGCCCAGCTGGGCAAGGTTGAAAACCAAGGTTGAAAAAGCAATAGAGCTGTAGAAGAGAGGAAACCATTAGTACTGGTAATTAAGGACAAAAATATTTTACATTTTAGTGACTTAGCATGTTTAAGCTCAGCACAGGCTCATTCTTTTATCTCATGATGCTGTGCTAAAATCATCTTGGCAAAGCAGGTGGCTAAGAAGGGTGTCAGCAAAGAAGCAGCTGCAGTCTCATCATTTAGTCTCAGAAGTGTCTTCCACTTCCTTATTAAAGGGGCATATAGGGCAGAGATACTACCCTAGGAGGACTCCCAGCCTCATTTGGTAGGGCCACAGCTTGCCTTTGGAGCTTGCACTGGAACCGCCCCCTCCCAACATCCACACACTCCATTTTTCCTCTTTCTATGGCACAACGTTTCATGTATTGCCCCATTAAAACACTTTCCTTTGTTAGAGAGTTCTCATTCCTCTTTAATTATGTCCTCCAGAGTGGCATTCAAGGATAGGTTATTTTCCTTCTTTGTAGAGGATGTGGAATAATTTTCCCAAGGCAGTTTTAACTTCCCCTTTCCCTTAGTAATCCTAGTGTTTTAAATTACTCCTTTAATCACCGTCTCAGAGTAATCACCATGCAATAACCTGTCCTGCGATTCTGACTCAGGAATCAGAACTTCCCCTTTTCTGTGGTTGACGAGGTGACTGAGAAATGACCATTTTGTTGTTTCTTTTTAAAACATTTTATTAATTTTGACTTTTTTTTTTTCCCCCACCTACTTTTTGAGAGGATCTGAGTTGGAGAAGGGATAATGTTTTGTGGATGCTTCAAATTTCCCTTCTTGTTTTAGGATTTTTGATTAACTCCTCCGTTTTAATGATTATCATCCTCTGCTGAATTCACTTCCATTAAGAACCATCTTTTCCAGATCTGATTAAACTCTTTTTCTTTAGCTCTTGTTGAGCCCTTTGTGATATGTGGAATCCAGCAGGGCTACAATTAACCAGCTCCACTCCTCAGAGAGTAGCTTGAAACCACCTTTTAAAAAACCCATAGAAAAGAATTAAATGTGTGGTCTCCATCTCTGTGAAATGGCAATACGTACAATAATAGACTACCACACCTGTCTAAGAATACATGGGACAGCCTTTTTTTTCCCTACTGAACCAGTTCAGAATATTCTTTCCTGTGTGAGCTTCACTTTCATTCTTTTCTACTAACTTTGCTTTCATGGATCCCAAACAAAGAGAAATAGTTGACAGTGATGTTCAACATTTGTTCCTGGACTATATTTTTTGTGCTGCCAACTTACAAGTTTTGGCATGCAAGAATCACTGTACGATTGGTTTAGGAAATTTTAGATACCTTGGGATTTCTTCCCACTTTCTCTGCAGCTTGCATTCACACCTTTTGATTTTAATTTACTCAATTTTTAGCTATAGCTGATGGTAGCTTGGCATGGAATGTAGATGGTGCTGAAACGGACAGTGAACATCTGTGTGAATGAGACATGAAGACAGAAAGTACAACCTGCTTTTGCAGATGACAAGAAATCATTCCCATTGTGTTCTCAACCTGTCTTGAGAAAGCTTCTTTGTTCTTTGTCCATTTTTAAAGCCTGTGTGATTACTGGGGGCAGTAATGTCTTACCTGAGTGAACTTTTGGAAAGTGCTTCCTGGGGGAAACCCAGACTTCTCCCATTTGACTTTGGAGATGTCAAGGAATTTGTCAGTGAGCCTTGTAAATCACAGAACTGTTTCCAAAGTGCAGATAGACCTGATTTTCATCTTTCTTCTCTGAGTCTTATTCTTCAAAGCACGAAGTCTAGGTGTTTCCAAAGCTTGTACCGAAGGGAGAACCCACCTTGCATACTGATTGAACATCACATGACACAAAACACATCCATTTCAAAGGACTGTGCAACTGCACGTGAGAACTTGTGGTGGAGTAGCTGGCACTAACATGGGGCTAATGCTTCTGTCCTCTCCACCCTCTTGGTTTCACAAATAACAAGATGTGATGGAGGCTAACCTGGGACTTGCCCTCTCAAGTCTGGAAGGACCAATTCTAGGTTAAAAGCTGAATGGTAATTTATATATTGGTAATTAATGCAGGTAAAGTGACTTCTGACACTTGAAAGACCTATCTCCCAACCATCTCTTGTTGTTGTCCCAGTTTACTCAGGCAGAACTGACTAAATCCCATCGTAAGAAAGCCAGGCAGGCTAAACCTTTCAAATCTAACAGTAGAGATCATGTCCGAGAATGTTACTGGCTGAGGACCTGGTCAGACTCAATACGCACATGCACAGAAACCATCTGTACTGAAGACATAGGACAGTCATTCATGCCCAAGTTCTCAGAACAGAGATTGAGTTCACAGTTCACCAGCCCGTTGCGACCCGGGGGGGGGGGGGGCGGGGGGGGGGGGGGGTGGGGCTGGGGGGTCCTGAAGTGTAGAACCCCCCTCCCCCCACCCCCTTAAAAATGAGCAAGGAACAAAATGAGTGAAGGAAGATATAAGGCTATACTGCTCACTGGAGTCCTTTCTGTGCAAAAATTTCTGTCCAATAATTTCTTATATGTTATACTATGTGTTTCAGTATTCCAGATACTCAAAGATAGGATCCTACTGTTATATGTATAAGAAAAAGCTGTGAGAATGAATTCATTCCAGAAATGAAATGTGGTGGTTAATAGCTTCAAGCTTTGAAATGAGTAACTTTTAGAAGCAGATGGCTAATAATGAAGAAAAAAAATGTCATCATGTGATTATATGATGACATTTAATTTTTGGAAAATAAGGTTTTTTTGCTGTCATTGGATACGTTTTCTAAAAAACACTATCTTGAGGCCACTGTAACCTTGAGTCAATATGGTCTGACACTGCCACAACCCTGTGTTTTCCCTCCCATATCCTCACCCCTGTGCAGTAATTTCTGCGTCTACAGTTCTGTGGTTTAAGAGGTGAAACGGATCTCAGAAACTGAGATGTGTTAAAACAACAGAAGAAAATATTACCTGAAAAGACACATTTCTAATGGGAGTTCAAACCAGGGTTCGTATCCCCTCCCTGGTCCAGTGTGCACAACCCCCTTGATTGGCAGTGGCAAACACCATGTGGGGTCAGAGAGTTGACAGGGCAGGTGGGATGTAGAATCCACAGTTCCTTCTTCTGAAGGTACTGTGGGAAGAAGACTCTGAAGCAATGACCTAATTAATATGCTGAAACTCTGAGCCAAGTTAAATTTCTTGGCAGTGTCTGAGGGTTTGGGGTTTTTTTCTGTTCTGTTAGGGGTTTTGTTTGGTTTTCTTTTTTGCTTTGCTTTGTTTTGGTTTGGTTTTTTGTTTGTTTTTGTTTTGGTTTTGTTTTTTTAATTATTACTTGTTTGGGGTATTTTTTAGTAATTTAGTAATTCAGAATTTTGGGTTAAAATCCATGACTCCATCAAGTGGAACACTTCAAATGTAAAGTCCATTCATGCCTCTATCCCAAATTTTGTAGCTCCAAAGTAACCCTGAGGTGCATGCATGCATGTCAAAAGTAAATAACTGAGCAACATCGAGCTAACAGGAGTCAAGATGTATAAGTTCAGCAGACATATTACAGCAGTGACTCAGGAGGACAGCATATTAGTAAATTAGGCTTTTGCCAGATGTAAAAGCTGATCCTTTTTCAATTGGGTATCATCTGAAAGGTCAAGAAGTAATGAAGCATGGGTGCACAGATCCCCTCTTGCCATGTGTTGCTACAAACTCTTGTCTCATAATGCACTGGCAGCTACAAGATACCAAACATAATAAACCAGAACCTTGTTGATGTTGTGGTGCAGGTCAGTTGTCTAAAGAGCATTCTGCAAGAAATGACAATGGATGGAACAGTAAAGAAAGGGCATTGTATACTGAGTTCCTTAATTTTATGGTTTCAGTGTATTTGCAATTTTCCAGTATTTCACATTCCAGTGCTCTCCTGTGATGCAACTGAGTGCTGTTTACTCTTGAATAATTATTGAAAGATCAGAAGCCAAATCCTCTTCTGATTTACACCAGAACATATTAAACTACCCCTGTTGATTTTTAGCTAATTTGGAGGCACTCCAAGTGCATGCTGGTGTAACTGACAGGAGATTTTGGCCCTGTATCTCTACAAGAAATAATTTCCTAGATGGATACGAGTCCTGGTACTAAGGTAAATGTGACAGAAAATCTGTGATTAGGTTGGATTGACTTCCACACTAGAAACCTTTTTTGTAAATACTATATATAAATACCAGAAAAATGCTGTTTGTTTTATATATCTGTGGATAAACACAATTTTATTAGAGCTACCAATATGTAATAAGGGAAGTAACCATTTTAAGTAACAGATGTCCTACAGCAGCCCCCACAAAACAGGGGAAGGAATAAAACAATCTTAAAAATACTTCTGAAAAAGGAGTTCCACATTACTACTAAAAGTAGACCTTGTATGGTTTTTCTGAGCACTTTCAATTCTAGACCTTGGCTTTTCAAACTGTATTGCCTCTATTATTAAGAAAAAATCACTAAGGATCACACTGGTCCCTTGTGCATGATTCACTTGTTTAAATGGGTCCACCACTTCTTGAATAAGAGGGCAGAGTTAGGACCACCTTTCCTAAGTATTTTATTCAATGCTTATCATATGCGATAAAGGGATTCCACTTATATGTAAATGCTTATGTTGCACAGTCTAATTGTTGTTTCCTGGGATTGAGACAACAAAAGTTTTTCTGACACCCTCTTAAGCCAACACTGAGTCAATAAATCATGGTAACCACTCTTTTCTCCCCCTGAACTTCTGCTTTCCTCAAAACAAAAGGAAGGATGGAAACTAGCTTACTTGGTTAGACTTGGCCACATCAATACAACTGAAATTAATGTTTTCCTCATCATTACAAACTGCATATTCATGAGTTTTTTTCAAGTGCTATGAACAACCACTCTCTTTCTGATTTTTTTTTCTTTGTACAGTAATGTCTCTTTTTCTAAATCACTTGATCAGTGGTTATTTCTACTTGACTTGATTGTAGGTGTATAATCTCTTCCAATCTTGTTAAAATCAGTTCCTCATTTATGGAGATCATTGTAAAATCCAAAACCTTAGTGTAGCTAGCTTACTCTTCCACAGATGTTGACATATACACTACTTCTTCTGTCTCTTCTTGGTCTCTGCTTGTTTGTACTACTGGAGATCTTGTTCCAAGTTCCAGTTTGCTACTGCAAGTAGTAAAGTTTTGGAGATATTCCCTCAGGACCAATACTCTTCCTCATTTTGTCCTTAGTGAAACGCAAATCAAATTCCAGCTGAACCCTCCTCATGGAGTGCATGCTGCAACAAGGCACAGGAAACTTAATTTGCATGGTCTGCATATTTGTGCAATTCAGGCACTATCAGTGAAGTATCTCACTGCTGAAGGCCAGAGCATCAGTCTAAAGATTTTTCTACAACATTAGCTGCTTACCTCTTAGCTTTTTAATTATGTGGAATGGACTGTGAACTGTTTACACCTCTGCCAATAGCAGTTATGCACACGAGAGCCCCACTGAAGTCATCAATGGAAGTAAAGAACTGCATATGTCCTTCCCTGTCATAGAGTATTAGTGAAGAATTCCTATCTTACTGCCATTGAATTTTTACTTTCTACCTTGTTTTCAAGCTCTGAGTACTTATTCCAGATGAGTTTTACCCTAGTTAGCTGTTTTAGCCCCAATAGTTTCTCCCTCCTCAGCAACACTATCTTAAACCCCACAAATAACACTATAAGTCAAATGTAGTATAATGGAGGTCATCAATCTTAACATTTGAGACAGCATCCCTACCTGCATCTGTGATTTGTTCTGATTTATTGAGAAGAAAACACAGCAAAAAAATTCTGCATTTTGCTTTGGTTCCTTTCATTTATTAAATCCATTGTTGGTAACTAAGCTGCAGTCTATTTATGATCAGAATTCTATGATGGTTTACCTGTACTGTCAAGTACCAGTGAAAGCCACTCTTTTGTGCAACACAAACACTTACTAATCCATATAATTGCCTTGAGACTGAAGGGTTATTTCAAAATTAAGCTTGACTTCAGCACGCAGTCTCTCAAATTGTGTTCAGTTTCTATGCATATGTTTTAATGCAGATATACTAGTGTACAAATAAACTATATGTCTGGTTAACTTGGGACCTACCGAATGCACTTTGATATTATGCAAGATCTTGTTAACTTTATCTATGTTTCATTGCCTTTTCTGCAGAAAGGAGAAGGGGAAATTGGATCAAGGCCTTAGTTTACTACTATTCATCAACAGTGCGAAAAAAAATCAAAGCCACATTAATAAACTAAATATTACCTCCCACTGATCACTGGCTACCAGGCAGATAGAGTTCTTTCTGATGGACTCCTAAGAGGGTCTTCAATAAAGTAAAATATTGAGCTTGACGTTTCTCTTGCTCGCTGCCAGGAAGGTCTAAATTGAGTCCCAGTTGTTTTTCAGATTAATCCATTTGAGAGTATAGAATCTGGCAAGAGTATTTTACAACTTTTTGAAAATATGTTTAAGCTTAATATAGGTTTGGGTATTTCATGTATGTGTGCTTAATTATAAAACACTCATATCAAGTACAAGGTATTAGCATGAATGCCTAAGGAGACTTGGTAGAAATAAGCAAAGTACAGCAGCAAAAAGCAATGCTCAGCTTGGATGAGGGACAGAGCCAAAGCATCTGCAGTGTTTTTCTGAAATGTTGCCATGTTTTAAAAGTGATGACTGCTTCTGCAGTACTCCTGTTCCTGGGGGCCTGGTTCTTCTTGTTTACACCACTTTTAGCTCAGTTGACTTGAGAATTACTATATTCCTGTAAATCAAGAGAAGGAGGAGACTTTGGCTCAATCTTTCCTGTCAGCTGGAGAAATATAATAACTCTCCTGTGCGGACTGTAAAAGAAATCTGAACAGAGAATGAAAAGTCTAAGAGGCCATCTTCAGTTTCAAGCCCCTCCTTCTGAAGCTTGGTGAAGAATATGACAGTTGCACATGTAAAGCTTTATGAGCAATTAGCTTTTGAGTCCTACATGACTGTGTTGGGACTCAAAAGGGGTATGATCTAGAGCTGGCTGTTAGTTTTTCAACACAACGTTTTCACTTAGGAAAAAAGCTCTACTCTTCTCTGAGGTTGAAATTACTTTTTATTGAAAGGCATGGGTTTTGACTGAACTTTTGAAAGGGAGGTTTTTTGCATCTAGGTTGGAATTTTGAGAGGAAGCAAAGCCCATCCCAGAACAGAAAATGTCCTCCTGTTTGGATGAACCACGGGTGGGGGGAACCAAGGTGAGAAGAGGATCTTGGACACTCTCACGTGTCAAGTAAAACTGCAAAAACTGTACAACTGGTCATTCTGATCTTCATCCTCCTGCCCTTTCCCATGGTTATCCTGAATGGGAGGTGGTGAGTAGTTTATATTTCCTGGGAATCTTAGACATGCTAAAGCTCTCTGAAGACTCTTCTCTCAGTGTGTTTTCCGTATCTGTGCTTAGAAGCCTCTGGATCACTAAAATCCTCCTGCTTGAGTACCAACCCTCTGAGTATTCTGAGCCATGCTTTTTCAACTTGAGTTAGAAAAGTCTTCCTTCTTCTCCAACTCTTTTCTTTGTTTCAGAGGCTTTCACAGATCTCAATTTTGATCTGTGTATACATTTAAAAATTTATACATGCAAATAAGACAACATGCATTTCTATCTATCTATCTATCTATCTATCTATCTATCTATCTATCTATCTATCTATCTATCTATCTATCTATCTATCTATCATCTTCCTATCTATCTATCTGTGTGGCATGTAAAAATCATATGCTACCTCATATTCTGCATGAGGATAGACATCAAAGCCTCTGACAAAATGTATCACAGCTCATTGCTTGTTCTGACCATAGTAGCATGTAATTCATCTATAGGCAACCAGAGAAAATTTGTCAAGGTTACCAAACTTCCTTCTGCTGGAAGCATAGCCACTCTCTGATGCTGGTGTATTGCCAGTGACATCTGACAACAGAGTATAACAAACAATCTAATGCTGATCACAAAAAATAGGAGGGAGAGATGTGGTTTATGTAAATTAATTTAGTTTTTAGAATTAAGTCCCTGGCATGACTGGTAAGTGAAATCATGGAGGATTTTTCCTTCTCTGGCTCTCAGACAAGTTTAATATAGCACTATTGTCAGTCCTATAAAAATTACTCCACTATTGGAACACATTTACTGTATGATAAATCATATCACATGGATGCAAATAGAACAAGGTTGAATTGGCATGCAGCATGCCTGTGTAGAAATAGCCAAAATGGAAAATGATTTGAAATCTCAGGAGAATGACTGTACACATGGCTATACAATAGACTAAATATCTGCTCAAAGACAATGAGAAGCAGGGTACCCTCTTCTGCTTCCAAAATATAAGTGAAATTTGTCAAATTATGACATCAAATGACCAAACTTGTCCTTGGAGATCATGTATTATTTACTGAATTATAGGTTTAGATTAAGAATGATTTGACAATGCAGGAAGATAAGTGAAACTGTTAAAAAAGCCTATCTTAGAAATATTATGGTAAGTACACAATGGATTTTCAGTAAGCGTATATAAGAGTGGTTACTGGAAGATTAGGTACTGGTTATATTTTGAAAACAAAGTTAGAGTTGAGCTTGACATACAAACAGGAATTAATTTTATTTTTTTTTTCCTGACTCCTCAAGGCATTGGAGGCTTTATTTTAGTCTGACAGATCTTAATGGCTTTTAGAAAAATGTTTTATGAAGAAAATTTCAAGTCATTGCCCAGGAAAAACAGCCCAAGATTATTCTACCATCTGTGGGCAACTTGGATGCACACAGACATTAATCTATCTACTGGTCATGTCTCGGGTTTACTGACGAAAAAGCTCTTTTATTAAAAATGCCACTTTCCGATCCTTAGTGCTCAGGAGGGCTTAAGCCATAATGTGACATCTGTTGGCTCAACCAATTATGTATAAGGCATTTTTGATGCAATGGTTTTGTTAGAACATGCCAAAATCACTGAAACTTTAATTGGAAAAAATTTCACAGGTCCAGATTTTAATTTCCAGAGAGAGTGGGAAGAAGAAAAGGAGAACAGAGTTCGTTCATTTCAGAAGAGTCAGTAGTTAAGACATCCATCTGCTGTGAGAAGCCACATTCATATCCCTGCTCTGCCATTTTCATCTTCATGTGAGCTGTTTGAATGGAGGTCTTAGAACAGCCTGACCTAGTGAGTAAAACTGGTGTTGCACTAAAAAAACCAGGGGCCTTATTTTGCATTAGACAGTAAATAAAATGGACATCCCTAGCAAAATAAAATGCAGTTTGACCTCCCTCTAGGCAGCCTCTCTAAGTCTTGGAATAGTCTGAGAATCAGTTGTTATGGAGATTATAGTGCAAGAAGAAAGAAAATATATGTTTAATGTAAAAGCAGAAATTGACCCATAGCCTGGCAGTATTACTATTGAACTATGAATACCACAAACACAAGTCAGGGAAGCCCTCCTGAGAACAGAGTATCCAGACTCAACTTTATAGATCACAGGCACCCTAAGACCCAAGTCAGAGCCATGAAGGTTAGAATGTGTGTGTCATGGTTCCCTTAACTGCAGCCTGAATAATCCAAAACCAGTTAAAAGTAGCAGTTCCTGATGTAATAAAAGATATCTAAAGGCCTGGACTGTGTCTTGGTGCATCTGCGTTAGAATTTTAGTCCTGACCAGGAGAGTGGTTTGCCATGAAAATCTTGGTCCATGCCCCCTGTGGTTTTCCTCATGGTGAGGTCTCCAACCACAGAAATTTATTCCCTTCAGATGAAACTACACTGGAATAAGTGCTCTAGGAGCATGTTTAATGGACTCTAACCACTAACAGAAAATCAGACCACAAGCTTGGGCTCTTTATTGCTTGTGCTGGCAATAAGCCATAACCAGAGTTAACCAAATGCCAGATTCTCTTCTCTTCTCTTCTCTTCTCTTCTCTTCTCTTCTCTTCTCTTCTCTTCTCTTCTCTTCTCTTCTC
>JAYRBT010000042.1:70036421-70059399 GCA_036023395.1 Myiotriccus ornatus
AGCTGCACCAGCAGCATGGATCTCTCACTGAGATCCCAAGCTTACTTAAGCCATTTTCACTTCAGCGTAAGCCACGTTTCTCTCAGAGTCACAAATTTCCAGTAGCAGCATGGATCTCACATATGGATTCTACACATGGATCTCAACATCCCACCTGGGCCGTCTCGCTCCAGTGTGGGTTTTCTTCAGAGTTACAAGTCTTCAACAGGACTCTGCCTCATTTCAAGCTTTTTCATGAAGTCTCGGCTTCATCATGCAACAACTTACTCAAATGCAGGCTCCTCCACGAGCAGCATAGGTGGTCTCTTCACCCCAACAAACTTCTACGGGTAGCAGGGATTATTTTTCAGTTTTTTCCCTGCTGAAGGGAGAGAGCGAAAGGGAGAAGCAGCAGCTCCTCCCCTCTTCGAACCTTTCTTTTTTCTTCGGCTGCCAGCTTCCACCTTGGACACTCTCTTATCTCTTTGCAAGAATTTTTTCCACAGCGGTTTCTCGTCCAAACAGTTAGTTCTTTAAAGATTTTTTTTCTCTTCACTCTTTTACAAGAGAAAGGGGGGCTTCAGTGCCACACCTGCCCCCGGCCCAGGCCGGGGGAGGAGGGGGCCTTGCCACCGCTCCTACATGGCTGCTGCTCTTAATTTCAACTGCGCAATCCACCTTCTCTTCCATTTTTCTTAAATATGTAATTAGCAAAGGCATCACTAAGAGTTCTGATTGGGTTTTTGTCCAGAAATCTACCTGGACAAAACCATCCACAGCCCCAGGGACAGGCTGGCAGGCAAAACCACGACAGTGGATCACGAGGCTCAGTCTCAGCCTCTGGAACTTTGTGGCCATGAACTCTACATGCTCTCATAGGCAAGCCTCCCTTGGACTCTTGCAACCACGGATCACACAGAATCTCCCAGGCTTTAGGCTTTCTTTTGTGTGCCTGAGATTGTCTGCTTGATGGTTCTACCACCTACACCCTACCTTACACCCTGCCATGTCCTCATCATACCAGACACGTGCCTCTGGAAGAGCTTAAAAAAAATCCAGGGCTGCTTTTACTGACATTCTGGTGGTCTCCAGCTTTAGTTCATCTGTTCCTCACAGGTAACTCCTTGTCTTGAAGAGTTGCAGTGCTGATACTTGCAGGAAAGGAAAATGTGAATACAACATATATGAAGGATCAACTGACTTGCTTTACTTAGATCTTCTACAGCAGAGGTTGGAGAGGGATGAACTTATGTCTCTGCTCATCACCTGTGTCATGATCTCAGTCTGCAATTTGATTTTTCATAAAACTCAAGATTATCTCCAGGGGACTGAAGAGCACATCAATTCTCATCTAAAAGCAGATGCCATGTTTTGGAGTGTCTACAAACTTCTTATGGGTTGCATGACACAACCTGAAGCTGTGTTTTGACGCAGCCATTTAAAAACAGTGGGCAAGAATCCAAGAAGGTGGGTGCAGAGAACTTGGACAGAAGATTTGTGAACACACTCAAAGTGATCAGAGACAGAAGCCAGTTGCATTTGAAGGGTACAAGTCTATTATGGAAGGAATACTTCAAAGAATAAACTATGAATTCCTTATTTCTTAGAAGATTTTGAAAAATACACAGAGCCTACTTTGAAAAAAAGGAGAGGTGGTGATGGTGGCCCATTTTTAGGGCCTCCTGAAAATTGTATTCAGCAGTAGCATGGCCACCCCACCCTTTTAGAGTATGTATTCAGTCAAAGGGAGTCCTTCTACAACACACAGGAAACTATTAAGCTGTCCTCCTCATCTAAATTACAGAGGTCTTGTTTCAAAGGAAAAAAAAAATCAACCTTTCATATCATCCTGTCAAGTTTATTAAAGCATCTCTTTTTGCCACTTCATCTGCCGCATCTGCTGTTTTATTTTTAATTTTAAATAAAATGGATGCAAAGGTTGAAATCCTTGGAAAAAACCCACAAAAAACAAACCAAAAATCCAAACCGCTCATGAGAATGAATGGAGACATAGACAAGTCATAGCAGCATATGAAGAAATAAATGGTCCCTGTATATTTCGTTAGTGACTGCTTTTAATAAGAATTTGGGTTTGTATTTCTACCTTTGATTTTTTTCCCAAATTCCTATTGAAAATAAAAATTAAGCTTTAAAATTTATAAGTGTAAGTATTTATCATTTAAAATAACCGCATTTTCGTATCTGTATGAAAACTTCTATGTAACAAACATCCCACTTAAAAAAAAACCCCTGTTGTCATAACCTTAGCTATTTACACTTCTAAAAAATCATTTTCCTGAATAACATAGCCCCAAATCTCTGCTTTCCTTGCTTCAGATAATCCTGATTTTGAACTACTGATCAACCACATATCTTACCAAAGCCAGTGTCAGATACTTGGTTCCTATGACAATCACTATATTTCTAAAAAGTTTCTAAATAGGATTTCATCCCAGCTGGCTGAAAAACTATGGATCTAGTTATGAGATCTCTATATAGCATAACTGCAAGGAAATAAACAAAACATCATCAGTAAAGAAATTTTCACAGCATATGTAACACAAATTAAATGTTACAGAAGCAAGATTTGCATGAAGCATCTCTAGCACCATGGATGAACCCAAGGGTGAAGAAGAAGGTGTAGTTAATAATGTTCATTAATTACAAAAGTTTCTTACATCTAAGTTTTCTTGTGTCCTACATTCTAGGCAGCTGCCTACTTTTAAACATCATTTCTTTGAGATAGTTTGATGGGTTTTTTTGTTATGGTGAATAAACTTACAGTATCTGTGACGTTCATGTGATTCCTATTCCCATTGGAGGATGAAGTTTCCTTTGGTGAAATGAGATTCTGGCAAAAAAGGCTATTAATAAATGCAACTTCTTATGCGTAGCAAAGTATTTTGTGTACTGGCAGCATAGGGAATTCTTCAAATGGTTTTCTTTTATGAATAATTGTAAATTTAATGTTGGCATCAATAACTTCTTTAAATGGCTCGTTCTATATCTGAGTTACACACTTCTTAGCAGCATGGCTCAGCTTTGATGAATCTTGTGCATAATTTTGGTTTATACCATGTGAATACAAAAGCAAGGAAGATGCTAGAGTTCTTCAAATCACCTGCCTCTTAAATGGTTTTGGGGGAAAATGAATGCATTATACTTTGGTCAATGAGACTGTAGAACACAATGGAGTCAACACTTTTTGACTTGTTATCTGATTGCACAACAGATTCAGAAAAATAAAATGTCAACACACCTCCCAAAAAATAAAAGTTTTCTCAAAAATGAATGTTCAATCTAGGCAAGAGGATTTTCCTGAAAACAACTTTCTACTAGAGTCTGTGGGTTTGCTAGACAACTGCAAACAAACAGTTACTAGAAGCTGTGATGTTATTTGCTCTAGGGCATCTCTATATGCTAATTAGAGTTCTTTCCACATAGGATACAGCACAGAGTAAAGACAGGCACGGCTACGGCTTGAGTTGCTTTGAAGTCAGTGTTTGTAACTGCTGCCATCAAGCAGGAAGTGTCTGTACATGATGTCATTCCAAGAGTTCAGTATGTGTGAGGAAGTTTTACTATTAGGGTTTAAATACCTCTCTCACCCCCTAAGGAAAAACCTCAGTGTCTCAAGGTGGCTTTGGCTGAAGTCATTGCCTCGGTTCTTTTGGGTGCATCCCATCAGGCACCATGGAGTTGTGTGTGCCTGGATTTTTCAAATACATCTCAATTATGTCCTGCTTCCCTGAGGTAAATCATGGTTGTTTCAGTCTTTCCCACACACCTCAGAGGCCTGGGATTTTTGAAGCCGGGTCTTACCCGTCAAGACCAAGGCACTGAGGACCTCAACACTTCTCTATAAACCCTGTCACCAGTCTCCTGACTCATTTAGCCCATGTTTTCACTGGTTTTCCTTTCACTTCACCCGTAGAAGTGCTTCCTGTTGGTCTTACCAGATTTAGCTCCAAGTAGGTTTTGGTTTTCCTAATTCCATTCTGGCCTACTTCAGTCTCTGTATTCCTTCTGACCTTAGTTCCACCTCCTGTATTCTTCCTTTTCATGTCTGAGCTTTATGAGGACCATCTTGTTAATCCATGGAGGCATCCTGTCTCCTTGGCTTGATTTTCTGAACTTTGGGATGGACTGTTCTTGAGCTTGGTAGAATTTGTCCTTCAAAATCAGCTTGCTTTCCTGGACCTTTCTTCCTTCATGGACCCCATCCCATGGGATTCCTCCAAGCAGGTCCCTGCAAAGGGCAAAGCCAGCTTTCTAGAAGCCCATGGCTGTGATCCTGCTTTTTGCCTCATTCCTCCCTCTCAGAATCCTGAGCTCCACCATCTCGTGGTCACTGCAGTGAAGCTACCTCGACCCTCCCAGTAGCGCACCTGTCTCACTGGCTCCAGAATTACCTATGTAATCCTTCAAAGCAGAAAATATTTAAGGATCATATAAGTACTTGAATTAGGCCATCCAGTATCTTAGATAATTCAGCTGTCTCACATGTAGATACTACAATATAAAGCCATTAGTTATTTTCAGGCTTAGAGGGTACAACTAGAGGGGGCCTGGGCATCCTATTTCACCTCTCAGGAATATATTTTATTTTTATTTGCACAGTAGAAAGACCTATATACATGGCACATCTTTGTCAAGTGATGGTTATTTTTATTTTGGAGGTAGCATGGTTTCTGCAGTTGGGTTCATAATTGCTGGTATCTTTTCTGGCATTGTAGCAAAGCAATGTCAGAAAAGTGCAAAGTGAACAACTACAGAATGAAGTAGGCACACCCCTAAAAGGCTTAAAAGATAATAAGGTCTTCTTGAAAATGGCTGGGGTTTTTTCCCTGATCTCTCTCCTTCTGCCCAGTATACAGTAGGAAGACTGAAGTTTCTGGGACCCCAGGGAAGAGTTTAATGAATAAATGTCCTGTGTTCTACATTATATGAATCCTGCCTTAGAAAAAAAAAAAAAAAAAAGAGGTTCTTAAAGTTGATGAGCTACAGATTTGAAGTCTTTCCCTCTGCTCACACATGCCTTGAAAAAAAAGATAAAAGACAAAATAACCTCCAGCTGAAATTAATAAAACTATCCTCTTGAAGTTTGAATAAAATGTAAGAGTTAGACTTTGAAAAGTTGGAGTCTAAGACATACTCCAAAACTTAGGCTGAGATTCTTTAGTCCTGTTTTTTTCTCCAAGCAATGAGCTCTCAGCATTTCCTACTAAAGAAGATAGAAATTTCTGAGGGCTGATATGTCTTAAAAGGTGGATCTTTTAAAAATGGATTCAACATATTATTTCAGAAGTAAGTGAAATACTGATTTAAATATCAGGCCTGAGGTTTATTCCTGCAACAGATCAAGTGTAAGCAGATCGTTTGCATTGGGTCACTCCTAAGGTAAGTCCTTAGTGCCATGGTTTGGGATGGAGATTAAGGTGGATGGGAGTGGAATGAGGGAGAAACACCTCAAGTGCCCATCTTGGACACAGACCTTTAGTCTTCCTTTCACCTTCTGTGCCACCCAGAAAATCTGCACTGTAAGTGGCAGCACACATTTCTTCTTCTCCTTGAGTCTTTGAGTGGTCATACAAAAATATGATTTTGCAACTTTTCTAGCTCCTGTATTCTTTGTGTGCATGGATGGGCTGAACTAGTATAATTCATGTGTTGTAAGAGGCTGTTTCTGTCAGACTTGGTCCTGCTCTGATCCTCACTATTTTTGTCACCCTGGTTCTCAAATAGTGCATGAACTCCATGTTTTCAAACATGGGAATTAACTACATTTTCCATGAAATGTCCATTTAAACTTTTGGGAGTTCGGGAAATGTATTTCCACCTTCTTTTTTTTTTAATGTGGTACTTATGCAACATATTAGGGAGACAGGCACCATGCTTTCTTATGGAGAGATTAATTCTGCCTTGCTATGTCCCTTAGCAAACATAAGAAGGATTTTGTGGATGTGCATGAAACAAGGCAAAGCTGCAGCAAATGTGACTTCAGCCAGTTCCACTGCCAAAGTCCTAGCAAAATTATTCATTCTCAGATAAATCTTTAATTGATTCCCCTTTTAATACTGTTTCTGGACCCCAGAGACCTTTCTAAAAAGCCTCTGTGGAATATTTTTCTTCATTTTTAATTAATTATCTGCAATGTAAATTAATGCACAATAGCATTTTTTTAAAGTCAAGAGGAAAGCATTTTCACTGTAAATTAAGATTCCTCCATCAACAATTTTACTGCAGCTAAGCTGCATCTTCTCTGTTCTAAAGCTCCAGACTCTCCTTCGTGATGTTGCTCTGCAGCAGTAAAGAAAGAAACCACCTCTTCACAATGCTAAGCACTCCAGTGGGAGACACAAACAGAGTGCATAAACCAAAGCAT
Organism: Myiotriccus ornatus; assembly: GCA_036023395.1. Lineage (NCBI taxonomy): Eukaryota > Metazoa > Chordata > Aves > Passeriformes > Tyrannidae > Myiotriccus > Myiotriccus ornatus. Next base: position 70,042,786 of record JAYRBT010000042.1, read on the forward strand.
TCATTTCATGAGATTTTATTAAAAGGTTTCACCTCTAAATTGAGCTGTCATACACTGTTGGGAAACTTTTTACCACAGTTTATTTTAACTATGTATAAAAACATTAAAAGAATGAAAATTCTGCAGTTTTTCATATAAAAGGTGTGACCTTTCACACACTACCAGCAAGCTGTAGTGCATTTAATCAAATTGGTTCGAAAGTAAAATCATGCCGAATGTGAGGATTTTTTATTTTTTTGCTCCCCCCACAATTCTTAGAAGTGACCCCAACCTTGTTAACATGCTGCAGATTTCTGTGTATCTCTGCAGCAGGCTCTTTGGAGTTCACTCCGACAAAACTACAGCGCATGATTAAAAGATATCCTCTAGATGAGAAGGACATTCAGTAATTTATAAATCATTCATTTGTGACATAGCTTTATACAGCTTTTCAAGGAATTGCATTAACTGCTTTTGCAGCTTCCTCAAATGTTGCTTTCAGTAGACAGTGTCATAGGTCATTACCAGTTTTTCCCTTATGTAAGCAATTCCAACTTTCTATTAAAAATACTAATTTCCACTCCACTACAGTATCTTTTGAAGTAGCATGTATATTAAAAAAAATTCACAAGTTGCTTTGAAATATTAAAGGAATATATTTAAGTGAAGGGCTTTCAGGCAGGTTGTTTTTCTGTATTCCTGATGACAGAAAGATTTTAGCCTACAAAGTCAATAGTAAATTTTATTAAAGTCATTATTTTCCTGTTACAGGCCTTGTGCTTTAAATAAACTATAGCTGACAATGCTGTCTTACATACTGTCATGCTGTAAAACAGCCTTTCTTTATTACCACAGGGACAACTCATTTAGAAGTTTGAAAGTGTTTTCACACTGGAGTTGCTCATTTGTGGTGCTGGCCGATGGCTGTTCTTGACGAATACCTTTTATAGCTGGAACTTTCTCCTTTTTTCTTTTGAAGATACAGGGGAGGGAAAAAAAAAAAGAACTTGCAAACCCAACATTTTCCTGTTTTCCTGTTAAAGATAAATATTCTATCCACACCACTGGAGACATATCTCAATCTTCCCATAATAATTTTGCTGTGACAGCTTGAAAAGTCTTATCCTAACCAAATTTTTCTCAATTGTTCCAATGTAAATTGATGGTAGCTCCAATTAAGTAAAAAGGAGAATTTCCTGTTATTCAAAGGTTGTTTTTTGGTTACTATTATAGGCTTGGGCTCCTGGCTGAGGCTGTAGTTTCCCCAGACTGTTGCTTTGATAGGAAAGCCATCACAAGGAATTTTCACCCTCTCTCTCTCACTGTACTCACTCCTCTGTTGCCAGCCCCTTTCCTAGATCAGACTGGCACATCTATTTACAGGACCTTGTCTCTTCTGTAAAATTTCTATTGTAAGCTCAGATCAGTTCAGGCTGCTGTTCAGTCACATGGTCCCTCAAGAAGTGGTACATCTTGGGCTCAAGGAAATAAGCAGTCAGGGCAGGGTAAGAGAGGATTTGGGGCTGGTTTTGCCACTACTGTGATCAGTTTTCTGACGCTGCTCTGTCCCACTGGAAACTGTGCCACGGTGCAGCAAGACATCCATCCCTGCTGGGTGCAAGAAGGCCAGCTGATAAACTTGAAATTAGGCACAAGTGTTACTGTACCAACTCAAAGCCCTAACAAGCAAAAGAGATAAAGGTGGGAAGAGAGGTGGTGTAGGCTCTTCAAGGTCTTCTGACTCCCACTTTCATGTCTTCTCCCCAAGTAAAATGATTTTTTTAAGCCCACCTGAGTATAAGTAAGAGTAGTTTTGGGCTCTTTGCATTGGATATATCTGCCTGCTCTTCATGTAAAATTTCTGTTTTCACCCTATGAGAAGGTTATGTTCTTGACTGCCTAACTTAGCTCCAGGCCTTCATCACAGAGCCATCCTTCCTGCTCCCTGAACTTTCATCAGCTGTTGTTGTCATGCAAATAGGACTACAGCCAGGCCAATTTTGCAAATTGTCCAGATGAATGAGTTATATGAGCAAATGTTGCTTGAATTACAGATGGATAGCTTGATCTTCATATTTTTCTGTTCTGAATATATTTCTATGAATGAAGCTGTCTGTGTTGATATCTCAAAAATTAAGTTTATCTCTCTGAACCTCTGTTAAAAACAGTACTGCTAGAGTCATCCAAATGTAGAGTTGAAAAGGCCACAGAAGATGATCCAACTGACCTCTCTTCACCAACAGGGAGTAACATTGACTAGAACCTCCCCCAACTGTTTATCTAAACTGGGTCTAGCCACATAGCTAAAAATCTTTTCCATGCAAACACCACTTAAAAATTCCCTTTGAAGTAAATTAAACCATGTTTTTCTTGGTGTGTGTACCGTTCCCCCCCTTTTGGACCTTTGGGGAAGAAGCAAGTGTTACCTCTTTGTAGTGACTTTATGTGTTGAAGGTGGACATTTTACTTTCTGATTTCCAAGCTGTCCAAACCCAGGTTCATCTTACAGAGTTTCTAACACTTCAGTGTTGCTAAAATCTCCCCTTTTCCCTTTCTCCTCATTAAACCATCTCCAGACCTCTCACCATGTGCCAGCACACATGCCCATATGATCTCTTTAAAAGCACACTCCAGAAAACAAGCTTAGCAAAACCAGCCTAATAGCTTTCCACTGAGTTATTAAAGTTGCTGATGACAGGCTCCAGTAAGGATCAAAAAACAGTGGAGAGGAGTGGATGCGATCACACAGCTCTGAGTAGGCGTGGACTGTGAATCAGGCAGGGTGAAGGAGGCAGTGGACTGCCTGGATGGCTCTGGTACCCACAGACCTGCAGCCTCAGAGCACAGGTTTATGCTGGATTTTATTTGGCATAGCTGAAAACCTGCTGCTGAGAGAGCCAGCCCTCCTCTCCTCATTCCACACTGCTGTGTTCCCAGCTTTTCCTTCAGGGCTGGATCAGTGAATCACATACCTTCATGATCTGTAGTTTGATGGGCTAGTTTTCCATCAAGCCAGTAACCAACTCGATTCATAGCCTCCTAAGCACTGGATCAAGATGTGAATGACACAGCAGTAGCAAGTGGACTGCCATGGAACCCTTGGCGACAGTCCACAATTGATTCAGATTACACATCAAACAAGAGGACCGAATTCTTCCTTTGACTTTATGCTGATTTACATGTAATGCAAAAGAAGCAATTATTCTGCTTTATTCAGCTAGTCAAATCAATCCTGAATAGAATCCCAACAAGAAAACTTCAACACAAATAGTGGAGATCAGACTATATATTTCATAGGCCAAAGTATTCTGAATCACAGATACTGAAAGACACCATTAGAAATAGGAAGCTCCTCATGGAAAACTCTCAAGTGGGCATAGAGAAGACTAAATGTGTTTTGAGTCCTTTGCTATGAATATTTGCTTTGGTGTGACTATACCACTCACTTTTCCCCCAAAGTGGCTAATTTAATTGTTCTTTGCACACTTTTAGGAAGTATTTGAAATGCAGAGGCTATAAATTTACCATTTGTCAGTTTGGGCTATGTGTAGAATATGCATCTGGTGCTCTGCTGACATCCCAAAGCTTGTGATTCTTGACAGGGAATATTTATTTGTAGAAATGCAACCAGGAGGTCACATTTAGAATCTGAATCCATTCACTGTATTCATGATTTATAATAAACATTCTCTCTTTGGGTCACCTATGCTTTAATTTGCTGCGTGTTGAATGGACTTGCTTTGAATGAGAGAGTTTAAACACACATCAATGATTTTTAAGTCTCAGTATGTCAGCTGTCTAGAAATAGCAGTAAAATTTCAGAAACTATATTCCAAGCATCCATGTTACAGTGATTTTTGTCCTCCTGGACATCAACAGGTATTTTTCTCCTTCAAGCTGTGGATTTCAATAGATTAAAATGCTCACGAGCATTAGCTATCTGCTGCAGAACCATCTGTCCCACCTGCAGAACTGCCCGAAGACTGTTACCCAGACAAAAGGCATAGAAAGACTGTTTTGAATTCCGAGTTGATCGTTTCGATATATAGCAGTAGATATCCAGTCACATTTTGCAACTAATTTTTGCTGGGTCTCCCTGCCAGAAATTGAGGAAATTTTTTTTCCTCTTCCCCCTACAGTTCTGTCCCTCACGCTTCATGTAGCTAATGTAGATTCTATCAAAAAGCATGATTTGTGATGTTTGTGTGTTACTGTTTACTTAAAAGCGCTAAAACCACCTTTTCTTATCAACAGGAAACTTTCAAGATATTTAAAAGCATGCCTTTAAACCTTCTGGCAGCAATAAAGCAAAAATGGTAGGTGGCTGTACGAAAGAAGCAGGATATGTTTATACTATAACTAACCATGGGGTGGCAGGGAGGGGGGGAAAATTATACCAGATACAGTGGGTGGGAGTCTCAACTCAGTTACAAAGGTGCAAATCCAGAGTAATATTCTGTTAACACCAGTGCTTTTAAAAAAGTCAGACTATCTCAGTGTGTGAATCAACAGCAACAACAACAAAAAGACATAAAAAAGAACTATGTTTGTTCTAAAAAGAGCTGTATTAAATTTGTTTTGTCAAGGAGGGACAAAGCGCTGGTTTGCCCCGTTTCCTGCTGAACGAGGCTTGAGTGTGCATTTGTTTAGTTGCCAGTGTACCACCAAGGAGCACCTAATTGATTTGAGCACTTGCATTTTTCAATTTATGAAGCTGAACCTTCTCAGGTTTATAACACCACTTAGATGCTTTGCTGTTTGTTGTTCCTGGTACTGTCTGCTGTTCTTCCAGTAAGTAGACTATGAGAACAACAGAAGTCCAAGAATAATAGCCGTTTTCCTAACCTTGTTTGGTGCAAGCTTAGACCAGATTCGGTGATTAAACCCCCCCAACTTCCACTTTTCTACCAATGCTGAAGCATCTCCATAAAGTATTAAGCAACACTAACTAGGACTTGTTACACTAGTTTGTGGTACTAGAAGGTGCAATGCCTGAGGGAGGGGAAAGGTGAAAAATTCAAATTCATTTGGAAAAAAAGTTGAATTTTCTTTTCAGATAAAAGAAAAAAGATTTTAAAAAGTGGTAGCCATCTTTTTTCCCCCCCCATCTGTCCAGCCCTAGCCAGTCCTCTCAAACCATGCACAAGCAGGATCTGCAAAAAAGTGAAGCAAGACCGTAATTCCCATTCCTGGAGATTGGAAGCAGCTAGCACTGTGCAGACCGGACGCACTGGTAAGGACAGTGGACAAGACTCAGCTTTTAGTAATGTTTTTTACTTCTGCAAAATCTATGAGCCTTTTGAAAACTAAGTCCTTGCTGCTGTTTTCCTGCATTTTTTTCTGTATTGTGCTTAAGTGAAATAAGGACTTTGAGAGAACTCGGGCTTGTCTAGTCCTGTTCGGTGGTCTTTGAATCACAAAGGATTAAAATGCCCAGGAACTGGCAACATTTGAAAATTGTTTCCTTTGTTCTTGTAGCTGGCTATGGGAAAGGGGGAGTTGTTTTGATACTAAAGGCCCCTTCTGTTAGACAATGATTGTTCTTGGTTAAAAAAAAAATAGAATCAAAGTGCCCCCAAAGACTTGAAAGGCAGTAGTTTAACAAGCTACATTACTTGAACTGTTTTTCTCCCCCTGTCTTTTCCATCTAATAGACTCCTTGGTGCTAGTGACCAGAGTGACACTGGAGGCAGCAGGCAATGACACATTACAGGCATTCCTCTAACTGACTTTTATCCGGTGACTTTGAGTGCAGGTGCAAGCTGAATTGTGTAAGGTAGTTCAAACTCCCTCTCTCTGATTTCAGTCTTTCCAGGGGGTCAACTGCTTATGAAGAACATCCATTATTTATACCTTTCAAGAGAATTAGATCGGCAGGAACATATGTATTCATGTAATAAAGCTAGAAAGTACCATGCAAAGCCACGCTGCTTTAAATACGTATGTGAAACACACTAAACCATTGCTGTATTGACTTGTAGCTCTCTTACACCTCTGACTTCAGCTGGAGCACACTGGCTGTAAGTGGGCAACTTTGGCTCAGTGGAACTAACTAATGTGTGCTGGTTCAGCTACCCCTGTTGCACAAACAGACGTGTACACGTGTCATACGTGGCTTGAGGCTTCAGTCCCTCCATTATCTGCTGGTAGCAGGAGCGATGTGTGGTGCTGTGCTTTCTTCCTGAGCCTGGTTTAAGTGTCACTGATCACGTATTGCAAACAAACACAGGCCACTGATGCCTTTCCAGGAGCTAAGGTGTGTCCCTGTCAAGGACTGTGTTCACACATCACAGAGATTTAGTCCCTGCCTGCTGATCAACAAAAACCTTGGCCTTCATTACAGAAATCAAATTTACATCTCCAGAAGCAGCAGAAACATAAATGTTGTTTCATCCTGGCCTCTGGCTCTGAGCTGTGGCATTACTTATCCTGAGCAACTATATTTCTCTTGGCTAAATTAATCAATTGCGCTTTCAGGGCAGGTCCCTTTTTTTTTCCTCAAGGAAGAAACTGTATCACATTAGCTACCAGTCAGCTTCAAACCTTTCACTTTGGACTATGCTCAAAGGGAGTCTAGCCAGAGAGAAAACTGGAATCAATACACTACGCCAGCACAATCTGGATTTCAGGTCAGCATGTGGAGAGAGAAATAGCATTTGTGAGACTGATGGCCAGTGAACTGCTGTTTCTGGGCTAAGGGCAGACTTCCATCCTCAGGCTCCTGGACCTGTTTGCAGCAATCAACCCAGGGACAATAGGACAGCAGTTTCCACAAGGACTTTGGGGTTTCACCTTAACTGTTACAAGTTTTGTTGAGAGATACATCAAAAACTCCAACTTCAGATCTCTCTCACTGTGAACTCCTCCAAGGATCAACTTTATTTCTACCCTTTTCACACTGTCTAATGCAGTCTGGAAGAGAAATAGTTAAAATGTGACTGGCAAATGCTAACAGAACGGTGAATATCAAGCAAGTAAGAAAAACATTTGCATGTTCCAGAAACTAGGGAAGTTGTAAAAGACAGTGGTAACATGAATGAGATTGAGAGAACAGACCTGCTCCCAAAACAGTCTCTCCTAGGGGCTGGAAAAAAAAGCAAGGTTTCTAGTGAGTGACAGGTTTCTTTTAATTTCAGTCCAAGCTGGAAATTCATAGCCATTTTTTAAATGTGATCTTGGTACCACAAATACACCTTCTGGCATACAGGTAAAGCTCTTGCTTTATATTGGGCAACCTTTTTTTACACCAGAATGTCTGCAGCTATCTCCAACCCACAGCCTGAAGCATTCTCAGTTTCCAGGAGGTGTGATAATGATGAATTTCAGTGAGATGAAAATTACTCCAATTTAAGGATAGCTCAACCATTTCATATTTGACAGTAAAATATACTAATTTAAAAAAAAAGAAGAAAAGAAAGTATAAAGATTTGGGCTTTGTACGTGCAGTGCATGAATAGAAAATCCCTATCGACAACATTTACTGAACTCAAAATCCTTCAGGATAAGTTCCTTGAAAATTAAAACAGACATCAAGCTATACATCTAGATGAAAGACTTCCACAGCTTTATACATACAGTGCACTCAGAAGCCAAGTTTCCAAAGCCTCAGTAAAAGCATCTAATGTCCAACTCTACACTGATAGCCCTACACATGAAAAAGACAACATTTACTGTGTCTTATGGTGTTAAATTGGAGTTTTTATCACACACTTACAAACCAAGTGATAAATCCAAGCCCTTTCATCAAAGGTGTTTTAAATTGGAATTTCTGGACACCTCCTTAAACCAGATGAAAACCTTGTGGCTGATCTTCACGTAAGAGATGGCACCATATTTACATTACTGATTCATAAACCTACATCTCTGCTCTTAACTATTGTCATCCTGTATTTGTCTTTCATTCTGACATAATCTTTTAGCAGCTTTATTATTTTAAAATTCAGATGGATAAAATGACTTGTTTTACTTCTTCCTGCCAAAGTTTGGTCACAGTAGACAAGAATGTTGCTTTGCTGTTATTTATGCCACATTGAACCAGCATTTTCTGACATTGCCTTCCATCTTTTGACTCCAGTTTTCTGACACCAAGCCTGTCTAGCCACCCATCTCCCCCTACTACCAAGAGATCCCCCCTGTGCAAGATTTCACTAAATAAATTCCACACTCGCATCCCTTATCTTCTGCTGCTTGTCTCAGCATGTATAGGAATCTTTTCTGACCTTCTTGAAGCCAACAAGCTTCCCATTCCAGCGACATATGCAAGATACCCCTGGTTAATGTAGCTCTTCCGTCCATAATTGTGAATGTGTTACAGTACAAAGAGATCCTTCTGTAGATTCACATCTTTTCTGTTTGATCTACTTGTTTTCAAAAACCTCCTACCTCCAATTACACCCTTGTTTGGTCTTAGTTTCACTGCCAGCTGTGATGCCAGTTGCAGTAATCAGAGGCCATAAATCCTCTCATATCTGCCATATTTCATGTTGTCTGTTCTCAGTGCATGCAGATGACAAAGTCATTAGTGTTCACGTTATGTTAATTAGTGTTGATGTAAATATTTCATCTCAAGCTTCTTTTCTATTGTGATAGTTATAAGAATTACTATCAGAATTGACTATTAATATTTACTAATTGTATGCATTTAAATAGCTTATACAAACAACTCAACAATGCGATCTCATGTTTCTGTTAAATAGGTTTTTCCTTCTAGATGTCTATGGTTATAATACAAAATAGAAAGAGAAAATACATAAGGGCTTGTACCTCGTGTAAAATCATTTACTGTGTTTTATCCCAGCAGAGATTGTAAATTTACTGAGAAAGAGATGTCAATACATATTTCACAACATTTAGCACAGTGAGGCATCAATCTTAATTCAACACCTGATTTCTTTAATAAAGTGCTTTAACTATTCTAGAGCACCAACGTTGAGATGCCAAAGTCTGTCTAATTTGGTGGTCTAACTTTCTGAAGAGTTGAATGCACAGCATTTCTTCTTGTGCTGTATATGCATGCTCTCATATATGCTGTGTGATGCTGAGCAAGCAGCTTCAAGTCTTGCAAATATCTGAAAAAATGGGTATATTTTGATAGGTACGTAAAAGAATCTAAAGGGATTATTAATTCATGTACGTAACCTTCTAAATTACCTAAGATCAAGAAGCCCTCTAATCAAAGCAATGATTTGTATCAAGTATTGCACATGCTTTGTACTGAAAGTGGCATATATACGTTGTTTATTTTAGACTTGCTCCTTACGTTTGAGGAAGCTACATTGCTTTAGTGAGCTATTGGGGGTGGTGAGGGAAACAAGTCAAAGGAGGTATTATTGGATTATTCACTCTTCTAGGACAGAACCTGTTTGTATAATCAGAGATATGCCTTAAGTGGTCTTTAAAGAAAGTCAGATTTTGTTTAAAAAAGGGGAAGGAGGAGGCTTCATTAACTAGACTGACAGGCTCCATAGATTTCTCAAGTGTTTAAATTAAGGATTGTGAGTTCTTGAAACTTGACAAGGAAAGCAGGATTGTCACTGCTGGCTGTCTGAACCAGAGGTAAGTGCAGATTAAGCTTTTCCTATCTCCATTATAAACACATTGCCTCTGTTCTCAAAAGTTCAGTGAAATATAAAAGAGACTATTGTTTTTTATTATTTGAAAAAAATAAACTACATTTTTAAAGTGTCAGATAAAATTCTAAAGTACTAAAAGTTCTCAGATGCTGCTCATTATTATTCTAGTGGTAACTATTTGGCACTTGGCATAAATTCCTTAAATAAAATTGAAGTCAGTCATATCTGGACACCTAGAACCAAATTTTAAGAGCACTCATGATGAGCATGACATACTTTAAAATATATTAAGCCATTTCTGTTGATCTTTCCAGAATTAGTTATGTGTCTGGGTTCAACCAACATTGAATTCATGCTGCACTTGTATAGCATGTATTCTGAAAGACTGATTCCTTCACAGTCTGAATCTCCCTGCCTTTTCCTCTGGCTGCAAATATGGCAGAACAGTATGAACTTAAAAAGGCTTGCAAAAAAATAAAAGTAGGTTTTGGTGAACTAGCAAGTGTAGGCAATTCCTGAACAAAGCCTGGTCAAACCTTGGATTTGCACTCAGAAGAGCTGGAGAGCTTCGTTTGACTACTCAGTCCTACTCAGAATTCATGAAAGCAGATTCATTTTGTGTTCTGTACAATACAGAATTAAAAACTAATAAGTTGATAAAGAATGAGGTTTCAGCTAGCAACATGGATGTCAGAGCCCTTACAGGTGGCTCAAAGCAAGTACTGGATCCCTTTCAGAATTGTCACTGAAATGGTCTCATGCCTTTATCATACCTGGAAAACAGCATTGCTGATGATACTGGGAAGAAATTACCTTTGTTTGTCTGTCCCCGTGCACCTCGCAGAAACTTTTAAAAGCTTAAAGAATTAATTTGATTTTTTTTCTTCCAAGAAATAGTTAGGCCCATGTCTATTCTAAGAAAACGTGGGTTTTGTAACAGTATCCTGTATACATTCATACTAAACCCCACCTCTGCAAATGAAAACATGTTTGCTTGTTTTTTTTTTTTTTTATTTTTTAAGAAAAAAGGTGAGTGTTGCAGCTGTTAATAGGTCTGATAACTTCTCTCAGAGAACACTTTACTTGGATGCCTTTGTTAAACGATGGCCAAAAGCAAATTAAACTTAAGGAGGTTTATACCATGCACATATATTTGATTTCAAAATCACCCCCCAAATGCTTCTATTTCTATCAGTATGGGAAAACATGCTTTGGCTGCTTCTGTCACCTGGCTGAAGAATAAAAAATAAATAAATAAAAAAAAAGTTACTGTGTGCAGTTAATATCGAACAGCAGCCATCTCCAGATGATCCCTGCTGCATCCAATTTCTGCCAAAATGCTTTCTGTTAAACCTCCATCAAACAGACACACGGCGCACAAAAGAAAACCTCATCACCAAGGGAAACTAATCCACCGGTGCGCAATGTAAGCCTGTCAACTTTTTATTATAAGAAGTCATCACTCATTTCAGTGAAGATTAAAAGTATGACTAAATTGAGAAAATCCTCTTAGCCATTCGGAATTTTAATAGAGGAGAAAAGGGGGTGAGTAAAATTTAAACTGTATGTGCGTGTGTGCCTATATATCTATCTATATATGTGTGTGTGAATCAAATATATAAAATTACATATATATCTCCACACACAAGTTGTATTTATATATATATATATATAAAGTACAAGAATGAATGTTGGAAATAAGATGCTTAGAGCTGTCCCCTCATCGCCCCACAAAAATAGACTACCAAAAATTCATACATAAACATGTAGCCTTGTAGTACGTTTTCTCAGTTACCACAAACAGTTTCTGATTCAGACGAGCTTAAGAGATAAGAATGGAAAATGAGTCCTCACAGCTTTAATTACATCGCCACTGGCAACAAGGTGTTACAGTGGCAGAATGACAATTGCTTTTATTCAGAGTATGGATTCAGGGTCAATATGCTATTTCATCCTAGTGCACCGCAGCAGATGAGCACCATGTTGTTTCTATATTGGCCTTGCACTACTTTATCCCTGCAGGTAAAGTTAGTCTGATGTGCAATTAGAATTACAGATGTGTATTTAGCTACCACTTTCTTTTGCAGATTATGGTGAAGACTGTAAGTTTCTCTTAAGCTGTCACTGAAGATGTGGGTAATCTTTTGCATTTAGAGACCATAATCATCTTCCCATTCCAAAGATTTAGTGGCGTTAAAGAAAAATTATTGCTGTAGTCACTTTAAAGTTTGAAAGTCATCAGATGTTATCTTCAAAGCCTTTAGCTGCTTATTCAAAATAGCCAAAAAACTTTAGAGTTACATAACTCCTGGCAGCCCTCCCCCTGCTCCCCCAGTCACTGCCTCCTAAGTTTTCATATCAGTACCAACAGTCACAGAAATAGCTTGAAGAGCATGATAGAAAGAATTACAAGGAAACATCAGAATAATTGGCCACATCTCACAAAAGACGAACACATATGCACCTGAACTTAAGTACTCCACTACCAAGAAGATAAACTGCAACTGAATCTTACCTTATTGCAGTTACACGGGCACCAACTGGCAATGAATTGAGTTGAAATTCTTTCTGCAAATCACTGAGGGCTGTAAGACCAGGCAACCTGCCTCTTAGAGCATAGCCGAACAGTGATGCTGACACCTTTGGGAGAGGCAGGGAAACCTGTCAGCAATTTCAACGTCTCCTGGCCCTTTGATTAAGCTTTTTTTTTTTTTTTTCTTTCCTGCTTGCTAAACCTTTTTGCTATTCAAGTAGCCTTATTTGCAAGGGGTAGACAGCCAGTGAACTGCTTCTGCTTTCAAAGCCTACTTTACTTTCCGTAACCTTCCCTTCCATCCAATGAAAAGCAACTGTGGCCTTTTACTAAGTAAATGAGCAAATATTTTCCCAGTGTTCACCAGGTTAGATCCCCATTTAATTAAACTGGCTCATTATGTCCCTATCTGATTAGCAGAGTAGAATCAATTATTCAATGCACAAACATGGCTGCAGGAGCTAGAGGTGTATACAGAGCTGTTCATTTAATTCCAAGGACACTAATTAGGTACAAAGCAAGCAATAACTTTAACAATTGCAGGCACAAGCATACATGCAGTACAGGACAAGGGGAAAAAAACAGGCCTTCATTTTCTTAATAAGCTGGATTCTCTTCCCCCTAACAGGGTCAAGAAAAAACAGAAAGCCAGAGAGGATGAAATGTAGATCAAGAAAGCTAAGCATCCAGGAAATAACCCTTGGGATTTGCATATGTAATAGTGTGCTGCTACTTTTGTACTTTATAATCAAACAGTAGGCAATTATCCAAATTATTGACAGCAGATTTCTCATTTCAACTGCAAATTAAGGCCATTAATAAAGCTTTCTAATGCAAAAGTGACTAATTAACTAATGGAATGGAACTCTGAAGCCGTGATATCAAAACCAGTCCACCACATATTGTGGAAACACAGGGGAACTAATTAGTTTAATTATCAAAACAGCTAATTAAAATTACACAGTTGCCTAATTAGTTCTTTGCGTTTTTTCTCTGGTTTAATTGACAGGATGGAGTTAAATAGGTAACTGGTCTCAAAGAGGGAAAAGGAAAAAAGAAGGGGAAAAATGTGAGGACTAGCTTCTGCTGAATATTTTAGCTGATGATATCTCATTCGTGTGGCAGACTGGTAACAGGAAAATAAATGACTCTCATCCTTTTGGTAAGCAACTCCAAATTTTCTGGACATAAATCTGCCCTCAGAGTAAGCTATCTAAACAGATTTTCATGAAGTTAAAAGGCTTGGATGTCTTAATGCATACAAAGGGTCAGGGCTGGCACATAATTTTGGGAGGACAGTCAGGAGTTTTTCTTTGAGGAAGTTAATTTTTCTCTTTGTTTTATGTACACCTCTCCATATGTGGGGTGTTATAGTTATTGTCAAAGGACAGGCTTGAAAACAGTACAGTACAACATACTTTCCTTTACTGTCTCATCAGAGGAGCCTCAAACAAAGGGAAATAAAATATGAAGTTTTGATATCTGAGCCTCAGAAGGTTCAAAGTTCAAGTCTGGCTCTTATCTATGCTTGCCCTTGTCTGCAAGGTAGAGCTGGAAATCTTGAAAGAAAAAAACATGCTAGCTGAATCAATGCTTGTAAAACTTGCGAAATACCTCCACTTCATTCATGGCTCAGCCACTGATTTGATACATCTCTATTCCACCAAAGAGATTTTTTTTTTGTGTCTGTGTGTAGTATCTTCAATTAATGCCAGAAAAATTTACACCTATCCAAAACTGCAGTAAAGCTAATCCAAACTCAAACACTTGCTCATGCTGCAGCTTCTCTCAAGTTTATTAATGGTTTTAAAGGAAAATAAACCAGGATAATGATAATGTTCTTATTAAATTAAACAGTAGCATAGTTAAGACCAAGATAACTGGTTGTGAATTGGGCTGAAAATACTGCACAGCATTACTTAGCTACTTTGTTAAACTCAGAAAAGCACAATGGAATGAACTAAAACTAAAAATAGGCAAGCAGCAAGGGGTCCAATTCCTAGAGAAGCAAGGAGAATTTTCTATGTTTGGCTTGATTTGTAGCGGCTCAGTTACTCCAGCAAAACATTCTGCATAAATACCCAGATAGATGTTTCCTATGCTTACTTGCAGTTCACCAAAAGAAACAATTAATATAGTATTTCTTGCATTTAAATCATGCTTGCCCTACTTCCAGAACTATAAGGGGAATAAAACTTGTTTTTACAAAGCAAGCCCTTTATCAATGTTGCCAAAAAAATGAGAGCTCACAGCAACTAAGCATCTAGTTGATAAAAATTACAGAGGGACAAATGAGAATCTTGGTATCAGAATACTGAAACTTCAGATAAGGATGTAGGGGAAATCAACACGAACAACATGAACCTGAAAACATGCTGAAACCTTTCTCTTGAAGGAATCACCTGGGTGCTGAGACAAGTGAAATCAGCTGTGGGGGTGAGGCATGATCCCTGCAAAGAGAGGCAGAGGATGGCATGGAAGGGTTCAGCTCTGTGGAGATAGCAAATTCCAGTTATGGTCAATATTGATACCTATATTGATAGGGAGCTGGGATTCTGGGTGGGAAAGGAACTTTTGGGTCCAAGGACCATGAGGGCCAAGCAAACTGAAGTTACTGCAACCAGATCCTTTCTGTCTTTTCTTCAGCAGAGGCTGGAGATGCTCATGAAGTACCTCACCTGAAGCCCTGGTATTGGACTGAGAGGGTGAGTACCTTGAACTACCCATTACTTAATTTAAGCTCTGTTCTAGCTGAAGTCTGGGTGATCTGGGGGTTTTTTCTCTGGTTGTGAGTTTGGAAGTGGGGAGGAACATAAATGCAGAGGTAGTGGTGCAGTGGTGAGGAGTGAGGTGAAGAGGACGTGGCAGGAGACGTGTTTTGTCACGGTATGTCAGGAGCAAGCAGGGGGCTCGTGGAGGAGATATGCTGAGCGTGCAGGAGCCACACTGTTCATGCGAGCAGGGAATCACCGTGGGAAAGGCCAGTGCGTTTCAGGACAGAAGATGCAGCTTTTGTTTTCCAGTGTTTTGCAGGGCAGATTTGTGCACTGGGTGGCTGAGATAGGTCAGGGTCAGCACAGCTAAGTGTGAGGATGTGTACAAGGCAGTCTGAAAGGTGGACAGAGAAGATCTGCCTGCATCTCCCATAGCATCGGTACAGAGGTGAGGGGTGTAAATACCCCAAAACAACCTGCACAATCATTTTTACCTTTCTGAAAAAGAGAACAATCCCTCACTGTAGAAACTATAAGCCTTTCTCAGTATTAGTGGCTGTGGGGAACTGATATCCCAGCGGAGGCAGCCAAATCCCAGCACAAGGACAGGTTGTCTCTGGGAGTGATATCAGCCTTAGAAAGATGCTGTCCACGTGCATTAATAAACATCTCCCCTTTCTTGACATGTTGGCACAACCTGCTACAACTTAGTGCTGCAGCTTCTCCCCATCTTCCTAAATGTGGAGTTTGTGGTCAGGAAGGCAGAGCAGGGCTGCAGCATGGCCCTCAGTGGGAGAGGGAACTCAGTATGCTGGGGTGCGCTCAGGGAACACAGAGCAGTGGGTCCTGTATCTGCATAGCTTTACACAAATTTGCATACTGGTGTGCAAAGAGAGCTGCTGGAAAAGATGAACAGAAAGACTCCGGAGTTTCACTGTTTTAAAAAATTACTTCCCCTCAAGCACTTCATTATTTAACCCACCCCTTCTTCCTCCAATTTGTTGTTTGCTCTATTTGTCGAGGAAGTAGGGATGGATGGATGACCCTGATCAGTGCAACCGGGCTAACACAAAGTCTGTATCATAGTCCTGGGGCATGTTCCCTGTTGGCTGTGACCCTTGCTCCTGTAAATAAGTTGAAAGATTTTTGTGTTTGTTTGTTGGTTTTAGGGTTTTTGTTTGTTTGTTCCCATAGGCTTTGTGAAACAGGAACTTCCTTTATTTTAGAAGAATCCTTAACAAACTTATGAATGCCAGCTTTGGAGCACTGGAATGTATGGATGCTTCAAAGAAATCTCTGGAATGTTGGCTTATGTTTTTTTTTCCTTTTCTCTAAATACAACATTAAAGACTAGTTTTCCTTCATGATCTCAGGAGCAGATTAACTTAATTACTGATCCCCTCCTCCTTTAAACCAGCTTGAGGCATTGTTTTTGGCAAAGTTATAAATGTCTGAAAATAAGAGACTGTTAGGCACCCATAACTTCAGTTTTCATTATCAGCACTGTCTACAATACTTCACAGTACTTTTTGACAGAAAATGTAGACTGAGGCCATGAAAAGAGCTAAGCAAAGAGGGTTTGTGTTTATCACTTTGATATCATTCTTATTTAAGCATTACTTAAGTAGCAGAATATCAGGCAGAGTTTGTTGCTGATGACAGCATGCAATTCAGTACCGCTGCTCCCAAAAGAGCACTTACTTACACCTGGTAAGTGTGCCCACATCCTTACATAACAACAGTGTCGTGGTTTTGCCCACCAGCCCGTCCCTGGGGCTGTGAATGGTTTTGTCCAAGTAGATTTCCGGACAAAACC